>CM075974.1:5025000-5402500 GCA_038048745.1 Coluber constrictor foxii | reverse complement strand
CTGGCTCAAACTGATGAAGGGAGGAGAACTTGTTGCTCAGAGGTTAATACAATTTCCTAACAAGCAGGCAGCCCAAGTTCGAATCCAAGTAAGGTCATGGCTAGCTGATGAGAGTTAAATAGCTTGAAATAGATCTATACTCGTCGCCCTTTATTTCTTTATCAGCAAATATAAATTTGGTAAAAAAATGATTTGTCGTGTATGCGACTGCCTGAGGGCTCCTGGATTGGAGCTGAAAGGCAAAAGGGTAGCAGTATGCTCCCTCCCATATTGGGGCAGATCAGGTGCTCCGACAGAAAAACACTTTATATATATATGTGTGTGTGTGTGTGTGTGTGTGTGTGTGTGTGTATGTGCGTATAGCATATGTATATGTGTTATGTACGTGTATGGGAAGGTATATATTTCATTTTTAATGTGGGCCCGTGTGCTCACAGTAAAAAAAAATGGCAATAAAGCTTATCTCTTATCTTGCTTGAGTGGTGGGCTTGGACCAAGTCTGTTTTTCTATTTAAATTTGGACGGCAATTCCTGTTGCCGTGGGCTTTCCTTGGGAAGGACGCCCACGTTAGCCTATCGGTGCTGGGGATCTGGTGGTGCCTGGAATCTTTGAAAAAGCCGAAGAGTTGGAGCTCTTCCTTCTTTGCCGTGTCAAAGCTTCCTCTCCAAACGCCCTCCCTCCCCCCGTGAGCGTCAGGCAGACCCTGGGACACCAAGTTCCACCAAAATATATATTTCCTAATTCCTTCTTCCTCCTCTCCCAGAGCCTGCATGGGCCAGTGCTTCAGCTACAGCGTCCCCAACACTTTGCCGCAGTCGACGGAGTCCCTGGTGCATTGCGATTCCTGCATGCCCTCCAACATCCAGTGGGAAATTGTGAGTTTCTGCGTTTGATTCTGGGATAAGGGACAACGGCGGCTCAGCGGCTAAGGCGCTGAGCTTGTCGCTCGAACGGTCGGCAGTTCAGCGGTTCGAATCCCGAGCGCCGCATAACGGGGGTGAGCTCCCGTGACTTGTCCCGGCTTCTGCCAACCTAGCAGTTGGAAAGCACGTTAAAAAAAAATGCAAGTAGAAAAATAGGGACCACCTTTGGTGGGAAGGGAACAGCGTTCCGTGCGCCTTTGGCGTTGAGTCATGCCGGCCACATGACCGTGGAGACTTCTTCGGACAGCAGCTTTGAAATGGAGATGCGCACCGCCCCCTAGAGTCGGAAATGACTAGCACATATGCGCGAGGGGAACCTTTTACCTTTTTAAGGGTGGGGATTGCACGAAGGGTGCATAGGCGCCATACCAGTTTGCAAGGAAAGGAAGTGGGGGGGCTCCTTCCTTTTGGGAGCCCATTCCCCAAAATGGGGATCCTTGAGGCTGCTGTGCATCTCCTCATCCTGCCTCCTCTCTGCTCCTCTCTTTCCCAGGTATCGTTGGATTGTCCCCACAACTCCCGGGTGGAAAAATTGGTCGAAAAAATCTTGCACTGCAGCTGCCAGGCGTGCGGGGTGGGCCAGCCGAGTGAGCTCCTCAGAGACCACTCCTTCACCCTTGTCCCTGAAGACGCCAAGCTCCATGAACGCCCTAATAATGACTGAATTTCCACCAGAAGCGCCCACCTCCTCCATTTTCTCTTCCCGCTTCTTTCTTTCTCTCTCTCTCTTTCTCTTTCCTCTCTCAAATCTCCATCCTGTTCCGATGTGGAAGAAAAGGGAAAATGAGGCACAAAATCCAAGGGAACCCCTTTTGCCACCCGGGAGAGAACAGGAAGCTGGGCTAGTCGGGGTGGGGTGGGATGGGGACCGACGGATGGACAGACTGACAGACGGACGACGTCTGGATTTGGGAATCGGAAGGATGAGGAAGAGAAGAGGCCGGCTGGAGAACAGGAAAGCCCTTTTTCCTGCCAAGATGGAGTCACTGTCGCCAGCTTTGCGAAGAGAAATGTTTTTAATTCCCTGGTGGAGATTCTTCCCGTTCCAGATTTGGGGATGGTGAAAGTGGGAGGTTGCCGACAGGAAGGGAATGCATCTTCCTTCCCTTTGCTCTGAGATCCTTGCTCAAAATCGGGCAGAAGAAACATGGATTTTCTTGCCGTGTGCCGCCTAGGAACATGGGATGGGACTTTTCCCGTATATATAAAGATATATATATATGCCAGACTGAGAAGAAACCTTGTTCAGCAGTATTATGAACATTTATCAGAACAGGTTTGGGGTCCTCGGAGGTCTTGGATTTCGGTTTCCATCGCACCAGCCAGGAAAGCTCTGGGATGGGATTTGTAGTCCAGAATTTCTGGAGGACACTATCCAAGTCATCTATCTAACCCATTGCTTTTGGCCTTGAGCTCGTGGTGCCCAGATAATTTCTTCCCCTTTCTTTTTCTCACTCAAGACGAGGCTGAGTCACAACTCCCGTCGCCGATATGCAGGACACAATCCATAAAACACACACGGAAGCTACTCGAAACAGTAGTTCTCCTCAAGAGGTTCTCCTCCCTGGAGCGCGATCTCTTGAAAACGGCATATCTCTGCCATGAATCTGGTCACATTTCTGAGGAAAAAAGGGGGAATTTCTTTCCTTTGCAGCTGGGTTTTTGATCCTCCTGGATCTGATGCTGAAGGGGACACCGTGGGGAGACGCACGCCGCCACATTTTCACACACTATTACAAGCTTTTAGGGGGACAGAGCTGTGGGGTAAGGGGCACCCAAGCTCTTTGTCTTTGCGGGAACTGTTGGGGTTGGTTATTGCTTGGATCCACTAAATCCAGCCAAGTTTTAGAAGCCAACAGTCCCGGTCCTACAGTAGGTTGAATTCTTGCCCATCCAGTGGTGGGATTCGAATAATTTAAAAACCGGTTCTCTACCCAAATAACTGGCTGGGTGTGGCCGTAGTGGGCGTGCCCAGAGGGTGTGACAGGCAGCACTCGGCCTCTGCACCCCCCTGGGAGCAAAAATGGGCCGTGGGGGGGGAACGTACTGCCCCCCCATGCCCCATTTTGGGCCTAGTAGGCCTCCCCTGCAGTCCCCTGAGAGCGAAAACGGGCTGTGGGGGGCGCGTTGCCCCCTCACATGCCATTTTGGGCCTAGGCCTCCCTGCATTTATCTGGGAGCCAAAATGGGGCACATGGGGACTCCTGGAACGGAGGAGAAGGGGCGGGGCCAGCCAGTAATTTAACTACCGATTTGCTCGAACCGGCTGAATCCCGTCACTGTGCCCGTCCCCTGTATTTACCCTCTATCTCTTGTGTTCCGGTTCAGATTTTACTTCCAAATAGCACTTTAACAAGCCGACAAAGGCGTGGAGAATATCTGGGACTTTTGGAAAACAAGGGGGAAGGAAGGAAGGAAGGAAGGAAGGAAGGAAGGAAGGAAGGAAGGAAGGAAGGAAGGAAGGAAGGAAGGAAGGAAGGAAGGAAGGAAGGAAGGAAGGAAGGAAGGAAGGAGGGGGATTTGGAATGATTGCTATTGGCCGCTTGGAACCAAATGAGCCAAACCAGAATGGAAGAATTAAATCCTTCTTCTTGCAGCAGTCCGTTGGACATTCCTTCCGAACAAATCTGGGGCGCTGTGTGGCGCGTCCCAAAAAGGCTGTCCTTCCTCTCTCAATGTTTTCGTCTTTGATCTTGACCACGGAACTCACACGGAGGCCTTGCACAAACAGGAGCCTCCTTTCTCGCTCTTGAACCAGGGAAGGCCTCCCAGGCGGTTTTAAGGCACATTCATTCATGCACACCCACTGTATATATGTATATATATTTTTAAAGAACCTATGTAGCTATTTCCACTGCTACCATCACCTTAAATAAATTAGAGTGTGAACTTTTACAAGTCATCAACCTTATTTTGTTTGTTTGTTTGTTTTGGGGTTCCCGCCTACAGGATGCAAATCTTCGCAATTCAAAAGCTTTTCAAAAACCTCAGCCAATTTTGCTACAGAGGGGAGAGGAGGGGAGAAACCCAGAAAGAAGCGGGTTTTTTTTTAAAAAAAGCATCAGGACCAGAGGTGGTAGTCAGCAGGTACTGACAGGTTCTGGAGAACCGGTAGAGGAAATTTTGAGTAGTTCAGAGAAGCGGTAAATACCACCTCTGGCTGGCCCTGTCCCGATCTATTCTCTGCCTCCCAAGTCCCAGCTGATCGGGAGGAAATGGGGATTTTTGCAGTAATCTTCCCCTGGAATGGGATGGGAATGGAGATTTTACAATATCCTTCACCTGGAATGGGGTGGGAATGGAGATTTTACAGTATCCTTCTCCTGGAGTGGGGAGGGAATGGAGATTTTACAATATCCTTCACTTGGAATGGGGTGGGAATGGAGATATTACAGTATCCTTCCCCTGGAGTGGGGAGGGAGTGGAGATTTTACAATATCCTTCCCCTGGAGTGGGGTGGGAATGGAGATTTTACAGTATCCTTCCCCTGGAGTGGGGAAGGAGTGGAGATTTTACAGTATCCTTCCCCTGGAGTGGGGAGGGAGTGGAGATTTTACAATATCCTTCCCCTGGAGTGGGGGAGGGAGTGGAGATTTTATAGTATCCTTCCCCTGGAGTGGGGAGGGAATGGAGATTTTGCAATATCCTTCCCCTGGAGTGGGGAGGGAATGGAGATTTTATAGTATCCTTCCCCTGGAATGGGGAGGGAGTGGAGATTTTACAATATCCTTCCCCTGGAGTGGGGAGGGAATGGAGATTTTGCAGTATCCTTCCCCTGGAGTGGGGAGGGAATGGAGATTTTACAGTATCCTTCCCCTGGAGTGGGGAGGGAGTGGAGATTTTACAATATCCTTCCCCTGGAGTGGGGTCGGAATGGAGATTTTACAGTATCCTTCCCCTGGAGTGGGGAGGGAATGGAGATTTTATAGTATCCTTCCCCTGGAGTGGGGAGGGAGTGGAGATTTTACAGTATCCTTCCCCTGGAGTGGGGAGGGAGTGGAGATTTTTATAGTATCCTTCCCCTGGAGTGGGGTCGGAATGGAGATTTTACAGTATCCTTCCCCTGGAGTGGGGAGGGAATGGAGATTTTATAGTATCCTTCCCCTGGAGTGGGGTCGGAATGGAGGTTTTACAATATCCTTCATCTGGAGTGGGGAAGGAATGGAGATTTTACAGTATCCTTCCCTTGGAGTGGGGTCGGAATGGAGATTTTACAGTATCCTTCCCCTGGAGTGGGGAGGGAATGGAGATTTTGCAGTATCCTTCCCTGGAATGGGTCGGAATGGAGATTTTGCAGTATCCTTTCCCTGGAGTGGGGAGGGAATGGAGATTTTACAGTATCCTTCCCCTGCCACGCCTACCAAGCCATGCCACGCCCACCAAGCCCCGCCCACAGAACCAGTAGTAAAGAAATTTTGAATCCCGCCACTGACCAGGACTCTAAAATGTGGGTGCTTCCACAGAGCAATCCCACCGAAGCCTCCATTTGCCCCCCACCAAATTCACTGTATTTCACGCTAACCAAAAATGGCCAGTGTTGGGACACCGTTCACACAAATCCCGGTGGATTCAAATGGGCTGAGTGCCCTTTAAAAGAAAAAACACAGTTTAAAAGAAAAAAAAAAGCTCCAACTCTCCCCGAATTTGGAAAAAGGGAGAAATTGCAGTGTGCGACATGTGCATTTCCATCCCACCCACCAGCTCATAGCAGGTACCAAAATTGTACGAGAGTCAAAAGACCCACCTGCCCTTCGAACGGGACAGCCAACTGCGAAGGTGCAGAAATCCATCCAAAAACCGCTGAGATAATTGGTTCCTGGCTTCACGGAGGGGAAAAAGAAAGACTATTTTTGAGACATTTGTGTGGGCAGGGGGAAAAAAAAGATATCTCAGTGCGTTAGAGACCCAGCTGGTTGGACACCTTGTTAAACGAGCAATGCTTGGCCCTGAATTGTCTCCAAAAAACCCGGGTAGGTTGGCATTTACTTGGCGTCCATCCAGAGCTTCTCCGGCTGAAGCAAAACAGCTGACCGCGGAAGGGCTGGGTTCGAGTCTCCGGCTGATGGAAAACAGCTGACCGCGGACGGGCTGGGTTCGAGTCTCCGGCTGATGCAAAACAGCTGATCGCGGAAGGGCTGGGTTCCAGTCTCCGGCTGATGGAAAACAGCTGACCGCGGAAGGGCTGGGTTCGAGTCTCCGGCTGATGCAAAACAGCTGACCGCGGACGGGCTGGGTTCGAGTCTCCGGCTGATGCAAAACAGCTGACCGCGGAAGGGCTGGGTTCGAGTCTCCGGCTGATGCAAAACAGCTGACCGCGGAAGGGCTGAGTTCGAGTCTCCGGCTGATGCAAAACAGCTGACCGCGGAAGGGCTGGGTTCGAGTCTCCGGCTGAAGCAAAACAGCTGACCGCGGAAGGGCTGGGTTCGAGTCTCCGGCTGATGGAAAACAGCTGGCCGCGGAAGGGCTGGGTTCGAGTCTCCGGCTGATGGAAAACAGCTGGCCGCGGAAGGGCTGGGTTCGAGTCTCCGGCTGATGCAAAACAGCTGGCCGCGGAAGGGCTGGGTTCGAGTCTCCGGCTGATGCAAAACAGCTGACCGCGGAAGGGCTGGGTTCGAGTCTCCGGCTGATGCAAAACAGCTGACCGCGGAAGGGCTGGGTTCGAGTCTCCGGCTGAAGCAAAACAGCTGACCGCGGAAGGCTGGGTTCGAGTCTCCGGCTGATGGAAAACAGCTGACCGCGGAAGGGCTGGGTTCGAGTCTCCGGCTGATGCAAAACAGCTGACCGCGGAAGGGCTGGGTTCGAGTCTCTGGCTGATGCAAAACAGCTGACCGCGGAAGGGCTGGGTTCGAGTCTCCGGCTGATGCAAAACAGCTGACCGCGGAAGGGCTGGGTTTGAGTCTCCGGCAGATGGAAAAGAGCTGACCGCGGAAGGGCTGGGTTCGAGTCTCCGGCTGATGCAAAACAGCTGACCGCGGAAGGGCTGGGTTCGAGTCTCCGGCTGATGCAAAACAGCTGACCGCGGAAGGGCTGGGTTCGAGTCTCCGGCTGATGGAAAAGAGCTGACCGCGGAAGGGCTGGGTTCGAGTCTCCGGCTGATGCAAAACAGCTGACGGCGGAAGGGCTGGGTTCGAGTCCACACAGGCAGCCCTCAACATTACGACCGCCACGGAGCCCAACATTTCTGTCGCTGAGCGAGACGCTTGCCAAGATGTGGAGTTTTGCCCCATTTTACCTCTCCTCATGGACTTTGCCTGTCAGAAGGTCGCAAAACGAGATCGCATAACACGAAGACCGTCATAACAATGAGACGCTCGCCAAGCGTCTGAATTCTGATCCCGTGACCGTGGGAAGGAGAGGGGGCGCTCCAACGATCATGTGAAAACGGCCATATGTCACTTTTCCAGTGCTGTCGTAACTTTGAACTTTGAATTAAATCAACTGTTGTAATTAGAGGACTAACTGTAGTTGGAAAGAGAGTGCAGGGGGCTGGGGAGGAGGAGGAGGAAGAGGAAGAAGAGGAGGAACCACAGGCAAAGTACCAAATGCGGAGCGAGTGGCTGGCTGGATCCCATCAAGGCCCAGGCTACCGCCAGCGAAATATACCCAAGCAGCCCATAATCCAAAATTATCCACAGATAGACAATCACTGGATGAGGCATCTCCACTTTAGCACATCTCATGCCCACAACATCCAACAGCATCAAGGAAAATATGGTTTTCTTTCTCTTTGATGTGGTAGCTTTCAAAAAAATACAATTTTTTTGTCTTGAAGTTAATGGAACATGAATAGAATAGAATAGAATAGAATAGAATAGAATAGAATAGAATAGAATAGAATAGAATAGAATAGAATAGAATAGAATAGAATACAATACAATACAATACAATACAATACAATACAATACAATACAATACAATACAATACAATAATAGGAGAAGAAAAAAGAATAATAGAGTAAGAAATCAGAATGAGAAGAGAAGAGAAGAGAAGAATAGGAGAAGAAAAGAGAAGAATAGAATAGAATAGAATAGAATAGAATAGAATAGAATAGAATAGAATAGAATAGAATAGAATAGAATAGAATAGAATAGAATAGAATAGAATAGAATAGAATAATAGGAGAAGAAAAGGAATAATAGAGTAAGAAATCAGAATAGGAAGAGAAGAGAAGAGAAGAATAGGAGAAGAATAGGAGAAGAATAGAATAAGAAATCAGAATAGGAAGAGAAGAGAAGAATAGGAAAAGAATAGAAGAAAAGAGAATAATAGAATAGAATAAGAAATCAGAATAGGGAAGAGAAGAGAAGAGAAGAGAAGAGAAGAGAAGAGAAAGAGAAAGAGAAGAGAAGAGAAGAGAAGAGAAGAGAAGAGAAGAGAAGAGAAGAGAAGAATAGAATAAGAAATAAGAATAGGAAGAAAGAGAAGAGAAGAGAAGAGAAGAATAGAATAAGAAATCAGAATAGGAAGAGAAGAGAAGAGAAGAGAAGAGAAGAGAAGAGAAGAGAAGAGAAGAGAAGAGAAGAGAAGAGAAGAGAAGAGAAGAGAAGAATAAGAAATAAGAATAGGAAGAAAGAGAAGAGAAGAGAAGAGAAGAGAAGAGAAGAGAAGAATAGAATAAGAAATCAGAATAGGAAGAGAAGAGAAGAATAGGAAAAGAATAGAAGAAAAGAGAATAATAGAATAGAATAAGAAATCAGAGTAGGAAGAGAAGAGAAGAGAAGAATAGAATAAGAAATCAGAATAGGAAGAGAAGAGAAGAGAAGAGAAGAGAAGAGAAGAGAAGAGAAGAGAAGAGAAGAGAAGAGAAGAGAAGAGAAGAATAGAATAAGAAATCAGAATAGGAAGAGAAGAGAAGAGAAGAGAAGAGAAGAGAAGAGAAGAGAAGAGAAGAGAAGAGAAGAGAAGAGAAGAGAAGAGAAGAGAAGAGAAGAGAAGAGAAGAGAAGAGAAGAGAAGAATAGAATAAGAAATAAGAATAGGAAGAAAGAGAAGAGAAGAGAAGAATAAGAAATCAGAATAGGAAGAGAAGAGAAGAATAGGAAAAGAATAGAAGAGAAGAGAAGAGAAGAATAGAATAAGAAATAAGAATAGGAAGAAAGAGAAGAGAAGAGAAGAATAAGAAATCAGAATAGGAAGAGAAGAGAAGAATAGGAAAAGAATAGAAGAAAAGAGAATAATAGAATAGAATAAGAAATCAGAGTAGGAAGAGAAGAGAAGAGAAGAGAAGAGAAGAGAAGAGAAGAGAAGAGAAGAGAAGAGAAGAGAAGAGAGAAGAGAAGAGAAGAGAAGAGAAGAGAAGAAGAAATCAGAATTGACCAGAACAGAACAGAATCGAATCTGTAAGGGACCTTGGAGGTTTTCTGCTGAAACAGGAGAATCTATATAATCGCAGACAAGTGACCGTCCAGTCTCCTGTTAAAAACCTCCAGTGATGGAGCCCCCACGATTTCCAGTGGCCAGCTGTTCCCCTGGTTAATGGTCCTCCCTGTTATGAAGTTTCTCCTCAATTCCAGGTCGCTTCTCTCTTTGATCAGTTTCCATCCATTGTTTCTTGTCCTGCCTTCGGGTGCTTTGGAGAATAATTTGACACACACCCCTCCTCTCTGTGGCAGCCCCCTCGAATACTGGAAGACCACCGTCATGTCCCCCCCAATCCTTAGAAAACATACAACTATCCACTTGAGATGTTAGCGCCCCAAGAATCTACCACGGGCACCGATGCACACTTGACTGCCGGCAGGGAAATAAACTGGCCAATTCCCCCCTTATTTCCTATTTTTAATTTTTTTATTCCTCTTATTTGCCTGGCAAGCTCCTCGCTCCCCAGATTCCTTTGCCACCGCTCCCCAGCTGGCATTCCCAAACGGGCAGAGCCCCTGGCCCCTCGATTCAACTCCTCCACCGCATTCCCACCCTCCACTCACCCACCCACCCACCCGCGTTTTCCCCCTCAAACTGTTCCCGAGCAAGAGGCAGTCAGCTGAAAGGTCCAGATTGACTCTCCTTCCTTCTCCCGTTAACAAGCCAGCTGCTTTGGCTCTCCTGCCACCAAGCGAGCACCGTGCTAAAAAAGATCCTGGCTCTGCGTCTCCGGGGAGGTCTCGGTGCCCCTCCAGAGCGGAAAGGGGGAGAGGCACCCCGCGACGCCAACCACCAGCCTGGCTAAGCAAGGAGGGCAGGCAGAGGAGGCTGCGAGCTTCTGCTTTGCTTTTCATCCTCGTTTTTTGTAATCTCTTCTAAAGAGAATCCGACGCTCTACAGGTAGGAGATGGGGAAAGGCTGCCAGCCTCCCAGGACGAGGGTGGCGATACCACCAAAAACTGGAAAGCAGAGGGATGCCCAGATTCCTATCAAGGAAGAGTGAGAGAGAGAGAGAGAAAGAAAGAGAAAGAGAGACCACTTAGCCTGGCATCCGGTCTTCCCTATGCCAAGGGTGCCACTCCTCCCCATGGACGGGCAGCCGGGCAGCCTCAACGCCAGCCTGATCGGGCAGGAGCCTCGGCTGCGTGGTAATGCCTGGACCGCCGCTTTCCTCTGCTTCGTCATTTTCCTGACCATGGTGGGCAACTTCGCCCTCATCCTCCTCATCTTCAGCCAGCGTTTCCTGCGCAACACCTCCAACTTCTTCCTGGTGTCCCTCTTTCTCTCCGACCTGATGGTGGGCTTGGTGGTCATGCCCCCGGCCATGCTGAACCAGCTCTACGGACGCTGGGTGCTGGATGGCGCCTTCTGCTCCGTCTGGTTCTCCTTCGACGTCATGTGTACCAGTGCCTCCATTCTCAACCTGTGCGTCATCAGCCTGGACCGTTACCTGTTGATCATCTCCCCACTCAAGTACAAGCTGCGGATGACCTCCGTCCGGGCCTTCTGGCTCATTCTGGCCACTTGGACGCTGGCGGCTTTGGTCTCTTTCCTGCCCATCAAAATGGGCTGGCACAAGTTGGAGTTTGACCGTCACCTGCTCAACGCCACCCTGCAGATGGAAGAGGAGCAATGCCGTCTGTTGGTCAGCTTGCCTTACGCCCTCATCGCGTCCGGCCTGACCTTCTTCCTCCCTTCGGTGGCCATCTTGTTCACCTACTGCCGGATCCTGCTGGCCGCCCGGAAACAGGCCCTCCAGGTAGCATCTCTCACCAACAACAAGCCCATCGGCGAACAAACTCAACAGGTAAACACAACAGCAATCTTGCAACGGTGTTCGTCCCGGGAGGGCAAACGGGCTGGTAAATGACCATTGACACACCATGTGATTGCTCCAGAGGGATGAATTAACTCTGTGCATGCTCAGAGACACAGGGATATTTTCCAAATCTTCCTTCACTTAGCTAGGCACGGAGACCGTTAACACTGCATCCGTCAGAGGCTGCGGAAAATTAAGATGAACTCCGGCCCCCGTTATCTGTCCCCCTAACAGAGGCTTCTGTTTTTCTGCCCCGTTTTCCACCAGCTTTCAAATTTCTCGAATGGTGTATTTTGCATTTAGCAGAGCAAGCTTGCTCAAGAGGCACGTAGTGTAACCAAGAAAAATGCCAGACGGCCAAGTCCGACTAAACGAGCATTTCATCAAGATTTTCTCCTGGTTTTAAGAAAAAGAGACAGCCGCAAAAGCAGTTTCTCGTGCATTGAACTGAAGGAGAACGGGGGAAAGAAAGAAAGGAAGGAAGGAAGGAAGGAAGGAAGGAAGGAAGGAAGGAAGGAAGGAAGGAAGGAAGGAAGGAAGGAAGGAAGGAAGGAAGGAAGGAAGAAAGAAAGAAAGAAAGAAAGAAAGAAAGAAAGAAAGAAAGAAAGAAAGAAAGAAAGAAAGAAAGAAAGAAAGAAAGGAGGGAAATGAAAAATGAAATTTTCGTGCAACTTGAATAAAGGTTGCAAATGAAACTTTTCTTAAGGGAGTGTGGGGGGGGGTTGTATTCATGATGGAAACGGTTGCTTTCTTGCCATGTTCAACAGTTTGGGCACCCACTTTCTACTGCATCCGTAGAAAGCCGCTGGACTCTCTGCGTGAGTCCATGTTCTGGGGATGACTTTCCCCTTCTAATTGAGCCCTGCTATTCGTGAGATGCGATGCATCAGAGAGTGGGAGACCTGCTTCATGTTGAGACTCTAGAAAAAGTGCAGAGAAGAGCAACCAGGATGATGAGGGGACTGGAGGCTAAAACGTACGATGAAGGGTGGCAGAAACTGGGCATGGCTGGTCTAGTGAAGAGAAGGACCAGGGGAGATATGATAGCAATCTTCCAATATTTGAGGGGCTGCCACAGAGAGGATGAAGGGGTCAAGCTCTTTTCCAAGCTCTTTTCCTGAAGGCCAGACAAGGAACAATGGATGGAAACTGATCAAGGAGAGATTCAACCTGGAAACGAGGAGGAATTTTCTGACAGTGAGAACCATCAACCCATGGAACAGACGTGGCCTTTGGAAGTTGTGGGAGCTTCATCCCTGGAGGCTTTCAAGAAGAGACTGTCAGAAATAGTGTAGGGTCTCCTGTTTGGGTGGGTGGGGGGTTGGACTAGATGATCTCCAAGGTTCCTTCCGACTCGGTTAATCTAATCTAAAAACCTCCATCTAAAGACAGGCCCAGCCGTGCCTCTGATGCTAAAGACACAGAGTGATCGGCTTCTTCCCAAGTGAGAACCTGGGGGTGTGTGGGGACTGCCAGCTGTGGTCCCTCCACAAATTAAGCATCCCAGGTGTGCTGAAGAAAGAGGTGGCATCTATTTTGGGTGGGGCTGGAGGGTTTGGTGGAAAAGTTAGGGAGAAGGCAAAGCACGGGCCCTAATTGCTAAAAAAAATCAGATGCCTCCTCTGGAAAAACACCCAGCATTCAGATAAGATATCGACTGTAACTTCACCGCATTCTCGTGAACGAGCTTGGAAATGCATAAAGCAGTTTTATAGATAGAAGCGCAAATCTCTGGGTGGCTAATCTCAAGAGGGCAGCACTGTGATGTGGGAAAATTTGGCCTCCGATTCAGTGGCAGCTCAAGATTGAGTGACCCTTGTCCAGTGATATCTGGAATAAAAGTCCAGTTTGTAAACTCAGCTTTTTCTGGATTTATATTTCCTGATCTGAAGACGACAAACTCAGCTGCCGAGAGTACCACACGCACGCTACTGGGCTGATGCCTCTCTCCCTTCCAAAATGGAACTGAGATTTCCAAAATGCTGGCCCTTAAGGTAGCCTGCTCCTGTCCAGAGAAGTTCCATTTCAACTGATCATTACAGAGCTGCTAAACCCTAGAAAAAAACCCTGCATTTTCCCCTCCCTCCTTGATTATCAGAAGGGCGCAGACCTAGCTCCCGATCTTTGCAGCTGAAAAATCTGTTTTTCTAATTCAGGAGTTTGGGGAAGGGGCTAGTTTGAAAGTCCTGGGCTCTTTGTCCGGCCCTCTTATCTCTCTCTTGTCCTCCGCAAAAATATTTGCAATTCTCAAAATAACCCGAGCAGAGGTGGAGATGAACTGTTCCTTGGAAGAAGGGAGGAAAAATATACCAGTGCCAGCCCTGTTTTCCTTTCCCCCCTTCCCCAGTTAATCCACCCACCACCTTGTACCATGTGTGAGTAGGCAGGGAGCAACTGCTCGCCTTGGGAGGAAGCACAGAGTGACTCCTAATTGTTTCCCGGAGGCAGCCAAGGAATTAAAGCTACATCAGAACTGAATTTGGATCCTAGTTGGGAGTAGAGCCTCTCCTTCAAGGCCAGTCTACCAGCCCGTCATAAGGGGTGGGGGGTGGGGGAGACGGTGCAAGAGAAGGAAAACTGCTTTGCATCCCGTGAGGTCAAACCCACCAAGGAAAAGTGGGTTTGACCCCACCGGATCAATCGATTTAGCTGCCAATCGATGGATGGAGTTCCGTAGACAGTGGGGGCGGCTGGCCCAATCCAGAAAGGCAGTTCCCAGATTCTCGAACGAGTGTTCACGGCTGCCACCCAGCTACAGAAAATACCAAAATCGAGGCCGGGACCGGCTTGCCACGTTCTCAAGGATTCGGCCATTCGCAAGAATCCAATTGACATAACGGAAAGTTGAATTTTTAGCCTATCCTTCTGGGGTTTTCCAAGCACGTCTGGCTATAGACCCCCATCAGGAGTGGGCTGCTGGGAGTTCGCAGGAGAACCTCTGTGCAGTTTGGAGACCCCCCCCCCAAATCTCACTTCTGGCTGCCCCCCTCATCCCTCCTCTCCCCGGAGTCCCTACGTGGCCCGTTTTGGATGCAGGTTAAGTGCAGGCTGTGCGGGGAGGCTCCGCGAGGGCGAAAAATGGGAAGTTCGATAAGGCCGGAAATGGACCTTGCAGAGATTAGGGAGGCCGTTTTCGCCCTTCCGGAGGCTCAAGGAAAGCCTCCGGAGCCTGGGGAGGGCAGACCACCACCACCCGCCATGGTGCAGGAGGATGACTAGGCCACGCCCACCATGGCCACGCCCAACCAGCAAGCGGGCAGAGAACCCCTTGCTAATATTTTTGAAGCCCAGCCCTGGGCCCCCTCCTCCGCCTCTCGGCCAACTAACACGAAGCCACAGTGCCCCCCTCTCACGGACCTCCCCAGGAAATGTCTCAGGGTTGGTGGTGGGCAGATATCTTCTAACCCTGGGGGAAGAGAACCCAGAGACCAAGCTTTGAAGGGTGCCAGGCAGCCCTTTTGCTGTCGGAGACCCCGTTGGGGCAGCTCCACTGAGTCTTTTCCCTCCTTTTGGAAAAAAAACAGAAATCTAATTAAACCTTTTTTTTTTTGCAGAGTTCAATAGGCAAAAGCTGGTGGGAAATTAAATGCGCCAGCAGGATTTTTTGCCTTGAGAAGGAGTGGGACACCGGAGCTGGCTTGGATGAATAACATAATCTTATTTTTCCTCTTGGCATGGGGGAGAGAAAGACAAATGTTCCCAGCAAATGAAACGTAATTAGCTAATATCGTTTAGTCACCAAGCAGCTTGTTAAGAAGGGGAAAAAAAAGACACCAGGACTGCGGGCAGCATAAATCCGGAAAAGGAATCCGGCTTGCCCAAAAAAAATCTCCCTTCTAAATTATGAAGGGCTGAAAACAAAACAGCGGACTAAGGTTCTAGGCCTCATGGGTGCAAAAGAGAACTTCATTCGGGGCCTGTGGCGTAACACTAACATGTAGTTCAGTGTTGGCGAATCTTTTCGGCCCAAACGGGAGAGCATGCATGCGCGCGTGGGAGCCCCAGAAACTGAAAAAGCAGCTCCCTGACGTGGAAGCTGAGATTCCAGTTTCCGGTGTTCAGATACGCGCTGATCACCTGGTCTTCTGGTTTTTGGCGTGCATTTGCGTGTGAAGACCAGCTGGCCAACATGCACATACTGTAAGCTCAGCTTCCCGGGGCGCGAATGCACGGCAGGGAGCTGTTCCTCCGGTTTCCGGCACTCCTGTGTGCACAAAGAACAGCAGACCGGTGCGGATGTGTGTGCCGGACCCCGGAAGAGCAATGTGCGACAGCTGGTGTTCCCGGAAAAATGGCTCTGCGTGCCACTTCCGGCACACGCGCCACTTCCTTCCGGCACGCATGACACTTCCTTCCGGCATGTGTGACACTTCCTTCCGGCACATATGACACTTCCTTCCGGCATGCCTGCCACTTCCTTCCGGCACATATGACACTTCCTTCCGGCATGCCTGCCACTTCCTTCCGGCACATATGACACTTCCTTCCGGCACGCCTGCCACTTCCTTCCGGCACGCCTGACACTTCCTTCCGGCACACCTGCCACTTCCTTCCGGCACATATGACACTTCCTTCCGGCACGTGTGACACTTCCTTCCGGCACACCTGCCACTTCCTTCCGGCACACCTGACACTTCCTTCCGGCACGCCTGCCACTTCCTTCCAGCACGCCTCTCATTTCCTTCCAGCATGCATGCCACTTCCTTCTGGCACGCCTGCCACTTCCTTCCAGCACGCCTGCCACTTCCTTCCGGCACACCTACCATTTCCTTCTGGCACGCATGCCACTTCCTTCCGGCACACCTGCCATTTCCTTCCAGCACACCTGCCATTTCCTTCCGGCATGTGTGGCACTTCCTTCCGGCACACCTGCCACTTCCTTCCGGCACATATGACACTTCCTTCCGGCATGTGTGACACTTCCTTCCGGCACGCCTACCACTTCCTTCCGGCACACTTGCCACTTCCTTCCGGCACATATGACACTTCCTTCCAGCACACCTGCCACTTCCTTCCGGTATGTGTGACACTTCCTTCCGGCACATATGACACTTCCGGCACGTGTGCGATAAGTTCGCCATCACGGATGTAGTCTAAGTATATTGTCTTTGAGAGCATCTCAGATGAAAAGGTATAAATACTACCAAGTATTTATACCTAAATACTAAATGTTATAACTAACATTTCTCTGCAGTTTCTTTTGATGTTCTCTTCCAATGATCACATTTTCCAGAAAGTTCCTCTGTTATTTCAGTAGTTTTAAACCCTTTTTTATTTCCAGGTCTGATGTCCAAATCTTTAGGCCACACAAACTTGTTCATTCCCCCTTCCCCCAAAAGACATACATTTTAAAAAATAGGAACTTTTCAACCACTATCCAGTGCTTAAAGAAATCTATTTATTTTTATTTATTGATTTGATTTGATTTATATACCGCCCTACTCCCAAAGGACTCAGGGCGGTGAACAGCCGCAAGATAAAACACATAAAACACATAAATTAAATTAAAAATCTGCCTATTTAAATATAAATTATAAATTAATTTATTTTTATTTATTTATTTGATTTGATTTATATACCACCCTACTCCCGAAGGACTCAGGGCGGTGAACAGCCACAAGATAAAACACATAAAACACATAAATTAAATTAAAAATCTGCCTATTTAAATATAAATAATAAATTAATTTATTTTTATTTATTTATTTGATTTGATTTATATACCGCCCTACTCCCAAAGGACTCAGGGCGGTGAACAGCCACAAGATAAAACACATAAAACACATAAATTAAATTAAAAATCTGCCTATTTAATCCAGAAGATTTAGACTTCATTGTTTACACAAAAATAAGCTCTAACGAACCTAGATAGGACAAGTTAAATTGTCTTAATTCCATCAAGCCTTAATGTAGTTAGTTTAGCATTTGGAATTCAGTATGGTGGTTTATAAACCAGAGTTTATAGTACATGTGAGCTTAGCTAACTAGGGTTAATGGAATGAAGATTAAACTATGGTTCAGTGCAGTGGTGGGTTTCAAAATTTTTTACTACTGGTTGTGTGCGCATGGCGTGGCGGGCGTGGCTTGGTGGGGATGGCAGGGGAAGGATACCGCAAAATCTCCATTCCCTCCCCAATCCAGGGAAAGGTTACTGCAAAATCCCCATTTCCTCCCAATCAGCTGGGAGGCAGAGAATAGATGGGGGGTGGGGCCAGTCAGAATTTTTACTACCGGTTCTCCGAACTGCTCAAAATTTCCGCGACCGGTTCGCCAGAATCTGTCAGAACCTGTTGAAACCCATCTCTGATTCAGTGCCATATGTAAACCAGAATGTAGAGGGAAAACTAGAAAAGTACTGGAATTCTTTGAGGTATATTTAACTGCAAACTCTGGTCAATTTCCAAATAACTATTGCAAGATCATCATAGGGCAACATCTATTACAAGAGTTGTTAAAAATAAAAAGCGGAACAGCACAGCCATTATTAAGATGGTGGCCTATTGCTCTCTAACTAATAATAAGTTAATCAACATTTTATGCAAATTCAACTAAAGGTAGAAATAGTTCAAACCCTCCAACGTCTAAATTCCGTTCTTGGCAATCCCTGATTCAAATGCATGTCAAGAGCAATGCCTTCTTTTCTTCAAATTATAGAAATTAGAATTTATTTATTTTTTTAGTATCAGAACTACAGCTTCATTATTTCTAATTTGAGGTGGTAGTGAAGCATCGTAAGCCCCAAGTAATTTAACTTGATAATAATTGCCTCTAATTGACTCCATAGCCCCCAGAAGGAGAAAAAGGAGCATAATTGTAATTGCATTTAAATGCTAAGAACGGTTTTTAAGAAATCTTGCTACTCCTCGTTCTTAGTCGATGCAAATAAGCATTTGTATGTTTGTTAAGTCATCCTGGATCACCACCAATGGAGGAGGAGATCTCCAATTTTTGCCTTTCAGCCCAATCTCATGGGCCATCCAGACAGTATAATATAGCCGACAAGCTATTTTCTATGTTTTTAATATTTTTTGCTGATAATTGTATAATTAAAGGGAGGCTGTTATAGATCTATTTCGAGCTTATTTGCTCTCATCAGACAGTCATACCCTTACTGGGATTTGAAATACCCTTACTGGGATTTGAGCTGGTAATTCGATAAGAGCCTGTGGCCTGAGGGTTAAATCAACTGCCTTACAGGCAGACGGCCCAGGTTCAAATCCCAGTAAGGGTATGACTGTCTGACGAGAGCAAATAAGCTCGAAATAGATCTATAACAGCCTCCCTTTAATTATACAATTATCAGCAAAAAATATTAAAAAATAAGCATTTGCATCGACTTGGCTTGGAATCCCCCCCCCTTTTTTCGGGGGGAGAAAAACAGAGAAACTGACTCCAATTTTCCAAGTTATCGGTCCGGGTATTGAGGCAAATAATTCTCTAAATAATTTCTTTTTTTGGAGGGCGATCAATTGAAGTCTGTTACATGCAGCTTTTTTATACCAATCCGCTGCTTGATTATTTTTAACACATGAACTTGGAAAAAGTCTCAGGAAAGATTTTTATTGATCGGATTTACATGTCGGCCCGTCTCGCGCCATGCGACCCTGGGCAGTGTATAAAACCATAAAAAGAACGTTTTAAAAACATCCAAATAGATACCCCGTATTATAAAAGGCTAATAAACGAATTCTAATATTTCGGGGAGAGGGGTGGATTTATAAGCAATAGAAAGCTATGCAAGAAGGGATCTTGGAGTCCTAGTGGACAAGCATTTAAATAGGAGCCAGCAGCTGCCAAAAAAGCCAACACAGTTCTAGGCTGCATAAACGGAGGGATAGAATCAAGATCACAGGAAGTGTTAATACCATTTTACAAGGCCTTGGTAAGGCCACACTTGGAATCCTGCGTTCAGTTTTGGTCCCCACGATGTAAAAAAGAGGATTGGGACTTTTGAAAGAGTGCAGAGAAGAGCCACAAAGATGATGAGGGGACTGGAGGCTAAAACCAGTGGTGAAATCTAATTTTTTTTTACTACCGGTTCTGTGGGCGTGGCTTGGTGGGTGTGGCAGGGGAAGGATACTGCAAAATCCCCATTCCCTCCCCACTCCTGGGGGAAGGATATTGCAAAATCTCCATTCCCACCCCACTCTGGGGCCAGCCAGAGGTGGTATTTGCCAGTTCTCCGAACTACTCAAAATTTTCGCTACCGGTTCTCCGGAACCTGTCAGAACCTGCTGGATTTCACCCCTGGCTAAAACATATGAAGAAGAACGGTTGCAGGAACTGGGTAGGTCTAGTTTAATGAAGAGAAGGACCAGGGGAGACAGGATAGCAGTCTTCCGATCTCTCAGGGGCTGCCCCAAAGAAGAGGGAGTCAAGCTATTCTCCAAAGCCCCCGAGGGAAGGACAAGAAGCAACGGGTGGAAACTAATCAAGGAGAGAAGCAACTTAGAACTAAGGAGAAATTTCCTGACAGTGAGAACAATTCATCTGTGGAACAACTTGCCTCTAGAAGTTTTGAATGCTCCAACACTGGACGTTTTTAAGAAGAGATTGGACAATCATCTCTGAAGTGGTGTAGGATTTCCTGCCTGGGCAGAGAGTTGGATTAGAAGACCTCCAAGGTCCCTTCCAACTCTTTCTTTCTTTCTTTCTTTCTTTCTTTCTTTCTTTCTTTCTATCTTTCTTTCTTTCTTCTTTCTTTCTTTCTTTCTTTCTTTCTTTCTTTCTTTCTTTCTTTCTTTCTTTCTTTCTTTCTTTCTTTCTTTCTTTCTTTCTTTCCTTTCTTTCTTTCTTTCTTTCTTATTTGATTTTTATTGTAACAAATAGTGATACACTCAATACATTTTCAGTTCCGTGGTTCAGATAAATACATACATATACATACATACATACATACATACAACACCCCCACTAGCAGTTAAAAGGAAGAGACAGCTGCGATCTCACATTGCTCCTGGAAGCACGAAGCCGAGAACACCAGCCTGAAGATGACGAATAGGACTTCGTCGAAACGTCGCCAAGACACTTCCAATTTTACACGGGAGAAGACCCGAATAACCAAAGACCTACATACAAACACCCACGAAAACCTCAGAATACACACACACACACACACACACACACACACACACACACATTTTCTGAGGTTTTGTGTGGTAAGAAGCTTTTTGTGATTTAACTGGACTGTTTAAAAGACTAGGAGATTGTTTATTTTCCACTATAAAGAAAACTTTTGATAAAGCAGTTTGCACGTATCTCTTATTTCATTGCTCTCAGCAACGTTTCTCTGTGCACTATACTCTGCTGGTTGCTAACACAACAATATCCTTAACACGGCTGCTTATCAACATTACCCTGAAAGACTGTGTCCATTCGAGCAGACATCTGTTGGAATCTGCACTGACTGTTAGGGAATCGTTACGGGCTGTGAATGACCGTAATTCACAGCCGTCTCAATGAAAGAGTTTTTTTGGGGACTAAGATTGTGATTTATGCTCTCTCAGGAAGCCTAGGTCAGAACGAATGTCTTGACTTCCTTCTGCTTTTTGGGATTCTTCGCAGGTTCCCCGAGATCAGGGCCAAGGAAGCGGGGTGAGTCACAATCGTAAGATTGCCAACAAGCACAGCCGACGGGCGCTCAAGGCCAGCCTGACCCTTGGCATCCTCCTGGGCATGTTCTTCGTGGCTTGGCTTCCTTTCTTCGTCTGCAACATGGCTCAGGTAAGCACTCTGCAGGTAAATTCTCCCCCCTCGGCCCCCAGAAGGAAATTTGCAAGGGGACAGAGAGAGGATAGGGAACCTGGCACTGGTAAAATTCAAAAAAATTTAACTATTGGTTCTGTGGGCATGGCTTGGTGGGTGTGGTGTGGCTTGGTGGGTATGGCTTGGGTGTGGCAGGGGAAGGATATTGCAAAATCTCCATTCCCTCCCCACTCCTAGAGGAAGGATGTTGCAAAATCCCCATTCCCTCCCCACTCCTGGGGAAAGGATATTGCAAAATCCCCATTCCCTCCCCACGCCTGGGGAAAGGATATTGCAAAATCCCCATTTCCTCCCCAGTCCTGGGGAAAGTACATTGCAAAATCCCCATTCCCTCCCCACTCCTGGGGGAAAGGATATTGCAAAATCCCCATTCCCACCGCACTCCTGGAGGAAGGATGTTGCAAAATCCTCATTCCCTCCCCACTCCTGGGGAAAAGATATTGTAAAATCCCCATTCCCTCCCCACTCCTGGGGAAAGGATATTGCAAAATCCCCATTCCCTCCCCACTCCTGGGGAAAGGATATTGCAAAATCCCCATTCCCTTCCTACTCCTGAAGGAAGGATGTTGCAAAATCCCCATTCCCACCTCACTCTGGGGCCAGCCAAAGGTGGTATTTGACTCTTCTCTGAACTACTCAAAATTTCTGCTACCGATTCTCCAGAACCTGTCAGAACCTGCTGGATTTCACCCCTGGAACCTGGGGTGGGGGTGACTGGCAGGGAAATTGGGAATCCTCTCAGCTCCAATTATCTTGTCTGTAGCCATCCTGGTCATGATTGTCCCAACGGTGTTTTTTTTAAAAGAGGCAACTGGAATTTAAGACAGGGTCATATTTTCGGGGGGAAACGGTAAGTCTAAGTGCTATTCTATTAAGAGCCGTGGGGCCACAGTGGCGAGGATGCGGTATTGCAGGCTAACTCTGCCCACTGCCAGGAGTTCGATCCTGACCGGCTCAAGGTCGGCTCAGCCTTCCATCCTTCCGAGGTGAGATTGTTGGGGGCAAGAGGCTGACTCTGTCAACCGCTTAGTTTACAGAGCCCCGTAAAGCGGTATATAAACCTAAGTGCTTTTGCTAATAACTGATACAAGGAAGGTCCAAAAATGGAGCAAATCTCACTTACCATATTTTCCGGCATATAAGACGACCCCCGACTTTTGAGAAGATTTTTGTGTGTTAGAAAGTAGTCTTATACGCAGGAAAATACAGTAATGACTGTCTCGCTTAGCAGCATAAATTTTGCCCTCGGTTGTGGTCGTACGTCGAGAACTACCTGCATCTTGCAAAAATGCCAGCGTCGGCAGCCCCTCCTGTTCTGTCTTTCTTCTCTTTCTCGCTTCTCCTTAAAGGGCCTTTCTTCTTCTTGCTTCCTCCAGGCGGTCTGCAACTGCATTTCGGAGGATTTTTTCGACCTCCTGACCTGGCTGGGCTACTGCAACAGCACCATGAACCCCATCATCTACCCGCTCTTCATGCGGGACTTCAAGAGAGCCATGGCCAAGTACCTGCCCTGTTGTCCCCGCGCGTGGGAACGCAGGCCCAGCCGGGTCTCGCTCTCCCTCAGGAATTCCAACAGCGGCCCCCGGCCGGGGGTTTCCCTCAGGAACGCCCTGACTCTGCCAGGGGAAACGGACTCGGCCGATTCCATCGTCCACGGCAACGACCACAGCAGCCAGACGCTCAGCTTCCTCCCGCCCACCCGGGCCAACTCCCTTCATCTTTCCGATGCCGAGCGGCCGGAGCCGAAGTTGAACTTCATCTATCTGAACACGCCTTCGGACTGACCGCTGCCCCGACTCGGCTCCAGGTGGACCGGTTGTTTCTAACCCGTGCTGGGGATGCAGGAGACAACTCCACCGGTCAAGCATCCACCTCCAGATGCACAAATGTCCTTCCTTTCACCCGGATTCATCTTCTCCATCCTTAGATCTTATTTTGTTTTCTCTGCCCGCCAGCCTCGCAGCTTGGATGGCTTCTAGCATGATTCGCCCTCACCCCCGTTTGTACGCGGTTGCAGAACACGGCCAAGTAAACATATGTGTGCATGTGCTTGCATGTTTTAAGTGTTGTGGCCCGCCAGTGGAGCTGGTGGCAGACTCAGACAGTGAGAAGGTTGGGGAGGAACATGGGCCAGTCCTGGAGTCTGGGGAAGGCTCTGACGAGGGCTCAGGAGCTGTTGTAGGGGGGGGGGGGACAGGGAGGCTAGCTCTTCCAAGGTTCACTTCCCCCGGACACAATTGGACTACAAAGCCGCCCCTGCTGCCAGTGGAGAATGGGAACTATAGTCAGGGGCTTGCAGAGCTGAGGTTTCAGAGCGTCCACTTCCGATGCAAGCCAGAGATGGGACAGGCAATCAACTAACAGAACCTCCATGTTCAGGGGCAGGATACTAGGCCTTGGAGAAAAAGAGCTCTTGGCCAGCTTTCTGCATTCTTTTTTTACAAGCCACGGCAACCTATTATCCCCAGCCTGCCTGCCTCTCTGAGCTACAGCGTTGGAAGGGATCGGGGTGCTACTGCTAAGTGGTCAGACACAGATTAAGAGAGTTGGAAGGGACCTTGGAGGTCATCTAGTCCAACCCCTTTCCCACCCAAGCAGGAAGACCCTACCCCATTCCTGACAGATGGCAGTCCAGTCTCTTCTTGAAAGCTTCCAGGGATGAAGCTCCCACAACTTCCGAAGGCAACTTCTGGTCCATTCTGTTTCTGTCAGAAAATTCCTTATTTCCATATTGAATCTCTCCTTGTTTAGTTTCCATCCATTATTCCTTGTCTGGCCTCCAGGTGCTTTGGAAATAGTAGATTGACCCCCTCCTCTCTGTGGCAGCCCCCCCAAATATTGGGAGACTGCTAGCTAGCTATTTATTTATTTGTTTGTTTGTTCAATTTATTTTAATCCTCTTTTATTCCCTTTGGGAGGGCTATTCCCTGTCGACCTGTGGCTTTACTCCTGAGTCGACCCTTGTTCTTTAGCTGTTCCATTCGTCTGGCAACTCTGCACATGCGCACCCTGGGAACAGGCTCCAGCTGTTCTTCTGCCTCACTGATGTCCGACTCCGAAGGTAGCTGATAACTGTCAGACGGCCCTGGACCCCTCTCTGCCTCCGACACAGAGCCCTCATCCGAGCCTTCCCCAGACTCCAGGACTGGCCCAGATTTCTCCCCAACCTCCTCACTGTCTGAATCTGCTTGAGATTGACCCCCTCCTCTCTGTGGCAGCCCCTCAAATATTGGAAGACTGATAGCTATTTATTTATTTATTTGTTTGTTCAATTTATATGTCGCTTTTCTCCGGAGACTCAGGGCAGCTATCATGTCTCCCCTGGTCCTTCTCTTCACTAGACTAGCCGTTCCCATTATAGGCCATTTAAAGTGAAATGGAAATTTCATGGAAATTTAACTCCTGTTCACTACTGAACCCCAAGTAAGGTTAAGTCCAATTTGTGTCCTTAACATGCCTCCACCCCCAGTGTGTTTGTTCACATGGACGTAGCTGGAAAACGATTAGGGTGAAGTGGCGTCTCCCTCAGTCCCCTTTTAGCCTGGTTGCCTTTTGGTCTTTCGTACAAATTGAAACTGTCAAATTAAAGAAATTTGTCCCACTTTATGCCCGCCTGCTGTCTGCTCCGTCTCTCTTGGTCTCTCTGCTTGCAGAAAATAGCCGGTGCCGCCAATGCTGCACAGAGCTCTGAATTGCAAGAAAAATGCCCTATTTGTGTTATGATTATTGTTCCCGTTGCCACCACCAGGGCCCTCTCTGCTCTGAGCAGCACCCAAGGGATCTAATAAAATGTGTTTTGTTTTTTTTTTAAAAGGGAAGAGGATAATGGAAATTACAAATTAAAACTTAACCTGACAGCAAAGGCCAGCTGAGTCTGTCCTCCTCGGCAGAGGGACAGACAGCCTTTCCCTGGCCACTTATTCTTAATTTTTTTCCTCTCTGCTTGGATGAAGACGCAGAACAGCTAAGCACTTAGAAATAATACGATAAGATAAAATATTGCAAATTAACATCGTCTCCCAAAGAGCAGGGTGGCTGGTGAAGGCCAGGGCGTCTGCCCTCTTGTGGTCAGTAACAGGCATGGCAACTGGTGAAGAGATCCAAAAAGGTAGGTTCCCCTTGCATATATGTGGTAGTCGTTCCCGACTCTAGGGGGCGGTGTTCATCTCCGTTTCAAAGCCGAAGAGCCAGCGCTGTCCGAAGACGTCTCTGTGGTCATGTGGCCGGCATGACTCAACGCCAAAGGCGCATGGAACGCTGTTCCCTTCCCACCAAAGGGGTTCCCTATTTTTCTACCTGCATTTCTTTTACATGCTTTCCAACTGCTAGGTTGGCAGAAGCTGGGACAAGTCACGGGAGCTCACCCCGTTAGGCGGCGCTCGGGATTCAAACCGCTGAACTGCCGACCTTTCGATCGACAAGCTCAGCGTCTTAGCCACCGCGTCCCGGAAGAGATCCAAAGTGAGTCATTATTACGACTTGGGTGTAGCCGTCTTATAACAACAGACCTTTCAAATGTGTGATATATTAGCAGGCCGTTCAAATACAGATTCACAGAGTTGGAAGGGACCTTGGAGGTCATCTAGTCCAACCCCCCAGCCCAAGCAGGAAACTCTACACCATTTCTGACAGATGGCAGTCCAGGCTCTTCTTGAAAGCCTCCACGGGATGAAGCTCCCACAACTTCTGAAGGCCACGTCTGTTCCATGGGTTGATGGTTCTCACTCTCAGGAAATTTCTCATTTCCAGGTTGATTCTCTCCTTGTTCATCCATTGTTCCTTGTCTGGCCTTCAGGTGCTTCGGAAAATAGCTTGACCCCCTCCTCCTTTCTGTGGGAGCCCCTCAAATATTGGAAGATGCTCTCCTGTCTCCCCTGGTCCTTCTCTTCACTAGACCAGCCATTGCCCAGTTCCTGCAACCATTCATCGTATGTTTGAGCCTCCAGTCCCCTCATCATCCTGGTTGCTCTTCTCTGCACTTTTTCTAGAGTCTCAACATCTTTTTTATAGTGTGGTGACCAAAACTGGATGCAGGATTCTAGGTGTGGTCTTACTAAGGCTTTATAGGGTGGTATTAGTACCTCCCTTGATCTTGATTGTATCCCTCTTGTTAATGCGATTTAGGATTGCATTGGCTTTTTTTTTGCTGCTGGCTCATATTTAATTAGTTGTTCATTAAGATTCCAAGATCCCTCTCACAGTGACTGCTATTAAGCCTGGATTCACCCAGTCTATCATGTGTACTTTTGGGTTTTCTTGCCTAACAGTTTGTTTAGTGACCGTTCAACGTTACAGCAGCACAGAAAAAAAGTGACTTATGACCATTTTTCCCGCTTATAACCATTGCAGCAGGCATCGGTGGCCAAATGATCAAAACCCAGACCCTTTGGCAATCGACTCGCATTTATGACGCTTGCACTGTCCACGGGGGTGGGGGTGGGGTGGGTATGCGCCACCCGATCCCGTCTTGCGACCTTTTTACAAGCCAAGTCCACGGGGAAGCCAGATTCACTCAACAACCATGTGACTAGCTTAAGGACTGCAGTAATTCACTTAACGTGGACGTGGCAAGGAAGGTCGTCAGTTCGATTTGCTCTGCTCTGCTCCCCGGGGCTTGGGAGGGCGGCCGGCGCAGGATCCAAGGACTCCTAAATCCAGAGAGATCCTTCCTTCCTCGCCGTCTGGCTCAGGAGGGGAGATCGAAACAGCTCTTCTTAACATGATCTTAACTTGCTAAAATTTTTTTAAAAAGGGGGTGGCGAGAAAAAAAGCAGGAGCTGTTGGGTGGCGGGGGTGGCGGGGGCTAACCCTTCCAAGGTTCACTTCCCCTGGACACGATTGGACTACAAAGCCGCCCCTGCTGCCAGTGGAGAATGGGAGCTGTAGTCAGGGGCTCGCAGAGCTGAGGTTTCGAAGCGCCCGCTTCCGACGCAAGCCAGAGATGGGGCAGGCAATCAACTAACAGAACCTCCATGTTCAGGGGCAGGATACCAGGCCTCGGAGAAAAAGAGTGCAGAGGGAGTTGCTGACTCTCGTGTCAGCTTTTTGGAGGTTTCCAGGGTCCCCATCCTGTTGTGAGACCAAGCACAAGACAAAAAAGACAACAGTTCTTCTGAACGGCCCCAGTGTTTTGGCCTGCCAGTGGCCAGCGGATTCGGACAGTGAGGAGGTTGGGGAGGAACCTGGGCCAGTCCTGGAGTCTGGGGAAGGCTCAGGTGAGGGCCCTGCATCGGAGGCAGAGAGGGGGCCAGGGCCGTCTGACAGTTATCAGCTGCCTTCGGAGTCAGACATCAATGAGGCAGAGGAACAGCTGGGGCCTGTTCCCAGGGTGCGCATGTGCAGAATTGCCAGACGAAGGGAACAGCTAAGGAACAAGGGGCAACTCAGGAGTAAAGCCGCAGGTGGATGATAAATGGCTCCACCCAAAGGGAATAAAAGAGGAGCGAAAGGGGAGGGGAGGTTGCAGGAGACAATTAGTTCGCTTAATTGGTTTGTGACTCTCCGAGACTCCTTGCCAAGTTTTGAAGATATCGGCCTGGCAGCTTTCCAAGTCAGATAAGTGCTGTGACTGTCAATTCTCCCTTGAAAGACTTTGCTGGATGTGAATGAGAGGAATTCACAGTCACTTAATAAAAGTTATTAATAATAATTTGTCGGGAGAAGGAGTCTGCTTCATGCTCTTGGGAAGTGTAGCTCAGGACACCTGTGCAAAATGCATCTCCTCGGGTGTCCCGGCACTCCAAGGTCCACAGAGAAGATTTTGTGAATATCAAGAGGAGGTGAGAATTTCAGGAGGCTGATCCCTTTTTAGATCCCTTTGCTGGAGCAACCTCACATTCCTGTCCAGGAGCGGAGACCGGCTCCCAACACCAGGAGTCTTCATCGCCGTTGAGGTCTTCCCCATCCTCGGGTCCATCCATGTCAGGTTTGCCCAGCCCACTGGGCCCCTCAGAGGCTGCGCCGTCTGGAGGCATCCCTTGCTTCTCCTCCACACTGGGGGGAGAAGGCCCTGCCAGGAGGCCCCCTTGTTCTTGCAGGCCCTGCCTCGTTCTGAGCCCCACGGCCTTCAGGATGGTGTCCATCTGCTTCATGTAGTCCAGGTGGCCATTCACCTGTAAGGGGAGCCAAAGCCGAAGGTCAGACCCTCCTCAATACAAAGCAGACTGTTTTGACCCACCTTCCCAAACACGAGAAGCCCTCTGAAGTTAAATCAGCGCTTCTTTTAGTCGGAATGCCAGCAGCCCCGGCAAAGTTTCTCTCTCACCGCAAACTAACAAGTCTGTCTGGTAGGGAGATAAATAGTTGTTGCCACCTATTCATCTCCACCCCCTGCCTTTTATTCCCTGAGCAAGGGTGGGGGCTTCGCTAGCAGCAGTGGCTCTTCCGTCCCAAGGACCGGCCCATAGATTTCCACTGCTCTCCTCTCCTCTGCCTTCTGTGCATCCACGCATCAGGCACTGGACCCAGCTGTTCCTCCTCTTCCTCATCAGCCACCTCCAGACCTGGGGGCTGTTGACTTTCCATCGAAGGGCTGACGGATGGCCCAGGCTCTGCCTCTCTCTCTTTCTCTGCCAGCTCTATTCCCTCTTCCCACTCGGAACTCCCTCGTTGCCTGGATGCTGATCCCCACGCCTCCTCCTCCTCCTCCTCTGATTTGGCTGGTGGAGGGGCCGGCAGCCAACAGGCCACGACACAGACATTCTCCCTCTGGAAGGGACCCCAGCACAGCCAGACGTCTGGTGACCTCTTAATCCAGGGGGAGCAGTATCTCCCCAAAAGCTCAACTCGCAAAGTTATTAATCTCCACTGCCAGACCTGACGGAAAAAAATCAGGTAGGGCAAGCTAAATTTATTCTCTTTAATCAAACCTTCGGATACCGATCGATTGAATTAGGTTAACCTTCAACCACAGATTTCAGGCTACATTGGATCTGAATTGGTCGTTGTTGTTGTTTTTCACAACTGTATTTAAAATTAACTGAACCACACAGACGGCTCTGCCGAAAGGCATCTGTCACGCATTCCGGATAGGATGGCTCCGAACGTGGACGACGGGCAGTTTCTCTCTTTAAAAAGCTCTTCTGTTTGCCCGCAGACTATAGGGATGCACTGCCCCTATTTATGGAGGCTCCGCTTAGCTCCTGTATTTAAAACGTCTTTGGTTGAAGCGGAAGCCCCTTGGCATCTGGAGATGCTGATACTTATCCTGAAATGCCAGAAGGTTTTGGGCTTAGCCGGTTTCCTGATCCTTGGCTTTACCAGACAATATGCCGCTACAGACTATTCTCCTGCTGTTTTCTTTTAATTTTTAGCGAGAACGGAGTGTTAATTAAAAAAAAAAACAACCTGTCAAAAGCCTCCCCCTGAGCCTCCGATCTTCCGATGCCAGCCAATGGAGCTCAAAGGGCGGCAAGAAAAGCAGATGGCCTTGAAATCAATCAAGATTTTGGAGCAGAATAAAATCTTCCAAATTAATATGGGGAAGGGGGGAAAGATAAAGGCGCCATTTGGCCCCGGGCTCTGTTTGGGGAACAAGAGGCACCCCTAGAGGCCAACAAGTCGCAAAATGTGCAATGCAAGACACACACACACATACACACCCAGTCGTTTCTCCTGCCAAGGCCCCTGTTTGGGCACTCGATCTTGCGATCCAGTCAATGTTTTAGAAAGACGTTTCCAATTCCTGTCGGCTTCTCAAAGAGAGAAAGAGAACAATCTTAAAACAGCTTCTGGGAATCTCAAAGGTTCCTTTTATTTTTTTTCCCAAGAGGCAATTGGCCTTTCTGGGTTTTTCTTTCAAAGACATTTCGCTTCTCGTCCACGAAGCTTCTTCGGTTGTGACTGGATGGTGGGGGAAAGGAAGGATTGACATTCCTTGCAGACAGCTGGTCATTGGCATCCTTTTAGAGAGAGTCGTTGAGGCCACTGGGAGGTTGATCCGTGTCCTCAGGGTCACCTGAGTGGTGCAAATGGGGTGTGGCGCCTTGTACAACACAGTCCTTTCAACAGTTCCAAGAAGGCGCCACACCAGTGGTGAAATCTCAATTTCTTTCCTACTGGTTCTGTGGGCGTGGCTTGGTGGAGGGGGTTGTCATGTGACTGGGTGGGCGTGGCTATGTAACCATGTGGCTGGGGGATGAAAAGACAGAAACTCGCTAACAATGTTCTGTTGGAGCAGGGTTGGACTAGATGACCTCCAGGTCCCTTCCAGCCCTGGATTATCCTCTGAAGCTGCGTCTAGTGCCAGGTTGGTAAAGATTTCCTCTCCTTTTTCCCCTCCCTCCCTCCTTTTCTTTTTCTTTCTTTCTCTCTCTCTCTCTCTTTCTTTCTTTCTCTCTTTCAAAAATGGACCCCTCTCACTCCCCTGTTTTTGGCCTAGCAGGCTTCAGGGAAGCCTGCTGGGAGCAAAAATGGACCTCCCTCCCTGTTTTTTGTCTACACCCCTTGTTTTTGGCCTAGCAGGCTTCAGAGAAGCCTGATTGGGAGCAAAAACAGACCCCCCCCACCTCACCCCCATTATAAAAAGGGGTTCCCACAATCGTGCGGCACACCTGTGATCGTCAGAGCCTTTGTTTTACCTTTTAAAAGCATTTGTTTACTACCGGCTCAGTAGTAACTCGGTAGTAACTACTAGCTTAGGTAGTAGTTTACTACTACCTAACAATAGGTATTAAAAAAATGCTTTAAAAAAGGGGGAAAAAAGGTTCCGACAATCATGCGGCACAGTTGTGATCATCGGAGCTTTTTTTTTTTCCTTTTTAAAAATGCTTTAAAAAAGTAAAAAAAAAAAAAACTACCGGCTCGGTAGTAACTCGGTAGTAACTACTAGCTTAGGTAGTAGTTTACTACTACCTAACAATAGGTATTAAAAAAATGCTTTAAAAAAGGGGAAAAAAAGGTTCTGACAATCACGCGGCACAGTTGTGATCGTCAGAGCTTTTTTTTTTTTTTTTACTTTTTTAAAGCATTTTTTTACTACTTATTCACCTGAGCCGGTAGTAAAAAAAGGCCTAAAAAAGTTTTTAAAAAAAGTTCTGATAATTGCGGGTTGCTCAGCTGATCGTCGATTTTTTTTTAAAAAAACATTTTTTTACTATCAGTTTGGGCGAACCGGACCAAACCGGTAGCCTTTCACTCTGGTTTCTCTTCAGATCGTAGAAATCTTTTGGCTTTTTTTCACCCCTGCGCCACACCCATTTGCACTGCTCAGGTGACCCTGAGGAGACAGATAAACCTCCAAGTAGCCTCAATGACCCTCTAAAAGGATGCCAACGACCAGCTGTCTGCAAGGAGTCTCAATCCTTCCATTCCCCACCGTCCAGTCAGAGCCGAAGAAGCTTCTTGGAGGAGAAGCAAAACATCTTCAAAGAAAAACCAGAAAGTTCAGTTGCCTCTTGGAAAAAAAAAAAAGCACCTTTGGGATAACCATGACCTGGATGACTTGAGAATCTGAATAGACCAAGGGTCTTAAACACTCAAAGAGCCATTTGGACCCGTTTCCCACAGAAAAGAAAACACCGGGAGCCACAAAACCCTTCCCGGGCCTGACTATTTCCCGAGCGGCCACAAAACTAGCATATGTAGTTGAATTAAACATTCTGTTTTCTTCTGAAACTTTTCTTTTCTTGGACTTATCCACGATTGGCCTAACCGGGGGTTGAAAAGCTCAATAAATCGCATGTTGCACATTGGCTGTTGTGACGCATATTTTGAGTGACAGGGAGCCGCAGCAGAGGGATGAAAGAGCCCCATGCGGCTCCAGAGCCGCAGGTTGCTGACCCCTGGCATAGACTGTTAGCGTCTGGGAATCCTATTCTGGATGAACTGACACAGGAGAAAAGAAATGTTACTCGGCCATGAGAAATGTTTTCTCACTGCTGTAAGATGTGAGGACTTCGAACTCCCAGAATTTTAAGCCTCGTTGGGGAATTCTGGGAGTTGAGGTCCACGCATCTTAAAAGCTGCGAAGGCCGAGAAACACGGCATCGGGGCTGCATTCACACCACCTAAAAAAAAAAATCCTTGCATCTCTTCAACCGCTCCTCAAATCACCGACTGCCCCTTTGTCGACCCCTGAACCTTGCCAGATCTCCATCATTGCTTCCCGCTGACTTACGACGGAAGACAGATCTACGTTCACCATCCGGCGGTCATCGAGGCAGACGGGCTGAAGCCCCGCGACGCTCAGCTGAATGGAGGCGGTGCGGTAGACATATCTCAACAGCCAGTCTCCCCTGGGGGAGGAAGAATGAGAGAAGGTGGTGTTAGTCTGGAGCAGTGGTGAAATCCAAATTTTTTTACTAGCGGTTTTGTAGTAGTTTTGTAGTTTTTACTACCGGTTTTGTGGGTGTGGCTTGGTGGGAGTGGCTTGGTGGGTGCTGCAGGGGAAGGATGCTGCAAAATCCCCGCTCCCACCCCATTCCAGGGGAAAGATGCTGCAAAATCTCCATTCCCACCCCACTCCAGGGAAAGAATACTGCAAACTCTCCATTCCCACCCGACTCCAGGGGGAGGATGCTGCTCTCTGGGGCAGCCCCTCAAATATTGGAAGATGCTCTCCTGTCTCCCCTGGTCCTTCTCTTCACTCGACTAGCCAGGCCCAGCTGTAAAGATTATGGACCACTTCTTTGGGATATAGATTAGCGGGGTGAGAAGGTGGGTGGGGAATCAAATGTAATCTTCCCAAGATTAAATCCTAGCAAAGGGATCTCTTTTTCAGAACCTCAGCTTAAAGCCTGTAGCTACCTCCTGGGAGAGAGTTGAAGTCACAGTGGAGGGTCAAAATTTGAAAAGCCATTTTTCAAGGAAATTAGGAAGTTTCCTCTGAGAGGGACCAACCATACCTGCAGAAGCCATTGATGATCCTGCCTGAAATGACTTTGGTGATCAGTTTCCAGGATTTGGGATCGCCTTCTACGGGGGCCCCCAGCAGCACCACGTCTTCAATGATCCCTGCGCAGTCTGAAAAGAGACCCACCCGAGGTTAGCCACGAGGCATCTCCGAAACCAAGCTCCGCTGAGCTTCAGATCCCCTGCAGGGATCCAGCCGAGGGTGGGATTCAGCCGGTTCGGGAAAACCGAATGCTAATTTTAATCTGCTTCGCCGAACCGGTTGTTCCAAGGACTGGCTGACACCGCCTACCCCTCCCTTTCCAGGAGTCTCCACGTTGGCCATTTTGGATGCCAGGTAAATTCAGGGTGGAGGCTTCCGGAGGGTGAAAAATGGGCCTAGCGGAAGTCTGGAAATGGGCTCGTTTCCGGCCTCCGGAGCCTGGGGAGGGCGAAAATGCCCCCCCCTCCGCCGTACTGCAGGAGGCCAAGTAGGCCACACCCCCACGGCCACGCCCACCCAGCAACTGGGCAGTGAATCGGCTGCTGGAATTTTTCAATCCCACCCCTGGATCCAGTCCTGTCCTTTCGGAGGAAAGCCTGAGGTCGAAATCACTAGATAGCTGGGGTCCCTGTCTCTCTCTTTCTATTGTCCTTGCTTGGGAAGACAATCCAGGCGGATTCCTTGAGCCGAGATGGGATCAGCCATGTTAAAGGGAATCGGATGCTTTCTTTTCACGTCACTGCAAGTCGTCCTCGATTTACGGCCACAATGGAGCCCCAACATTTCTGTTCCCATATACGCCCCAGATACCGGTTATATTATATTTATATTATATTTATTAAATTTATATACCGCCCTTCTCCTTGCGGACTCAGGGCGGTGAACAGCCAGATAAAAAAAAAACAAGGTACACAAAAGTTAAAATTTTAAAACAACCAATATAAATTTAGCCGATAATTAAAAACAATTCAGTTTAAAATTAATATCAAAACACTAAAAGTTCTAAAAATTTAACAGGGATCAGGTTGAGTGAATTTCGCCCCATTTTACGACGTTTCCTGCCGCAGATGTTAAGTGAATCACTGCGGCGGTTCAAGGTTAGTGCCCCAGTCGTTAAATGAATTTGACTTCCCCGTCAACTTTGCACGTCGGAATGTCACAGAACCCTGGGACACATCAACGGTCATAAATTGGAACCGGTGGCCAAAGTGAGGGTCGTAAGTGTGAAAAACGGTCCTAAGTCACTTTTTTTCAATGCCGTTGTCCCTTCGAACGGTCACTAAATGGACTGTTAAGGATAACCTATACCACAGCTACCCGGCAGAACGAAACTAAAAAGACGAAACTAAAAAGAAAGTAAAAATAAAATAAGCTTGCCAGATGTCGTAAGACAGAACGCTAATTCTGGCTGTGTGGAACCGTAAAACTTCCGCTCTTTTCCCACATTTATTTCGGGGGGCTGTTTTGTTATTATTTTTCATTTGCGCTTGTGCTCAGCTTCCTTCCCGCAGGAGGAAGCTTCTGTTTTTGACGGGCCACTGAAACAGAACCCAAAACTCAACTCAGAATTTCTAGCCCACATGTCGCAATGATCCTGGAATCACTACACATCGTCTGTTTTTAACAACCCCATCATCCCTTGCGGGGGTAGAATCCGGGCAACTGAATGGAGCTAGCAGAGTGTGTTTTACTGGCCGGATGCCTTTACTGTTGCCAATATGGAGTTTTGTTCGGCAGATATATTCTCACTGTGGCCAGAGAGGGAAAAATCTGCCTCTATCTAGGATCGGAATTCACAGGCCTCCTGATTGTGAGGCGAGAGCTCCCACCTCTAGGCCACCGCACCGCTCTATCCTGGAATCACTAAACGCTGCGAATTAATTATCCTGGAACTATGACGGTAAGTGTCGGGATGGGAAAGATACACCCCTCCCTTCTTCTCTGAGAGAGTGAAGAGAACTGGCTACCAAGGCAACAATTCAGGGTTAGAAAGCCAAATACTGTCTCTCTCTCTCTCCCTCTCTGAAATTTGCTGGCGGAAAACTGCCTCCTGCAGATTTGACCTACAAAGTTCCCTCCCTCAGTAGGAGAAAAATTGAGGACGGCCATCGCAACGGCGACAGATTTTTTAGTTAGGCACGGAAGATGGAAATTGTTTTGTTTGCAAGAGGCCGGAAGGCTGAACCACCTCTGACATCCCCACGGCATCTCTCAAGCAATTCTAAGGACTTAATTCCTTCCCTTTTTTTGTCAGCCACGGAGAAGGATGTGGAGGGCGTGGGGAGAAGGAGGAAGGGAGAATACCCGGATCTCAGTTTATAAGGATGACAGATGGTGGATCAAGAATGGGGGATATTTTAAGGAAAAGAGAACAGGCTGGATGTCATGCCCTGCATCGGAGCCTGAATCTGAGAGGGAAGACGAGTTGGAACTGGAGCCGACAAGAGATTGAGGAGGCAGCTTCGATGGCTTCGGAGAAAAATGGGGAACTTTCAGGATCAGGACAGATTATAGACAGGGAGGAACAGGGGCAGGATGAACATGAGAGACAGAGCTCAGGCGAGGAGCAAGGACCGCCCCCTCCTGATCCGAGAGCATGGAGAGTGGAGAGAAGGCGAGAACAGCGCAAACTGAGCAAGCTACTCGGGAGAAGTGTGCCCCGCTCATCTTCGCAAGGCACACCTGGGGAATGAGACTTAAGGAGACGCTATGGGGAGGGCATTTGTCGGGAATAAACACTGAGTTCCTGAAATGTTGAGTGCTGAAGTTTGAACTTCTCAAGAGTCCTTGCATTCTTTCTGTCTTTCTGGACTAATTACCTGGCTCTTTGGCTTCCTGAACTCCTTGATTTGCACTGCTGGATTTATTACTGTGCAACAGTGGTATATACAGCATTGGGCTGGACTATTTGCAGCCAGAGGCTGCTTGAGGTGCGTGGGAGGGTTTGTCATCACTTTGCTCTGGGACCGGCCAGAAACATGGGAGCGTTTGGGGAAATTCGGAGGAATAAAGGGGCGGTTTGAACTGCCAGCTGTTTGTGTTATTTCTGTGCCGTGCCCCAGCTGAAATCGATTTGATCGTCCAGACCGAGAGGCTGCAGGGGGTGAGCTTCAGAGCAGGAACCCCAAAACGGAGGAGGGGAGGGGAGCTGTCTTACCTTTCTCCTTGGCCATCTCCTGCAGACAGAAGTAGATCACTCTAGCGCCAAGACTGAACCCAACCAGGGTCACCGGCCGCTTGCCCTACGAGAGGAGGGGGACAGAGGAAAAATGAGAAGAGACCTCCTGTTTTGTTTTGTTTTGAAAAACAGATGTCCGACATGAATAAGCAAACAAACAGCTATGACAGGGGTGTCAAACTCAAGGCCGGTGCTTAGATATGGCCCGCAGAGCAGACCCTGGAAACAGCAAAGGATCGGGCCTCGGTGCCTTTGCCAGTGAAAATGGAGCTTGGGAGAGGCACCCCGGACTCCGTTTTCTCTGGCAGAGGGCTGCAGGAGGCTGTCAGGGCCAAAAATGGAGCCCATGTGTGTGTGTGTGCCCCCCCCCCCCGCAGGTTCTGACGAACTGGTAGTGGAAATTTTGAGTAGTTCGGAGAACCGGCAAATACCATCTCTGGCTGGTTTCAAAACCTGTCACTCCCATAATCCCCCGCGCGGCCGCATTCTGCACCAGTTGGAGCCTCTGGGTGCACCCCAAGGGGAGTCTCATGTAGACAGCATTACAACAGTCCAGGCGAGAAGTGACAAGCGCTTGAGTGACTGTGCGTAAGGAATCCCGAACTAGAAAGGGCCGCAACTGGCGTATCAGGCAAACCTGATAAAAAGCCCCCCTGGCCACAGCCGTCGTATGATCTTCTAAAGACAGCCGTGAGTCCAGGAGGACGCCCAAGTTGCATGCCCTTTCCGTGGGGGCTAATGATAATATTGGTTCTCCGCCCGCGCGCTTGCTTCCCACACACATTTTCCGTGCATGCACTTTGTTTGCTCGCGTGTCTTCCGCACAGCCTCAAAACCATGCCTAAACAGGACAGCATAGAGCCGGGACAGGTTGACAGTCCCACCCTTGATCTCTGCTACCATCCGAACCGTCTGAATACCGCCTCTGGGAAGGTGAAGGGCAGACTTTCTTCAGCCTACCTGCTGCCGGCTGAGAAGTATCTGCGCCAAGTGTTTTCCGACCTCCGTGGAGCGATGGAGACACACGCCCCAGGGGTTGTCGATCACACCAGCCACTGCCAGCAGAGAAGCGGGCAAGGTGAGGGCTGTCACGATCCCTGAGAGGAGGCAGAGCAAACGGGATAGGTGAAAAAAAAAAATCAGAAAAACGCCCACGGGATCCGACGTAGCCTTGTGGAGCTGTGGGATTTCAGCTGCCGTCATCCCCAAGGGCTTAAATTCACTTGGAGGGGTGGCGGGAAGGCCAGTGTCCCTTTTAGCAGTGGAAACATAAAGGTAGAACCAGGTTCACCATCGGACAGGAGATGGAAGAGATGGTCCTTCTATGTCTTTAGTTTAATGAAAAGAAGGACTAGGGGTTACATGATAGAAGTGTTCCAGTATCTCAGGGGCTGCCCCAAAGAAGAGGGAGTCAAGCTATTCTCCAAAGTACCTGAAGGCAGGACAAGAAGCAATGGGTGGAAACTGATCAAGGAGAGAAGCAAGTTAGAACTAAGGAGAAATTTCCTGACAGTGAGAACGATTAATCAGTGGAATAACTTGCCTCCAGAAGTTGTGAATACTCCAATACTGGACAGTTTTAAAGAAGAGATTGGACAACCATTGGTCTGAAATGGTATAGAGCTTCCTGTGTGAGCAGGGGGTTGGACTAGAAGACCTCCAAGATCCCACCCGACTGTGTTATTGTCAGACCTGGAAGCCATCTTTTTCGTTGGCTCTTCAGGCCTGCCACATTTACTACTGTGGGAAACTGGGGGGGATTGTATGGAGCTGGGGAAATACGTAGCCAAAATAACATTCCTTTCTCAGAGAGTCAAGGACATCTTACCCTGCACCTGGGAGGCATCTCCAGTTGGGACAGTGCTTTGATTGGACCATGTGATGGACATGTGGGTACTGGGCAGGGATTTGGGACTTTTCTATGGGTGGGGAAACCCTGGAATCTTTCAGATTCGGGTTTCTCCAGATGTGCCAATATGATATCTCTAACAAAATATAACTTTGAGGAAACTCAAAATGAAATAAGAGTTGTGCGGTCAAAAAGCACCACCATACTCTTCCTCCTCCTCCTCCTTCTCTTCATTTTCCTCCTCCTTCTCTTCTTCCACCTTCTCCTCCTCCTCCTCCTCCTCCCCTTCTCCCTTACTCCACTTCACACATCCCACCCCCTTCCAGCACTGATGACATTACCTAGCTGGGTCGTGAAACGTCTGCAAACAAAACACCGAGCTCAGGGACCCGCCCCCCAAGGACCTCACAACAACCTGTAAGATAACCCTGGGCTCATCATCATTCATTTAGCGACCGTTCCAAATTACGATGGCACTCGCTGTCAACCATGTCCCTCGCCGAACCACCACAGCGGTTCCCTTAACGACCGTGGCTCGAAAGGCTGTAGCTCTCTTCACCAATGTCTTGCTTAGTGACAGAGCTCAATTGCGGTCGTTAGTCTGAGGACCGCCTGCATTTCAAAGGCCGGGCACATCTCCCACCACACGCCGCTAACATTAAAGTCAGCTTTCATTCGTTGGGTGTTACTGGGAACCCTGACTGTTATTCTACTCTGTTTTTTTGGAGATGCCAAGAAAACCACCTGGATAGGTTGGTGAAGTCATAGAACATAGAATAACAGAGTCAGAAAAGGACTTTGGAGGTCCTCTAGTCCAACCTCCAGCTCGGGCAGGAGAACCTATACCATTTCAGCCAAGTCCCCCCAAACTGAGCTCAGCTAGAAAGAACCACGTTGTTTCTCCATCCCGAAACAAGGGCCCCTCAGCCCCTCATTCACTCACCTGCCAAGATGGTGTACTTCAGGGCTTCCTGAGTAGCCATGTTGACCAACCCATTCCACAAGGCATCCAGAGTGCTGCCCAGCTCCAGCAGGTATTTAGACTCCCAGGCTAAGCAATATTGCTCCTTGGACTGTAAGAGGCTGTTCCAGGGAGCCGTGAAGCTGCCTGCCGAGGGACAAAAGATTGAGACAAAGGCGTGAGGACAGGGTGCGAAGAGGGTCTCTCACCATAGATTTCCACTGTTCTCCTCTCCTCTGCCTTCATCCACGCGTCAGGCACCGGACCCAGCTGTTCCTCCTCTTCCTCATTAGCCACCTCCAGACCTGGGGGCTGTTGACTCTCCATCTGAGGGCTGATGGACAGCCCAGGCTCTGCCTCTTTCTCTCTCTGACAGCTCCATTCCCTCTTCCCCCTCGCAGCTCTCAGGTTGCCTGGATGCCAACCCTGACTCCCACGCCTCCTCCTCCTCCTCCGATTCGGCTGCTGGACGGGCCGGCAGCCGACAGGCCACAACACCAGTCTTTAAAATAATTCTCTCCGCTGCCAGACCCCGAGGGCATTCACACCCTCGCGTCTCACCCAAGAGAAAATTTCCTACACCTTGGGAGGCATTGACCTCAGATCAGGAAAACAAAACGGTGCGAAAGTTAAACAGGAATGCTTGTAAAACAAAACAAAGGCAAATTGTTTTATAGCCAGGTGTGTTAGAGAGCAGTGGCTGAGGTCAAGTGAGGAAAATGGACCCACAGCAAAAGGGGGGGGAATCAAATTTGCTATCAAGGCCAGGCCTCCTTGGTGAGGAGCTCAGAATACTTAGAAATATTTAGAAACAGAAAACTTTTCTGAGGTAAAACTACCCCATATTCATCAATGGGGGAACAGGACGATGAGATAATTAAAAAAGAAAAAAATTGGGCGTGTTATGGTACCCATCGTATTTTGGACTGCGGATGGGGAGCCCTTACCGTATTTCCCCGGAGAAAGCCAGCCGGTGATGGCAATGGTGATATGGAGTTGCTTCACTTCGGTTAAGGGAAGGAATTCGAATTCTTCGATGGCCCCCACACGCTTTTTCATCTTGTACCCTAACAGAGCAAGAGGGCGCACAAATAATTGTTAATAATTTTCTTTTATCTGCCTTTGTTATCCTATAGCAATAGCAATAGCCCTTAGACTTATATACCGCTTCACAGTGCTTCTCAGCCCTCTCTAAGCGGTTTAGAGTCAGCCTCTTGCCCCCAAACAATCTGGGTCCTCATTTTACCCACCTCGGAAGGATGGAAGGCTGAATCAACCTTGAGCCTGGTGAGATTCGAACTACCAAACTGCAGTCAGCCAGCAGTCAGCAGAAGTAGCCTGCAGTACTGCACTCTAACCACTGCGCCACCATGTCTCTTATGCCGAAAATCAAAGGGGCCAGAGAGACTTCTGCACCGTAACACTCGAGTTTTTTTCCTCCTCATCCCGAAAGCCTTACCTACGAGTCCTGCTCCAGCGGCTCCGAAGAGAGAACCGATAATGGCCACCCCGGCTGCCGACCCCAAGGCCGTGGCCCCAGCGGTCCCAATGATGGCCGCTGCTCCGGTAGCCACCAAGGGGGCTGCCAATCCCCCGGTCAAGCCTAAATAGAAAACAGCAGGATTTTCAGTTCCGAAAACAGGCAAAACAAACCAGATTTGGACCGTTTCTCACACATACGACCGTTGCAGCATCCCTCTGGTCACGTGATCCAAATTCAGACCCTCGGCAACTGGCATGTAGTTATGACGGTTGCCAAGTCCTGGGGTTATGTGAGCAAGGTCAATGAGGAAGCCAGATTCACTTAACAACCATATTACTAATTTAAGAACCACAGCGATTCGCTTAATAACCAGGGCAGGAAAGGTCGTTAAATGGGGCCAGACTCCCCTTAATAACTGTCTCGCTTAGCGACAGAAATTTTGGGCTCCATTGTGGTCGTTAAGTCGAGGATGACCAGTCCAAATCTCCTCATCTTGATTGCTGGGGAACAGATGCGGCCAGAATCTGCCGTTTGGGGGAGGAGAGTCCGAAGAATTCGCTTACCGATGACCGTCCCTCCGCCTACGGTCGCTAAGCCAATCAGCAGGTACCGCTTCAGCCTCTTCCTCCTCTCCTTCTTCTTCCGCTTGCCTTCGTCCGTTCTTGGGGGTGAGAGGAAGAAGAAAGAAAAAAAAAAAACGACTTTCCTATCAGCAAACAGACTGCCCTGATGACAGTACGTAGTATGGTAATGAAAAGCACCAAGGAAAAGCACCATAGTCCTCCTCTGCATACTCCACTCCCTTCTAGCACTGATGAAGTTACCTAGTTTGGTAATGAAACGTCTGCAAGAAATGGAGCAAGCTCAGAGAGCACCGAGGACCCCCACAAAATTAACTGCCTCCCTCTACCTCACCTGGCACCAAAGAGATTGTGAACAAAAATTAAAATGGACACCACAGAAATGAACTCTGACGCCCAAAGCAACTTACCTGTCAGGTAGCTCCTATTTCCTAAGCAGCTTGTAGGACAAAAACAGCAAATATGAAAATACAGAAAGCAGGAAGTTCAGGAGAGCTGCGTTTCATAACAGTGTGTTAAAGTGGATTGTTTTAGTTCACCCCTAGCGTTTTTTTTTTAAAGAAGTCCTACAAATTTCAATAAGATAAAAGCTGGCTACAAAAGCCAGGGACAATTCCCCACTTTTTTTAAAAAAATCCTTTTTTCCTATCTTCTAGGCAGGGACTAGGGGAGACAGGATAGCAGCGTTCTGATATCTCAGGGGCTGCCCCAAAGAAGAGAGAGTGAATCTATTCTCCAAAGCCCCTGAGGGCAGGACAAGAAGCAACGGGTGGAAACTAATCAAGGAGAGAAGCAATTTAGGACTAAGGAGGAATTTCCTGACAGTGAGAACAATTCATCAGTGGAACAACTGGCCTCCAGAAGTTGTGAATGCTCCAACACTGGAAGATTTTAAGAAGATGTTGGATAGCCATTTGTCTGAAGGGTTTCCTGCCTAAGCAGAGGGTTGGACTAGAGGACCTCCAAGGTCCCTTCCAACTCTTCTATTCTATTCTACTCTATTCTATTCTCTACTCTACTCTCTATATAACTCTACTCTACTCTACTCTACTCTACTCTACTCTACTCTACTCTAGTCTTATTCTATTCTATTCTATTCTATTCTATTCTATTCTATTCTATTCTATTCTATTCTATTCTATTCTATTCTATTCTATTCTATTCCATTCCATTCCATTCCATTCCATTCCATTCCATTCCATTCCAATATTCTATCCTATCCTATCCTATCCTATCCTATCCTATCCTATCCTATCCTATCCTATCCTATCCTATCCTATCCTATCCTATCCTATCCTATCCTATCCTATCCATTCCAATGTTCTGTTGTTCTGTTCTGTTCTGTTCTGTTCTGTTCTGTTCTATTCTATTCTATTTCTTCATTCCTCTATTTTCTATTCTATTCTACATTCCTCTATATTCTATTCTATTCTATTCTATTCTATTCTATTCTATTCTATTCTATTCTATTCTATTCTATTCTATTCTATTCTATTCTATTCTATTCTATTCTATTCCATTCCATTCCATTCCATTCCATTCCAATATTCTATCCTATCCTATCCTATCCTATCCTATCCTATCCTATCCTATCCTATCCTATCCTATCCTATCCTATCCTATCCTATCCTATCCTATCCTATCCTATCCTATCCATTCCAATGTTCTGTTGTTCTGTTCTGTTCTGTTCTATTCAATTCTATTTCTTCATTCCTCTATTTTCTATTCTATTCTACATTCCTCTATATTCTATTCTATTCTATTCTATTCTATTCTATTCTATTCTATTCTATTCTATTCTATTCTATTCTATTCTATTCTATTCTATTCTATTCTATTCTATTCTATTCTATTCTATTCTATTCTATTCTATTCTTCTATTCTTTGGTTGCAGACAGCTTTCAAATAAAAGAGGCAAGGAAGGGATGAACACAGGGAGATGTTTTAATCGTTTTCTTGTAACACCTGGCCAAGCGGGAGACGCCTTTGACTGCACTTTGCTTATTTCCGTTAGCTCTTGGTTGGGGGGGGAAAAAAAGAGTTTCAGCTGGAAACAGCTACTTTTCTTTTCCGTTTCCTTGGGGAAAATCAGCTTTTGAAACCCTGGAGAAAGGGAAGAAGAGGAATCCAGAGGAGAAGGCCACCTTTCACCCTTGAGATCCGAGTCCCTTTTTAAAAAGCAGCAGCTCCTTTTAATCTGCTCCGATTAGAATAAAGGCCCTATCTGCAGAAACCAAATATTTAAAACACACCCTTGTTTCTTTTTCCCCCCTCCACTAGCTGGACGGTATAGATTACTCTTGTGACGGCCCCGAAAAGCCAAGGTGAAACGTACTCCGATTCCGCCTCTTTTTCCTCCTTCAGACATTCAAGGAGATAGTCCTCTGCGTCTTCCAGTTCTGCCGAGGGGATCTCCAGCAACCCGGCCATGTGGGACAGAAGCACCCGCATGCGAGCATCGTAGTAGCCTAGACAAACATGGTAGGGAGAGGGAGCACTTAAGAAGCAAAAAACTGGGCAAAAATACTAATCTTGCATAGCTTCTTCTCCAGTAATATTTTACTGCTAACTAGGGCATGCAAAACCTTTGCTAGACCAATTCTTGAATACAGCTCGTCTGCCTGGAACCCGCACTGCATATCGGACGTTAATGCAATTGAGCGAGTCCAGAGATATTTCACGAGAAGAGTCCTCCACTCCTCTGCTCACAACAGAATCCCTGATGCCACCAGATTTGAAATTTCGGGCTTAGACAACTTAGAACTACACCACCTTCGGTCTGACCTAAGCGTAGTACACAAAATTATTTACTACAACGTCCTATCTGTCAATGACCACTCCAGCTTCAACCGCAATAATACACAAGCATACAATCGATACAAATTTAAGGTAAACTGCTCTAAAATACGACTTCAGCAACAGAGTGGTCAATGCCTGGAATGCATTACCTGACTCATTGGTTTCTTCCCCAAACCCCCCAAAATTTCCCCTTAGACTGTCTAATTTCCCCTTAGACATGCCTCTTACGGACCCCATTTCTAAGAGGTCCGTAAGAGGCATGAATAAGCGCACCAACTTTGTCTTCTGTCCCTGTCCTACTGTCCTCATTTATTCGTATCCATTTCCTGTATCCATTATTTATTTATTTATTTTATTTCTCAAACTTTTATACCGCCCTTCTCCCGAGGGACTCAGGGCGGTGTACAGCCAATCATAAAAAACATCGATACAAAAGTTAAAACAGTTTAAAACTGATTCAATCGTTTGGCCAAATATTTAAAAACCCTGAGACTAAAAAACCCATTAAAATTTATCGTACGGTCAGACCAGACAGAGCCTGAGTAGCGTAGGGGGGGGGGGTAATGCCTCCTACAAAGGCAGCATTTAAGATCCAGTTGCTGCAATTACTTGCGAGTTCAATCCCAGGCAGGCGCAAGGTCGACTCAGCCTTCCATCCTTTATAAGGTGGGTAAATTGAAGACCCAGTTTGTTGGGGGCAATAAGCTGACTTTGTATAAATATACAAAAGTATGAAGGCTATTGCTTAACACACTGTAAGCCACCCTGAGTCTCCGGAAAAGGGCGGCATATAATTTTTTTTTTTTTAAAAAAAGACCAGCTTGCTGAAATAATAGGTTCTTCAGGGCCCGGCGAAAGGCGCGAAGGTCGGGGATCCTACGTATTTCTGGGGGCAATTCGTTCCAAAGGGTGGGGGCCCCCACAGAGAAGGCTCTCCCCCTGGGGGTCGCCAGTCGACATAATTTGACCGACGGCACCCTGAGGAGGCCCTCTCTGTGGGAGCCGATGGGAGGCTATCATAATCATATTTATACTTATATCTGTTATCTTACACGTGTTTTGACCAATAAAATAAATAAATTAAATTAAATTAAAAAAACATAAGCGGCTAGAAAAGACGGTAAGGAAAACATGTAGATTTTAAACCCGAATTTTTTCTATTAGGTATAACACCAGAAAAAAATGGATAAATAAAAATATATATTTAATATTGTGCGTATTAACAGCAGCGAGGATTGTATTTGCACAATATTGGAAAAATGAAGAAACACCACGAGAGGAAGAGATTGTTAGGAAGATACCGCATTGCGCAGAAAGGCACAGACTTACGTCGAAAAGTAAACAGAAAGAAGATACAGAATATTATCAAGCATGGAACTTTATTCTACCAGCGGTTGGAAAAAAAGGATGGAGAATAAGAACGTAATCTGTACTATTAGGTCACAGTATACTTAACTTTAATCAAGATGAAGAGAACACTAAAAATTGGTTTATTGATATAGAAAATTATTTTACATAGATGCTATATATTATATTTTATTATTATATAATAAGGGGGATTGACTTAGGTAAATAATTATTAATATTAGATTAGAGAAATGTTTGACATTTTTTATTTGGGCTTAAATATTATAAGAGTTGTACTGATTGATAAATGAGTATTGATGGTTGATAAATGAGGTAATTATTACTATTATTAGTTTTTTATTATAATATTATTAGTTTTAGGAAAACTTTATTACTTATAGGTTTATTTGTTATATTATTTTTCAGATTTCACTGTATTTTTTCTAGTTTAACAAGTAACTTGTAGGTAAAGAAGGTTTTTTTTAATTAGTAGCGGAAGCCAAGGGGGGGAAGGGGGGGGATATGGGATTGGGGGTTGGGGGGAGCTGGGCGGGGCGGGGGGGGGGTTGGGGGGAAGTGGGGGTGGGGGAGAAATGATAAAATTTGTATTGTAAAACTTTCAAAAAAAAAAAAAAGTAATCTGTACTGCTAAGCAAACAAAATAACCGAGACGACATGATGTTTCTTAAGCACTAAAAAAACGCAAACAATAAAAAAAATAATCAGTAAAACTTTTTATTTTTTAAAAAAGAAGCAGCTAGTCCTCACCAACTTGTGGCAGAGGAAGGAGAAAACTTCCTAAAATCGCTTGCCGATTGTCGGGTTCCCTCCCCCCCCAAATTTATCCTAGATGAGCTATTTTGCTTTGTCTCCCTGGTTTAATGCTAATCAAAATAACTGGAGGAAGAAAGGAAAAAAAACAGGGCCTCAATATCACTTACCGTCCTTAAGAGAAAAGGAGACCAGGTCCTAAAACAGAAACAGAAAGATGTGGGAGAAATGGTGAGCATTTTTTAAAAAAACAAGAAACAAGGGCATTTCCCCAGAAAGTCTGAATTTTGGGTCGATTGGCGAGAAGGCAGCCTTTTCCCCCTCTTGAAAAAGACAGGAGGTTTCAGTGGCGGGATTCAGCCACCACCGAATCGCCAGGTTTGGGCTAAATAGGATGGCATTACGTCCAGGCGGGTAGGCCCCACCCATCCGCGTGGAGGGCCTGCACCAGGGGTGAAATGCTCCTGGTTCGGACCGGATCACCCGATCCGGTAGCGATGGAGGTGGGTGGTTCGGCGAACCGGTAGCAAAAATCCCTGCCCCCCCCCCACCATACCCAGCTGAGCCGCACAATCATCAGAGGCTTTTTTTTTTACTTTTAAAAGCATTTTTTCTACAACCTCTTTGGCCGAAAAAAATGCTTTTAAAAGTAAAAAAAAAAAAAGCCTCTGCCGATCAGGCAACTCAGCTAGGATCCTCAGAGGCTTTTAAAAGCATTTTTTCTACAACCTTTTCTTCAGAGGTTGTAGAAAAAATGCTTTTAAAAGCCTCTGGCTTTTTCTCTTTTAAATGCCTCTGACGATGCCAGCTGAGTTGCTTGATCGGCACAGACTTTTTTTCTTTTAAATACCTCTGACGATCCCAGCTGAGTTGCCTGATCGGCAGAGGCTTTTTCTCTTTTAAATGCCTCTGACGATCCCAGCTGAGTTGCCTGATCGGCAGAGGCTTTTTCTCTTTTAAATGCCTCTGACAATCAGGCAACTCAGCTTGGATCGTCAGAGGCTTTTAAAAGAAAAAAAGCCTCTGTTGATCAGGCAACTCAGCTGGGATCGTCAGAGCCTTTTGAAAGCATTTTTCTACAACCCCTGGTGCGGGTTTTAAAAGTAAAAAAAAAAATGGCCACGCCCACCCAGTTAACCACCACCACCACCAAGCCACGCCCACAGAACCGGTAATAACAAATTTTAGATTTCACCACTGGAAAAAAAAGAGCATGTGCGGAAGGCCGAGCACGCATGGACGGTGGCGCCTGCGCTCACATTTGCGAAGCGGTAGGGAAGGTAAGAGAACCCCCACCTCTGAGAGGTTTGTTCATGGCACCTCTGTTCTCAGAGAGGCTGTATTTCTGGGGAGCAAAACGAAGAGAAGGATGTACTATACTAGTCTCCCTTTATTTCTTGGTCGGTAAATATAAATTGAACACAAAATCGTCTTGTCGGGAAAGCGGCTGCCTGCGATGGCTCCCGGATTGGGGTTGAAAGGCGAAGACTCACCAGCATAATGGCGCCGGGCTCATCCTTCAGAAGCGGCTCGCTCAGAAGGATCCGAGCGAAGGTCTCTGTCCCTTCAGCCCCCAGACCTCCAGCAAAGGCCAGCATGGATGGCATCACGGTGTCCGACAACTCCAGCCACCTGACCAGGTTCTCCACCACTCCTGTCCTGTAGGCACTGAGGGACGAAGCCCGAGAGAAACGAGTCATGGTGTGGCATGTTCACTCTCGCATCTACAGTAACGGCCACGCTCTCTCTCCCATCTACAGTAGCGGCCAAAATTTGTGGAAACCTTTTGGGAAAAGTGTTATTTGCTAAAACTAGCTTTTTTTTTTTGGAGTGGTAGCATAAAATTATTTTATTTTATTTTATTTTTTAATTTGATTTATATGCCGCCCTTCTCCGGAGACTCAGGGCGGCTTACAACGCATTAAGCAATAGCCTTCATACTTTTGTATATTTATACAAAGTCAGCTTATTGCCCCCCACAAACTGGGTCCAAACTGGGTTATATATCAATGGAAAGATAATTGAATCAAGAATGCAATGCAGTTACTTTTATGAAAGATTTGCTATTAGAATAGCAGTTACGGTGTAAAGAAGAAAAGTGAAACAGGTAGAAAAAACGAGATATACAAAAATGATCCCCACAGAGAAAACAAGATACACAAAAATGATCTCCATGTCAGTTAATTCTTAGATGGGTAACCTTTAGCATGAATGACGGCCTTACAACGTCTTCCCATGGAGTGAACCAAGCCTTTGAGTTCTGCAGCTGTTCTAATGTGAAACCAAGATTGAATGATGGCTTCTATTAACTGGGTTTTATTACTGGGTCGCTTCTGACTAACCAGTTTCTTTAGCTGGCTCCCTAGATTTTCAACTGGGTTAAGGTCTGGGCTATTCCCACGCCATTCCAGCAGTGGAATAGGATTCTCTTGAAACTCCAAAAAAAAAAAGGAAAGGGGTGTTATTAGCCATCAAACCTCAAAAATACACTTTTCCCAAAAGGTTTCCACAATTTTGGCCACGACTGTATATGCTCATCAATCTGGGAGAGGTACCGTTGCTTTGGGGAACACTGCAAAACTCGCTTAGCAATGGTTTAGCCTAGCAACAGAAAATGTTGGCTTCGATTGTGGTTGTACAGTTGATGATTACCTGTACAGGTGTATAAATTATGAGCCAGCCTATCCTAATTCTGCTTTAACGCACCTATAAAATCTTCCCTGCGGGCGTGAAGGGAGACATTGTTTCCGTAAACAATGACGTCCTAACATTGTTTACCCTTAAACGTCTGCCAATCGCCTTCCCTCTTCTGCAAAATGCTAAGCCACCTCTGGCCTATTCAGCTTTGGCAGAGGCCAACCTGACCTACCGTATTTTTGGGAGTATAAGACACACTTTTTTCCTTCCTAAGAGGCTGAAAATTTGGCTGCGTCTTATACTCCAAATGTCACCCCGCCCAATCGCCGGCCCCCATCCGCCGGCCTCTGTGCATCCTCTTCCTGGCTGCAGAGATTGCCACCGACAATGGCTTGTGTTTTTGGGATCCGTGCGTCGCGTTTTCAGCCTCCAAATGCTCCGTTTGAAAGCCCTTCCAGGCTGCGGAGATCGCCAAAACGCGCCGCTAATCGCCGCCCCAAAACACGACGCGTTTGGAGGCTGAAAACGCAATGTGCGGTGTCCAAAATGGCTACCCGGAACAGCTGCTGCCTTCTCTGACCCCTTCCATGCTTTGCCTGCTTTATTCACTGGATCTCCCTCTGACAATCAGTTGTGCTTTAGAAGCTGTTTTTCAGTCTCAATGTGAGCGATGCGATCTTCCGTGCTTTGCCTGCTTTTCTAATTGCTGCTCCCTCCGATGATCAGCTGTGCTTTAGAAGCTGTTTTTCAGCCCCAACACGAGCTCAGCGATCTTCCGTGCTTTGCCTGCTTTTCTAATTGCTGCTCCCTCCGACGATCAGCTGTGCTTTAGAAGCTGTTTTTCAGCCCCAACGTGAGCTCAGCGATCTTCCGTGCTTTGCCTGCTTTTCTAATTGCTGCTCCCTCCGACGATCAGCTGTGCTTTAGAAGTTGTTTTTCAGCCCCAACGCGAGCTCAGCGATCTTCCGTGCTTTGCCTGCTTTTCTAATTGCTGCTCCCTCCGACGATCAGCTGTGCTTTAGAAGCTGTTTTTCAGCCCCAACGCGAGCTCAGCGATCTTCCGTGCTTTGCCTGCTTTTCTAATTGCTGCTCCCTCCGACAATCAGCTGTGCTTTAGAAGCTGTTTTTCAGCCCCAACGCGAGCTCAGCGATTTTCCGTGCTTTGTCTGCTTTTCTAATTGCTGCTCCCTCTGACGATCAGCTGTGCTTTAGAAGCTGTTTTTCAGCCCCAACGCGAGCTCAGCGATCTTCCGTGCTTTGCCTGCTTTTCTAATTGCTGCTCCCTCCGACGATCAGCTGTGCTTTAGAAGCTGTTTTTTAGCCCCAACCTCAAAACTAGTGAGCGAACTAATGTGCTAAAGCTGTGCCTAAGGACGCTAACCAGATGAATATCTGGTACGCTGATTTTTTCCCCCCCCTATTTTCCTCCCCAAAAACTAAGATGCGCCTTATACTCTGGTGTGTCTTATACTCCGAAAAATACGGTAGGCATAAATCTCTCTTTTTCTGTGCAAAACAGGCCCTCTCCTTCTGCCTCAATAATCCAAGCATTTTGATCCCTTGAATTTTCTGTTGTGATGCTCTCTCAAAAGCTGCGAGGAAAACCAGCAAGGAAACCCACGCTCACACCTTTCCTCCTCGTCTGGAAACAACGAGGCCAAGGAAACGGCGCAGAGAGCCGCGTAGGCATATTTCCCCGGGTCACCCAACTGTGTGCCTAGACCTGTCCTTGGTCCCTTGTCTTCTTCCTCCTTCGGCTGGCTTCTCCAGGGCCTCCAGCCTGGCCGGGGATCACAAGACATGTCCGTCTATTCCTGCCAAAAGGACCACAAAAATATCAAAATAAGAACGCAAGAAGAATTTCTGCTTCTCTCAGCATCCTTGATTCAACAGGTGGGTCAGCAGGCGGGCTGTAAAAGCATGCCTCCTTCCCAGAGATAGACTGCTTCTCTCTAGGGAGGCTTCCTGAGCTCTCATGGAAGCGATATGGATTCCAACTTTCCAGGGCAAGTCAAGGGACTTCTGGAAAAACGACACTAGAAGAGGCAAAGGAAGGAACATTGCCCTCTTCCCCCACTGCAGAAATCCCAGGATAGACTGCCTCTGCACCTGAAGGCTCCATTCCCTTCTCACAGCAGTCCCCAGATCCCACTTGATTTTGTTTCTGTTCGCTGAGCGAATTAACTCGTTTTCTAGCTTCCCTCAGAGAGTGGTGGACAAATGGAGGAAGCAGATTATTAAAAGCAAACAAGAAGCATTAAAATGAACCTAGTGAGTTTTTCATTGAGCTGTTTTAAACCTTTGGGGTGAACGCAGCCAACATCAAAGCCAGCTTGTTCCAAATCCAGGTAACCAACCGGAGATCCACACAAAGGTCTCCGAGGCATAACTCTCCACGAAAGAGCACACCCAGCCCAGCCTCCTCTACCTTCCCCTCTTAGCAAAGGAAGAAAGTGACAAGGGAACCGGCCAAGGGAATTCCTTCCCTTTTCACACTGCCAATTCATCACACAATGGAAACTTTTGCCCTTTATGAACTACTTACAGGTCATAATCTGCTTTACGGGGCAGGCACTTTCCAGATCAGAGGCGTTTCTAACCAGCGGGTGTAGATAATAACCCTCGAAGCAGCTATTAAGAGACATAATAATAAAACAGTAAAATTCCAATTACTCGACCAGAGAATGAACTTTGTGTCACCGATTCTGTTTCACTTCACTTCCCCCCCCCCCTTTCAAATCTGCCTTCTCTTTCGTGCAACCTCAATCCAGGAAGTCAGAAATGTTTCCGACTTCCGTTTGGCGTCCTCCTTAACGCAAAGGGGCTCAGGAGCATAAAAATCTGCTTTAACAGATCCAGTGGGATCCCAGGGGAAAAACTGCTGGTCATGAGAAAGCAGTTCCTCCTTATCATCACCAGTTTATTTTGTTCTGAAAACAACTTTCCACACAGGGGAAGTCCTACCCCTTGCCCCCCCCCCTCCCCAAGCATGCAGTTGTTCCTTTCATTTCTTGCAAGCAATGGAATTTCAAATCAACTCGTGACACGCTCACACTTTGGACTTTTCCAATTTGCTTAAGACCTGGTTGCCTGGAGGTGATTTATTTTTATTTTTATTTATTTTTTGCACGTTTTGTCAAAATGCAAGACCGGTCAAACTGATTTCACATCTCACCTGGTTTCATTTCTCTCTTCCTCCTGGCTTTGCAGGACCACACCTTTTCTGTCGATGGGAATGTTGATGTTTGGAGTCCCTAGGCAAGATTTGCTATTCAAAATTGTGTTTCTTGTCAGCGCCTTTTGTGTTATCCGTTTCCTGGTTCTGGACACAAGACTAACAACCGTCTTACTTAACGGCCAAAAACTCAGCATTCTTTTTCTCCTCCCCTACTCCATTTCAGTCTTGGAAGTCTTACACCACCTTGGGATCAGAAACCATTTCTGCCAATGGCGTTGACTGATCTTGAGGACTAGTAACTCTAGAGAACGGCTACATCCTGATCTACGGCTAGGACTGGATCGTTACCAGCAGCCTTTGCAAATCAGGATATTGTATAATTTAATATTTGCACCGGATTGTGCCAAAAAAATGCCCCCCCCCCATCAAGGTCTTTCTGATTTGGGATTTTAAACCTCAGGTGCTCAGAACAGCCACATGATTCTTGATGAACGTATCTTATTTTATGTACACTGAGAGCATATGCACCAAGACAAATCCCTTGTGTGTCCAATCACACTTGGCTAATAAAAAATAAAATAAAATAAATAAAATAAAATAAAATAAAATAAAATAAAATAAAATAAAATAAAATAAAATAAAATAATAAAATAAAATAAAATAAAATAAAATAAAATAAAATAAAATAATAAAATAAAAAAATAAAATAAAATAAATAAAAAAATAAAATAAAATAAAATAAAATAAAATAAAATAATAAAATAAAATAAAATAAAATAAAATAAAATTAATTAAATTAAATTATTAAATTAAATTAAATTAAATTCCAATTTCAATTCAAGGTTGACTCAGCCTTCCATGCTTTCAAGGTAGGTAAAATGAGGACCCGGATTGTGGGGGCAATAAGCTGACTTTATATAAAAAAAGAACACCGCTTAGGGGGGGCCCGAAAGTCCTACTAACCAGGTATATACAAAAATATGAAGGCTATTGCTTAACGCATTGTAAGCCGCCCTGAGTCTCCGGAGAAGGGTGGCATATAAATCGAACTAATAAATAAATAAATAATAATTCAACTCAACTCAACTCAACTCAACTCAACTCAACTCAACTCAACTCAACAACTCTACTCTACTCTACTCTACTCTACTCTACTCTACTCTACTCCCCACCCCCACCCCCACCCCGCCACACTATTTTGGACATTTGTGATTATTGTTCATTCCGATCTGGGCAATTTTAATGATTCAATATTTATATTAATTATTTATTTATTATTTATTATTTTAAGCAATTTATTGGGGGGGGATGCATCATTTAGGGGTCCCGGGATGCCCCAAACTCACCCTGGGAGCCATAGATTTTCTGCAGGGACATCACTGCCTGGGGTGCAAGTCTTACACCCCCCCCCAATATCTGGGGCTGGGGGTGGGGTATCCCCTTTACTGGGGCAATCTCTGGGAAGCCCCCTCCCCAGGCCAGGGGAGACCCTCAAATGGCTTACCCTAGAATTAAAGGGGTTTCTCCACCCTCCAAGCCCCAGCCCAAGTGATGGAGGGTCTCCTTGAGCAGCTTCAAGGGGGGGGGTTGGAAGATGGTCTGTCCCCCCCCCAGGCTAGAGACCCCCTTTGGCACCCCCAAATTGGTGAAGGGGATTGAAACCCCCCCCTTCTAAAACGGGGAGGGGGCTTCCCCTGCTCCCCTTATTTCACTCCCAGGTTATTTCTACCTTCTGGGCTATTTTTATAACCAGGAAAGGAAACCCCCCCCCCCCCCCACTTCGAGGGTCCCAAAGCCCCCTCCCCTTATATTGCATTTATTTTTTAAAAAATCCACGTCCCACCCCACCCCCGAGACCCACTTAGCCCGTCCTGGAGTCTTGGAGAAAGGTCGCATCGGGCGGCGGAACCTCCCCCAGCTTCCCGGTGGCCTCAAGCGGGCTTGGACGCTCACTCCAGTCCGAGGCTTCCAAAGGCCGCTTAGGCCCACCCTACGCCAAAGAGCGATTCCCGGAAGGAGTTACGCACAGGTGAAGGCGTAAGACGCGCCTGGAAGGGGGAGGGCCACGCAACTTTCGCAAGCGGCTTTTAAAACAGGAAGAGGGAAGTGGCGTTGGGAAACAGAACTAGCTTGCATTGAATCAGCGGCTTTTAAAATGGGAGGACCTTAAATCCGAATTGCAATGGGTATGAATTGCAATGGATAGAAAGTCCTCGAGGGAGAGCTGCTTCTGATGCATTTTTGGGGTGCTCTCCTTTGCAGGCAAAGCTCTGCAGATTTTTAAGTTTTTTGGCTTAAGCAGGTGACCTGGGGGAGAAAAAAAAATCCCCAACGGATTTGCTGTTTTGGCAACTGAAATTTTTCATGTCAAGGAAATAAATAGCTGATTTAGCAATCAGGCTGCGATTGCTGGATAATATGAACAAGGATTAAGCCATCAAAAACATAAAAAACTACATTAAAAAAAAACTTCCTTGACTTTTGAATAAGGACAAATAGGCTGGAAAAATAGGCTTCTATCCCAGGGTAATAACCATATTATTATGGTAATAATAATAATGATGATGATATCACAGTTGTCAATTTACAACTTACAATTTATTGACATCGCGGTACCAGGAGATGCCAGAGTTGAAGAAAAAGAACTGGGAAAAAAGAGTCGAAGAAAAAGAACTGGGGAAAAAAAATCACGAAATATTGCAATATTTCGTGATTCCCCCCCCCCCCAGTTCTTTTCCTTGACCTGACCATCGAAACGACGTGATTATGGATGAAACATTTAACAGTGATATCCATTGTCATTGGGGCGCTTGGTACCACGTCCAAGAATTTTATAAGATACATCAGCAAATTGCAGCTTCCTGCAATAACACCAGCGGAACTGCAAAAAAACTGCACTACTCAGAACATCGTACATTTTAACTTGGTTGATACCTAGGATGCTGGCGGCAACCCTTATCAACCATTAGCACCAGTCAATGGTATTTGTGACGCATTTTTGAATGTTCAGTTGACTTTGAGTTTCATGTTTAATGAATAAAGTAAATAATAATAATAATAATAGATACAAACTTAAAGTGAACTGCTCCAAACTTGATTGCAGAAAATATGATTTCAGCAACAGAGTTGTTAATGCCTGAAATGCACTACGAGACTCTGGTCTCATCCCAAAACCCCCAAAACTTTAACCTAAAGACGGTCTACGGTTGACCTCACCCCATTCCTAAGAGGTCTGTAAGGGGCATGCATAAGCACACCAGCGTGCCTACCGTTCCTGTCCTAATATTCCCTTTAATTGTAGTCATTTTATGTATTCATGCTTATAAGTATTATCTAATACATACTCGACAAATAAATAAAATAAAAATATTGAATTCTACAGTATAGTGCAATATCGGGTTTTTTCAATTTCAATTATATAGAATGTAAAGGATGTATGTATGTGTTTTTATTTTTATAGTTATAATGTACACTGAAGACCACATTTAATTTCGTTATACCATGTGCAATGACAATAAAACTAAACAGCTATTTATTAAGTCTGCACTACTATTAATCTTCTCATCGTTCCCATCACCCATCTTTTTTTTTCAAGGTTCCAAGGGAGAGGGCCTTCTCTGTGGGGGCACCTACGCTTTGGAACAAAATACCACCTGGAATACGAATAATCCCAGATCTTCGCACTTTCCGACGTGCCCTGAAGACCTTTCTATTTTAACAAGCAGGGCTAGCATAAACATCTAAATTCTATGCCAAGGTCTTAGTAGATACATCAAGTTGACTCAATGTATTATTTACTGTTTATAAAATATATTTATATGTATATGAAATCTTAATCTGTTCACCACCCTGAGTCCTTTGGGAGAAGGGCGGTATAGAAATTCAATAAATAAATAAATAAATCTCCTCCCACTTATGAATGCATGACTGTAACTTAGTTGCTTGTATCCTTACGATTTATATTGATATTGTTTCCTGATTGCTTATTTGTTCCCTATGACTATCATTGTGTTGTACCTTATGATTCTTAACGAACGTATCTTTTCTTTTATGTACACTGAGTGCTTATGCACCAAAGACAAATTCCTTGTGTGTCCAATCACACTTGACCAATTTAAAAAAAAAATTCTATTCTAAAGACCCAAGTTGTCGATCTTTGGCGGACTTGCGTCTTTCTTTATAAAAAAAATAATTGCAATGTGTTGCAAAGGAAATTTTTTTCCTTTGCGCGGGAAAATTTCACCAACTGGAACCGCGCGTAAGCTGTACATGCAGCTTTAATGTCACGTGAATGCGAATTTTCTAGCCTTTAGCTTGCGCAGGCGGAATAAAGCGAAAAAGCCATCAAGGCAAAATTCTCTTTATAGGAATCTTCACAGCATAAATATAAAACGTTTCAACAATGTGCTTCAATATGCTGCTTTTTTATGCTTGTTCCCACTTGCTAAAGTGAACCTTGGCTTCACAAAACAATTCCCTACAAACTATATATCTAAGAAATCCACCTATATCTCCCTTCAAATGTTTCCAGGTGAAATTTAAGTCAACTGGTGCGGATGACACCCTGACATAAATAGATTTAAACTCCCAGTTTACCAACAATGTGTCTGTACTGATTTCTTTAAAAAAAATCTTTTAAAGCAGCAGAATTATGTGTTTTAACAATGGGATTAAAGGGAAGCGTTCTGTTTTCAATGCTTTTGGTTGTGCAGCCTTTGAAGGAAACCTCAAAAATGGCTAAAATGAAAACCAAGACTACCATTAAACCCCTCAATAAACTAAACTCGCATTTTTATCTCCTTAAAAAGGACCGGCTTTAAGGAAGACATGGACCACCACAGTCATCCCAGGTGTTAAGCTAGTTCTTTGCATGCCATGGTGAAGTTTCCATCTAGATGTTACTCATTAATCTTAGACTCTTTTTTTTTTAAGCCGGAAGCCACCCTCGGTTTGTTGTGGTGGAATGAAACCGGATGTAAATTTATTCAGACACCCTCCAAAATAAAAAAAAACATCCTATTACTTAAGGAAGCATCAGGATTGTGTTTGCGATTTTCGGACCAAAACAGCTATGGATTCTCTGCCAAGATTTCCAGGTGCGTATGCCACATCTGAACCCACCCAGCCCTGACACTCGTTCAACCATCTCTTTGGTCTTGTGTGCTCGAGCACCAAGAGGCTCGTGACCCTTCCTAGAAGAAGCCAAGAAAGTCATCTCTCAGGCCACTTGATTGACCTTCTTTGTCCAGAGGGGCAGTGACAAACTGGGGCGGCTCCAATTGGGGTCCCAGCAAAGCACAGCGCAGATTATACCGCCTAAAACCACCACGAAACAAAGGAACCATGTCAGCAGTCCGGTGCTGGTGAATGGGAGGATGAAGACAATCAATAGAGAAACGAGCAGAAGCAGGAGAATCAATCTCTTGATGGCAGCCTGGTTGATCTCACCCGAGTCCTGAGATTGCATTTCGGGGGAAGGAGGCTGCTGGCTGTGCCACACCCCGGTAACGCCCGGAGTGCCAGCCATCTCTGCATCTAGATCTGGGGGTCCCAACTGCTCGGTGACATGCTGTAAGTTGCGGAGGCTGCAGATGAGACCCCCGAATACCACCGTGGCTTTTCGGCAGAGAGGACAGCTGACGATCCAGGTGTGATCTTCTTGACGCAAGATCATCTTCAGGCACAGGGCGCAGAAGGCATGCTGGCACGCCAGGAGTTTGGGCAGCCGGGCGCGGCTGAATTGGTGGAAACAGATGAGGCAGGTCATGTCACTGGCAGAGACTCTGAACGGGCACTGCTGGAGAGGCACCGGGGCCGACACCGTCACAACCACGGGACGCAAAGATGCCGAGGTCTCCTTTTCTGGATTTTTGAGTTCTAGATCCACAAAATTATTGCAGGGCCTTTCCTCTTGAACAGAGCAGCTCTTGATTCTTGGACTATCCTCCGTTCTGGACATCTCGTCAGAAATCGCCGATCGGTCCATCGCTTTGCCGGCTTCCTTCACAAGTTGCAAATCATCCATGGGGAATTTTTTTTTTTTTTTGCAGAATTCGGCAGAGGGAGAAACGCGGTGCTGTCTCAGCAATCCGGACGAGCAGCCTGCCTCGAACTGCACATCTGTGGATTTGACAGCTGCTTTTATAAAAGTGCTTTGTCCTAGCAACAGAGTAATTTGTTTGTTTAAACTCTCCCAGAAAGTCCCACCCCTTAAGGGGAAAAAAAAAAAAAGGCCAAACGAAAACTCTTGCTCACGTGGGGCAAGTGGATGTGTTTGTTTTCGTTAAAACCAAATGGAGATTAAATTTAATCAGTAACTCCAATGACCGCAGGATCTGTTTTTTTACCTTGCCCGATAATGTTAACAGCGCTAGGCAATTCCGCGGGGAAAAGCAAACATTTCTTTGCAATTGGCAAACAAAAACTCTCGAAACGGCCGCTTCAGGTTTGAGCCAAGGAGATGGGAGGTTAAATGCTGCATTTTTGCTCAAAACAACGAGCCGTTTTAGGAGCAGATGTGAATTCATCAGCCACGGTTGTTCCAGAGTTTATTCCTTGGAGGATGTGTTTTTTTTTGTTTTTTTTTAAATTTGATTTATATGCCGCCCTTCTCCGGAGACTCAGGGCAGCTTACAATGCGTTAAGCAATAGCCTTCATACTTTTGTATATTTATACAAAGTCAGCTTATTGCCCCCACAAACTGGGTCCTCAATTTACCCACCTTAGAAAGGATGGAAGGCTGAGTCGACCTTGAGCCTGGCTAGGATTGAACTCAGAGAAATTACAGGCAGCTGGTGTTAATTGCTGCCTTTAGTAGGAGGCATTAGCCCCCTACGCTACACAGGCTCTGTGTTTGAGTAAACCCAAAAGCAGAAAATGGTTTCCCTCATTTGAGAACAGCCTAGTTCAATGATGGCTAACCTTTTTGCCATCAAGTGCTAAAAATGGGGGGGGGGGATCACGCATGTATGTACCCACACCCATAATTCAATGTGCCCTGTTCCCCCGCGAATGCGTGCGTGCGCACACACCCAGGCACTGCCTCCACTTTTGGCACATGATGGTCCGGTGGGCCCGGTAGGCCCATTTTTTGGCCTCCTCAGGCTCCAGAGCCTTTCTAGGAGCCTGGGGAGGGCGAAAACAGCCTTCCCCACCCCCAGAGGCTCTCTGGAGGCCAGAAACAGTGTCTTTCCTGACTTCTGTTGGGCCCAGAAGGCCTGAAAATCAGCTGGCTGGTGCACGCATGCGTGCCGGAGCTGAGCTCACGTGCCCATCAATATGGCTCCGCGTGCTACCTGTGGCACCCGTGCCATAGGTTCGCCATCACGGAGCTAGGGCAACATTTGCGTGCTCACTGATATGGCTTTGCCTGCCATAGGTTTGCCATCACGGGCCTAGTTTTTATCCTGGGTATTTTAGGGCTGACCCAGAAGCCGAGGATAAAGGCAAAAAGGAAAGATTAGGAATTGACTATAACCAGGAGTGTTTCAACTCCAAGAAACTTTATTGCTACCCAGCTTAAAGAATAAACACATTCTCATTTTTTGGGGTGTGGGTGGGGTGTCTGTGTCTGTCACGGCCTTGCCTGCCCTGCAAGCAAATGGCAAAGGATCATGGGTGTTGCAGTCCAGCCCCCTTGTAGGAAAGCAAGCAGTGGGAAACGGGATGCTGGGCGATGGAAGTCAAGCCTTGCTTCGCGGCCTCCGAATACGTCCTACTCCCCGTCTTTGTCATCCATGACGGGGAGACTGTCGTAGGATGGGAAATCGAGATGGGGCGGAAGAGGGATCCTGACTTCGTGAGGCCTGGGGGAAGAGACGCTCTGAAACTGAGTGAGGAAGCCGGATCGAGCCACCTTGCCCGGACAGTCTTCCGATGCGCAAACCCGGCAGTCCTCAAACGAGCAAGGTTTCTCCTGCCAAAACTCCGAGGTCTTCAGGTCGAGGGAGACGTTGGCACCCCAGACTACAAAGTGCCGTATGCGGGCCTGCTTGTGAAGCTCGCACATACACACCCAGGGCTGCCAGTTGTTCCAGTGGATGTTGGCATCGCCTGCAAAGCAGCGAGAGAAAACGTTGCGGAGTCTAGCAACCGCCGGTTAGGGAGAAACGGGAGAACGTGTTCAAAAACAAGACGGCAGATCTTGTTTCGGCCATGCCGAAGAGCCAGAAAGATCTACCTCAAAGGGCTGTTGTGAGAGTAAAAAGGGGGGGAAGCTTATACCGTATATGAAAAAAGGGAGGGGAAGGGCTGCCTTAAGCAGCGTTTTAACGATAAACAGGATGTGCCTCTCAAGTAAATGCAACTATTTATTTAAAGTAAAGGCCTTTTGAGAACATCAGGCATTCAAGGAATGAGCCTCGGGCGCACATTAAGCAGAGGCTAAATTGAATTTTCCTGGCTTGATGAGCACGCGTTGCTTGTTTTCCTTACAAGCTGTTTAAAGCTTATGAATCTTGGATCGTCCATCAAACATGGATTGATTCAAGGAGAATTAATTAAGCATTTGCAAATGCAGCCCGTCAAGGAAATAAGAGGGTTCCATCAAATGTGGTCTTGAAAAAGTGGGGAGATCTGCTGTTCCCTTCATTTCAGGGGCACTCTACCTGCATACAGGTAGGTGCTAAAGATCAACTGAATAGACATACATTTTTTCCCTCTTTCCTCTTTCTTCATATGAAGAATGGTTGCAGCAACTGGGTATGTATAATTTTATTAAGAGAAGGACTAGGGGAGACATGATAGCAATGTTCCTATATCTCAGGGGCTGCCCCAAAGAAGAGGGAGCCAAGCTATTCTCCAAAGCACCTGGAGGCAGGACAGGAAGCAACAGGTGGAAACTAAGCAAGGAGAGAAACAACCTAAAACTAAGGAGAAATTTCCTGACAGTGAGAACAATTAATCAGTGGAACAACTTGCCTCAAGAAGTTCTGGGTGAGGGTTTTAAGAAGATATTGGACAGCCATTTGTCTGAAGTGGTATAGGAATAGAATAGAATAGCAGAGTTGGAAGGGACCTTGCAGGTCATCTAGTCCAACCCCCTGCTTAGGCAAGAAACCCTACACTCCTTCCATGGTCCCTTTCAGCTCTATTATTCACACGGGAAATCAGCATTACAGAGTTCTGGCAGGGCCTGGGAACTAACAGAAAGAAAAGCTCGCCTACAGATGGGCTGCCAATGGCCGAAAGTACCACCACGTTCTCTCTCTTCTGGAAAATGAGTTGCACAAAACACTGGACTTCCAAAAGGCAGAAATAAATAAATTAGAATGGAAGCCATAATCACTCCAAGAGCCTGGATAGCTCAGCAGACTAAAGCATTGTAATTAAACACCAGCTGTCTGCAATTACTGTAAGTTCGAATCTCACCAGGCTCAAGGTTGACTCAGCCTTCCATCCTTTTCTAAGGTAGGTAAATTGAGGACCCAGTTTGTGGGGGCAATAAGCTGACTTTGTATAAATATACAAAAGTATGAAGGCTATTGCTTAACGCATTGTAAGCCGCCCTGAGTCTCCGGAGAAGGGCGGCATATAAATCAAATTAAAAAATAAATTTAAAAAAAACCCTGTAATCCTTTACCAAGAGCCAGTGGGAGGCTAGCGCCATTGACGTCTCGAAGACGCCATAGCAGTGAACCGAACAAAACCAGCATCTTCATTTTGTCTCATAAAGACGTCTGATTCTGGACCGCAGAGGAACGGATGCTGCGTACGCATCACCGTGGCAACAAGGAAGGAGCCAATCCAACAACGGCAAACAGCCGGAGTATCTTTGGAACATTCTGCCCTGGCTGGATGTCAAAACCTGTTTTATCTGCATTTTGAAGGTTTCAAGGGTGGGCGCCGACTCCACCGATTGGTTATCTCCGAGTCCCCCCCTCAAAAAAGGTCAAATACTAAATATCTGTACTAGTTTTCTCCCTGATTTTTTAATACACTTTGTGATCCAGTTCTCTGCATTGATGTACCTGTTGTGGCCCGCCAGTGGCCAGTAGAGCTGGCAGCAGAGTTGGACAGTGAGGAGGTTGGGGAGGAACATGGGCCAGTCCTGGGGGCTGGGGAAAGCTCGGACAAGGGCTCTGCGTCGGAGGCAGATAGCAGTGAGGCAGAGGAACAGCTGGAGCCCATTCCCAGTGAGGGCATGCGCAGAGCTCCCAGAAGACAAGAACAACTCAGAAAACAGGGTCAACTTGGGAGTAAAGCCACACCTTGGAGATGATTGGCCCCTCCCATAGAAAACAAAAGAGGAGTGAACGGGGAGCGGGCTTTGGCAAGAAACCATTCATTCATTCCGTGACTCTGAGAGACTCTGTGCCAAGTTTTGCCTTGTACTGCGTTTGGAAACTTAGTTACCTGGCAGCTTTCCAAGCGAGATAAGATCTGTGTTGATAAATCTTCCTCTGAAAGACTGTTTGGACAAACCTTGCTGACTGTGAATGAAAGGAATTCACAGTCGTGTAAATAAGAGGTTTTGACGAGACCAAAACTCTGCTTCCTGCTTTTTACAGGAGCGTAGGTCAGAGCCTTGGTGGCGCAGCAGATTAAAGGGCTGTTAAGTAACACCAGCTGCCTGCAATTACCGCAAGTTCGAATCTCCCCAGGCTCAAGGTTGACTCAGCCTTCCGTGCTTCCGAGGTAGGTAAAATGAGGACCCGGATTGTGGGGGCAATAAACTGACTTTATATAAAAAAGAACACCGCTTTGGGGGGGGGGGTTGAAAGCCCTACTAAGCAGGTATATACAAAAATATGAAAGCTATTGCTTAACGCATTGTAAGCCACCCTGAGTCTCCGGAGAAAGGGTGGCATATAAATCGAACCAATAAATAAATAAACAAACATGGAAGGTGCTTGCCGCTTCTCAAGATACGGCTTTCAAAATAATATTTATTCTTTTTTTAAAAAAGAGGTGTTTTTAAAAAATATTGTAATTTTCTAAAAAAAAAAGAAAAGCATACAGCACATGTCAACCTTCCCCTCCATTTAACAGGTGTGTGTTTTTTTTTTTAAATCGTTGTTTTCAACCCCTAAAAAAGATGTTTGCGGGTGGGTGTTTTCATAAGCCATATGGTCTAAAAGACAATTTAAAAATAATAATAATAAAAGGTAGATTTAAAAAAAAATACAAATAAAACGACTCACTCTGCTGTTCTTGAACTAAACAATTTACAAAGCCTACCAGTGACTGGGGTACGTTCACACAAAACATCCTATGGCATTGATGTTCTCCCTTCCCAGCAAAAAAGAGGCGGTACCACCAGGACATATTGGATATGGTTTTAATGGGAAATGGCTTTGTGGCGTGGCGGCCTTCGGTGCATCTGTTTCCAAGGGGCGCCGCCGAGTTCGAATTCCACCACCCGAGAGCGGTCAAGCAGTTGGTCTGTCCTTGTCCCACCTGCTACCCTAGAGCCGGCATTCTGAAAAGCAAGATTTAGAGAGATCCCAGATTAAAAGGCACGATGGTATAATCGGGTTTGAAAATATCCTGCCAACCAACTTCAACCTGGAAATAAAGAGAAATTTTCTGACGGGGAGAACGATCAACCCATGGAACAGAAGTTGCCTTTCGGAAGTCGTGGGAGCTTCATCCCTGGAGGCTTTCAAGAAGAGACCGGACTGCCAACTGTCAGAAATGGGGTAGGGGTGGCACGCGGTGTCACTGCATTATTTGTATTTGCCAGCTGAGCTTCCATCCTAAGATTTACGGTAGCCTGCCGGCGAACTTTATCACAGAGATAAAGACTGTCTTGTGACTTCTGAGCTACAGCGCATGTCTACATTATTTCTTTCTTTTTCTAACTTCCTGATTTTATACTTTCTTTTTTGTCCGTCTCTCTGATAAAACTGCCGGTAAGATGTAGTTGGCTAGTTGTTTTTTTTACTTTTATAATAAAATGTTTCTTAGAATATATACTTCGGGTTTTCTTTCTTTTGAGAGTATACACCATGGAAAACAAGATCCATTCACCTCTAATTAATTACAGTTTCCCAGGGGGGGAAACGAGGCTGATTCACGCTTCGACACACAGAGCCATATCTGTGGGCACGGGAGCATTGCCTTACTCAGGTCCAATTTATGGGCCTTCCAGGCCCACCTAAAGTTGGGAAATGGGCTGTTTCCGGCCTCCAGAGGGCCTCCCGGGGGAGTGGGGGGGAAGGGAAGGCTGTTTTAAAATCCCCATTAAAACCAGATTAAAATTATAGCAATGTACAGACCCCCAACGGTTCAGTCCATTTGGTGAAAAAGCCACGTCTTCAGTTCGGGGCGAAAGGAGAGGAGGTCGAGCGCTGTCCTGAGCTTGGTGGGCAAACTATTCCAGAGGGTCGGCGCTCCGACAGAGAACGCTCTCCTCCTGGGGGCCGCCAGCCGACATTGTCTGGCTGACGGCACCCTGAGGAGGCCTGCTCTGTGAGAGCGCACGGGACGATGGGAGGATGGCAGGAGATGGTCCCGCAAATACCCCGGCCCTGAGCCATGAAGGGCTTTATAGGTAAGCACCAGCACCTTGAAACGAACCCGGAGAGCCACCGGCAGCCAGTGCAGCTCGCGCAGGAGAGGTGTTATACAGGAGTAACGAGAAGCCCCCGTAACTACCCATGCGGCCGCATTCTGGATTATGACTGTTTTAGCATCCTGGGATCATATGATCCCCTCTTCTGCGACCTCCTGGGCAGCAAAATCAACGGGGAAACCAGATTCACTTCATAACCGCGTCACTACCTTAACAACCGCAGAGATTCACTTGGTGAAATAGCGGCAAGGAAGGTCGTAACATGGGCCAAAACTCACTTCACAATGGTCTCGCGTAGCCACAGAACATTTGGGCTCAGCTGTGGGTTGTTAAGTCGAGAATTACGTATAGTGTTTGAGAACCAGAGCGTGTATGTTCGCGACATACCTGATGTGGACACCGAGAATCCAGGGATGAATGTAGATCCAGGCTGCTGACGACGGGGGTGGAAACTCGGACGGGATTCTCCCAACCGGCAAGGCAGTGCTGTGGGGACAAAGACAGAAAGTGTCCGGGAAATATTTTTAAGAGCTGACCAGCTGCTACGATGATAGAAGGCGGGGAATGAGTCAGCAAGGTTTTGGGACCGATACGACTTTAAGAGGCTGTATATATAAGACAGGCCCTGTGAGGGCGTCGCTCTCTCCGTGTGTGCTGTAGTTGACGATGGATTGCCTGACTTTGCCTAGTACGTGTATGTATATGTTCCTTGTAGATAAACCACTGTTTGAAAGACAAACCTCTGTCTCAAAATAGTCACACTGCGCGCACTCCGACAGGCTCAGAGTTCTGGCTGAGTTTTGTAGGCCTTGTCCCAATGCTCAAGAGACCTATAGCCACTGGTAGTCTTCTCTCTCTTATATAACTCCCCCACTTTTTTTAAAAAAAAAGCCACCCAGCCTGATGTCCCTTATTACTAACTTTATAGAATTCCCCGGTTTTTTAAGCCATGTACTAGGCAGGCTGTCTGTAAATTTACAAGGACTCAAATTCCACTGAAGGGGGGGGGGGGGGAACAACTACCCAGTGCTTTGAAACTTTCAAAATTACGGTGACCTTTTTCCAGGATTGCATATAGCAGTCTTAGAGCTTTTACAACCGAATCCAAAGTACGAAGGGGCCTTAGTATTTACTTAAGTCAAAGGTATTTCGTCCCCCACCCCCCACATTAATTTACTTTTGAAATGGAAGCAGCGTCTTATACACACCGAGGATTTAAATACTGGGTATTTTTCTGTCTCATTTTTGCTTTTGGAAATAAAAAGGCATCTGCCTTCCACTGTGTAAATACTGTTTTTATGTCCGTCCATCCATCCATCCATCCATCCATCCATCCATCCATCCATCCATCCATCCATCCATCTATATCATCTATCATCTATCTATCTATCTCTTTATCTATCTATCTATCTATCTATCTATCTATCTATCTATCTATCTATCTATCTATCTCTATCCATTCGTCTCTCTATCCGCCCATCCTTCCATCCATCTTTATCACCTATCCATCCATCCCTCTATCATCCATCCATCCATCCATCCCTCTATTTATCTATCCATCCATCCATCCATTCATCCATCCATCTCTCATCTATCCACCCATCCATCTTTCTATCATCTATCCATTCATCCATCCCTCTATCTATCCATCCATCCATCCATCCATCCATCCATCCCTCTATTTATCTATCCATCCATCCATCCATTCATCCATCCATCTCTCATCTATCCACCCATCCATCCTTCTATCATTTATCCATTCATCCATCCCTCTATCTATCCATCCATCCATCCATCACTTATCTATCTATCTCTATCCATTCATCCATCCATCCATCCATCCATCTCTCTGTCATCCATCCATCCATCTCTATCATCTATCATCTATCCATCCAACCCTCTATCCCTCCATCTATCTATTCATCCATCTATCCATCCATTCATCCATCCATCTCTATCATCTATCTATCCATCCATCCATCATCTATCCATCTATCCATCCATCCATCCATCTCTCTATCATCTATCTATCTCTATCCATCCATCCATCCATCCATCCCTTTCTCCATCCATCCATCCACCGACCCACCGACCCATCCATCCATCCATCCATCCATCTATCCATCCATCATCCATCCATCCTTTAATGCCATCCCTGAATTCTAGCAGTCCAAGAGATGCTACTGTAGAATCCGTTTCCATTTCTCCCTCCCCAAGCACAATTCGGTCTTTCCCTTTCTGTTCCTTCACATGAAACTCACCGAGGGCAGGGCCAAATTGTCCTCCATTTCGTAGCTTTTCCGCCGGTGGATTTTGTGTTTATACGTGGGGAGTAAGGTAGATCTCGGGAAGCTGACTCTGCAAAATAGACCCCTGTGACATCAGAACATCTAAAAGGAGCAGGTAGGGTATCCAAAAAAAAAACCCATTTATAAAGAAACTGGTTAAAACCACCCTTTTCTGAATTAAAACAAAATAAAACGGAGCAGGAATACACCACCGTAAGAAATTGTAAACAGAAAGGCAAAATCAACAGATTGCAGCGAAGTTAGTGGAAATCCCCAAGAAGAAATTTTCTGGAATAGAGGAAGGGGCAGAACTGGGAACTATCCACCTCTGCCAGTAAAATATTTTTCTGTCTTGCACGGAAGACAAAGATTCAAACGAACAGGATTTCTGTTTTCCCAAGGTATGGAGAATTTTGGCCATCAAAGAGGTTTCCCTTTTCTTCTCATCATTCCCATCACCCATCTCCCACTTCTGACTGTAACTTAATTGCTGGTATCCTTAAGATTTATACTGACTGTTTCCTAATATGATTTGATTGCTTATTTGTACCCTATGACTATCATTTAGTGTTGTACCTTATGATTCTCGATGAATGCTATCTTCTCTTTTTATGTACATTGAGAGCATATGCACCAAGACAAATTCTTATTCTATTCTATTCTATTCTATTCTATTCTATTCTATTCTATTCTATTCTATTCTATTCCTATTCCTATTCCTATTCCTATTCCTATTCCTATTCCTATTCCTATTCTATTTTCTTCATTCCATTCCATATTTTCTACTCTACTCTATCCTATCCTATCCTGTCCTGTCCTATCCTATCCTATTCCATTCCATTTTATTCCAATATTCTCTTCTCTTCTCTTCTCTTCTCTTCTCTTCTCTTCTCTTCTCTTCTCTTCTCTTCTCTTCTCTTCTCTTCTCTTCTCTTCTCTTCTCTTCTCTTCTCTTCTCTTCTCCTCTCCTCTCCTCTCCTCTCCTCTCCTCTCCTCTCCTCTCCTCTCCTCTCTCTTCTCTTCTCTTCTCTTCTTCCAAGCCATATTTTCTATTCCATTCCATTCCATTCCATTCCATTCCATTCCATTCCATTCCATTCCATTCCATTCTTGGCAGTAAGAAAAGAGGGAATGAGGGAGAAAGAGAAGGATTACAGCCAGGATTACAGCCTGTACTGTATTCTAACCATTGGGGAGGGGGGGGGGGAAAGAAAGGAAGGAAGCAGTAACACTTAGGCTTATATACCGCTTCACAGTGCTTTTACAGCCCTCTCTAAGCGGCTTACAGAGTCAGCCTTTAGCCCCCAAACAATCTGGGTCCACATTTTACCGACCTCGGAAGGACGAAAGGCTGAGTCAACCTTGAGCTGGTCAGGGTCGAACTCTTAGCTGTGGGCAGAATTACTGTACTGTATTCGAACCATTGGGAGGGAGGGAGGGAGGGAGGGAGGAAGGGAAGGAAGGAAGGAAGGAAGGAAGGGAAGGAAAATAGCAATAACACTTAGGCTTATATACTGCTTCGCAGTGTTTTTACAGCCTTCTCTAAGCAGTTTAAAGAGTCAGCATCTTGCCCCCAAATAATCTGGCTCCACATTTTACTGACCTCGGAAGGATGGAAGGCTGAGTCAACCTTGAGCCTGGTGAGATTCGATCTGCCAAATTGCAGGCAGCCGGCAGTCAGCAGAAGTAGCCTGCAGTACTGCACTCTAACCAGTACGCCACCGTCGCTCTTGCTACGCAAAAAATGTGAAACCGACTGTGACTCATTTCGCAGCTGCATCGCTTGGCGTTGAAACAGTTCCAGATCCGACTGCGGTTATTGGGGAACACGCCCTAAAATCGGGAGTGAAACTGATCTGCCCCCAAAGAGTGATGAACGGAGCAAAAACTCACCTAACGAAAGCTGGTTCCACCAGGGTCTCAGGAGGTTTTTCAGCTCGAGGGGTTTTGCAAACGGGGCAGGCCGATGCTGGATCCGTCGGCACGGTAAAAAGGCGTTTATTCAACCGATAGCAGAAGACACCTGCAGGGCGTTACCAGGAAAAATTACGACAGGGCCGTTTCCAGAGAAACCGGTGCCAAGTTTCTAGCCCTCATGACTGCAGAGTGACGCTCAGAAAATGAGTGGCTTGAAACTCTCCATGGGATGCGGGGCCCTTCACCATGCCTCTAAACCAGGGGGGGCTCCCAACTTGGCAACCCAATAAGACTTGTGGACTTCAACTCCCAGAATTCTTCAGCCAGCCATGGAATTCTCTGAGGAATTCTGGGAGTTGAAGTCTACAACTCCCAGAATTCTTCAGCCAGCCATGGAATTCGCTGACTGAGGAATTCTGGGAGTTGAAGTCCACAACTCCCAGAATTCCTCAGCCAGCCATGGAATTCTCTGACTGAGGAATTCTGGGAGTTGAAGTCCACAACTCCCAGAATTCCTCAGCCAGCCATGGAATTCGCTGACTGAGGAATTCTGGGAGTTGAAGTCCACAAGTCTCTCTCTTTTTTTTTTAAAAAAAAAACATTTTTTATTAAATTATAGAATAAAATACAAAAATATGAAAGCAAATACCCTATTTCCTCGAAAATAAGACATCCCCTGATAATAAGCCCAATCAGGCTTTTAAGCGCATGCGCTAAAATAAGACCCCCCACCCTCCAAAATAAACCCTCCCCGAAAATACAGAGTTGGAAATCACGTAAGGCGGCAAGAGGAGCCCCGTCTTGCCCCACGCGCCCCAAAATAATAAGACCTCCCCGAAAATAAGACCAAGCGCTTATTTCGGGGTTCCAAAAAATATAAGACGGGGTCTTATTTTCGGAGAAACATGGTAATGGGACACAAGTTGGGAGGAAAAGAGAAGAAAAGGGAGGAGCGCTCCATGGCTTAGGACCCGGGTACTTACGAGACCGCCTTCTGCCACCGATAGCCTCCCACCGGCCAATACGTTCCCACTGAGAGGGACTCCTCAGGGTGCCGTCGGTCAAACAGTGTTGACTGGCGACCTCCAGGGGGAGAGCCTTCTCTGTGGGGGTACCTGCCCTCTGGAACGAATTGCTCCGGGAGATACGGCGGATCCCTGACCTACACACCTTTCGCCGTGCCAAGAGGCTATTGTTGCAACAAGCTGGGCTGGCCTAAACATGTCTTTTAATTGGGGTTTATTTTTTAACGATTAGGGTCAAATTGTTTCATATGTTTTTAAAATTGCTTTTAAATTTTGTATTGGGTATGTTTTATTGTTGGCTGTGCACCGCCCTGAGTCCTTCGGGAGAAGGGCAGTATAGAAATTAAACAAATTAAACATGGCTTAGGACCTGGTTATTTACGGGACCGCCTGCTACCACCAATAGCCTCCCACCGGCCTGTACGGTCCCATAGAGAGGGGCTCCTCCGGGTGCCGTCGGCCAAACAATGCTGGCTGGCGGCCCCCAGGGGGAGAGCCTTCTCTGTGGGAGCACCTACCATCTGGAACGAGCTCCCCCCGGATATATGGAGGATCCCGGACCTGCGCACCTTCCGTCGCGCACTCAAGACCTATTTATTCCAACAAGCAGGCCTGACCTAAGTTATTTTCTCCTTTTAATTATGAATTTTAATTTGTTTTAAATTATTGGGGTTTTAATTATCAGCCAAATTATTTAATTCGTTTTATTCTATTTTAAACTTTTGTATTGAAATGTTTTATTTATGGCTGTACACCGCCCTGAGTCCCCCAGGAGTAGGGCGGTTTATAAATCTAATAAATAAATAAATAAATAAATAATAATAATAATAAGGGAGGAAAGAGAGAAAAAGTAAAACGTGTTGACTTCCAACTCTCTCTGTTGCGGTAGAATAAAACATTAAAACCACAGCTCTACTTTTTACTTTTCCAAAATAGTATAAATTAGCCATTTTTTAAGTTTAAAGCTTTTATGGGTTTTAAATTTTAATTGCCTATTGGTTTTTTAAATTTATTGGGCCAAAATTATTTAATTCTTTTATTCATATTTTAAATTTTGTATTGGAGGGCTTTTTATTCTTGGCTGTACACCGCCCTGAGTCCACTAGGAGAAGGGCGGTATATAAATTTAATAAATAAATTAATAATAATAATAATAATTTGTATAACAGCAAATCAATCTAATCAGTAAAACCCCAAATCAACGTTTCGTTTTTTTCCACCTCAAACACAACATCTTTCCACGTCAAACAAAAAGTCTTAAAGTTGCCAAATTTGGAGACACCCCCCCCCCCCCCCACAATCCCAGTTTAAATCCTGCCAGGGCTGTTACTCCCATGCAAAAAATTCCTGCTGAATTTCCACACACCCCCCCAAAATGCGTTGGCTACAGAAACTTCGGTTACATACATTGGTGGGAATCCGCCTCTGTTTCCATCTCCTGATCCGGGGCCGAAGAATTCACGTCTTCCAACCTGTAAAAGAAGGCAAAAATCCCGAATTTACAGCTTGAGAAAGGAATTGTGCGGAGTCATTCAATTAACCGAGGCAGGGGGACATTGCGTATTTCAGCAGGGTGGTCTAGAGGACCTCTGATGTCTTTTCCCGCTCTTTGGTTTGGAGGCCGAGTTAGCCCTGCCAGACCGTGATGAAACAAAGGGTCATTTTTTGTGGGATCCCCCAGCAAAGTCAGCTTTAAAATAATAATCCGGAGTTTTACCCCTTGCGAAGCTTAATTTCTTGTGCGAAATGAGCAGCTGGTGGGTTTTAACCAGTGGTGAAATTCAAAATTTTTCCCTACCGGTTCTGTAGGGTGGGCGTGGCTTGGTGGTGGTTGGGGTCATGTGACTGAGTGGGCATGGCCAATTTCCCCCCCCACTTTTTTTAAAAGCATTTTTTAACTAAAAAGTTAAAAAAAAAACGTTCCGACGATCAGTTGTGACAATCAGCTGTGCCTGAGATCATCGGGACCTTTTTAAAAAACTTTTTTAAAGCATTTTTTTTTTACTATCGGTTCAGGCGAATAGGTAATAAAAAATGCTTTAAAAAGGTTTTTAAAAAAGGTTCCAATGATCAGCTGTGAAAATCAGCGATCGGGTTTTTTTTTTAACTTTTTTTAAAAAAAGTAGCTATCCAGCTATCCAAGAGCCTGGATAGCTCAGCAGACTAAAAGCTCTGTGATTAACTCCAGCTGCCTGCAATTACTGTAAGTTCGAATCTCCCCAGGCTCAAGGTTGACTCAGCCTTCCATCCTTTCTAAGGTAGGCAAATTGAGAACCCAGTTTGTGGGGGCAATAAGCTGACTTTGTATAAAATATACAAAAGTATGAAGGCGACTGCTTAACGCATTGTAAACCGCCCTGAGTCTCAGGAGAAGGGTGGCATATAAATCTAATTTTTTTTAAAAAAGAATTTTTTACTACCGGTTTGAGTGAACCGGTCTGAACCGGTAGCATTTCACCCCTGGTTTTAACTCTCTGATTGAAGCGCATGTTGTGTGAATCTCTGCTTCAAAAATGGCCCTTTTTGGGTTTGAGCAGCTCTCAAGCCACGCTCCCACGGCCAACCCCTTTTTTCCAACCCCTTTTCCGCCCCCCCGCCCCCCAGCCGGGTCGTACTCGAAGCCGTGGTCGCGGATGCAAGCCTCTTTGTTCACCTGACGAAACTTCTGGAGGTCAGCAAAGTATTCCTCGGGTTTTTCAGACAGGGAGGTATCCGTCTCCAGCAGCCCTAGCAGAAGGAAGGAAAGCTCCAGTCCTAAGAGAGCGGGTGAAACCTACCGCACGAGCAAAATGGCAGGATCGGAAATTCGTTTTCAAGCCCCCAGAATACACAGGTAAACTATTCCTGTGCAGGGAGGCTCTATGTCCGTGATGGTACGTGGATCACAGGTGACACGAAGAGCCCCACAAGCCGTTGCCCCAGTCCAGCTCCGCCGTGCATGCGTGGGTGCCTCCCGCCGGCCAACAGCTGATTTTCAGGTCTCTCTCATGCATGCATGGCGGGAGGGACGCATGCGGGAGACAGTGGCAGCGGGGTCGCGAGTGCATGCGCGGGGGGGTGGGGGTCACATTTACATGCCGCTCGCACGCTTTTGGCCCACAGGGACAAAAAGGTTAGCCATTACTGGTCTACATCCTTCCTTTTTAGTTTAGTTTAGTTTAGTTTATTACATTTCTATACCGCCCTTCTCCCAGGGGACTCAGGGCGGTTCACAGCCATATTAAAACAATCAGACACAAAAATTAAAACTACTAAAATAAGTTAAAGCTATTTGGCCGTAAATTTAAAACCCCTTACTAAAACCCCTTTAAAACCAATTTAAAATTAATCTATTCGGTCAGGCCGGCTTGGTGGAACAAGAGAGTCTTCCGAGCCCGACGGAAGGCACGGAGGTCAGGAATCTTTCTTATATCTTGGCAAACATGAACGAAAGCTGCCAGATCGGATTAGAAAATTGGTCCTGTCCTGTCCTGTCATTACGAAAAAGATTTGCAATATTTGATCATCCATATCCTGACAGCAGCAAGAATCACATTCGCGCAAAGGCGGAAGTTAGGAGGAACGCCACCGGAGGACAAAATAATACAAAAAGTAATGGGATGTGCAGAGATGGACAAGCTTACGAAAGAAATTCAAAAAAAGGAGGACACAGAATATTATCTAATTTGGCAAAGATGGTATGACTGGTTAGAGAGAAGGAAAATGAAACGAAAAAGAAACAATTTATTTATTTATTTATTTAATTTTTATACCACCCTTCTCCCGAAGGACTCAGGGCAGTGAACAGTTAAAATAACATACATATAGAATGTGAATATAAGATAATTAAGCCAGTTTGGCTCATCAGTTAAGAATCTTCAGCATAAAGATTTAAAAAATTAGAAGAGATTTATGCCAGACGGGCTTGGTGAAAAAGAAAGATCTTAAGTGCACGACGGAAAGTACGAAGATCTGGGATCATTAGCATTGATTAGCTAATCAATTAATAATTAATAATTAGCAGGATAAAAAGGGAATACCAACCAAGGAAACAAAATCAAGGAATGAACTTAAAATATTGTTATATAATGAAAGACATATATAAAGAAATATAGAATACCGGACTAATTCTTTTTCTCTTTAATGTTCAAGTTATAACTTGACTTAAACGTAGTTTGTTTATGTTTTGTATTGTATGGATATATGTTTTTGTTTGTCTATTTTTTTTATTTCAATAAAAAAAAAATTAAAAAAGAAAATTGGTCCTGTCCTGGCTAGGAGGACCAGGAGAGGGCAAAGAGAGAGCCACAGCTGCCCTCCGCGACTTTAAACCAGAGATATTTTTAATAGGGATTTTACCAGAAACATTCAATATAGAGAACTGCAATATTTAATTGTGAATGTTTTAACAGCAGCTAGAATTGCATTTGCTAAAAATTGGAAAGGAGAGAAGTTCCCTACCGATGTTGAGATTATTAAGAAAATGATGGACTGTGCTGAAATGAGTAAATTGCCATTTGACATTAGAGAACAAGAAGATAAACAATATTATTCGATATGGGATTTGTTTTTATCAATGGATAGATAATAAGACATGGAGATGAAGCGTGAAATATGAGGTTGGCGTAAAGATAAAACATTTGAAGTTCTTTCTTATGGGAAATAAGCCTTTTGTTACAAATTGGTACTCTGGAAATGGGATTAAGCACAAAAGAATGTTAACCAATCGATATACTGTCTGAAACTGATTGGAATTTTATGTTTTGTTTTTGTCTTAAAATATATTTTTTTTCAAAAAAAAAAAAAGCTTAGCCATCACTGGTCTATGTCCTTCCTTTTTCTTGGCAAATATGAACGAAAGATGCCAGATCTGATTAGAAAATTGGTCCTGTCCTGGCTAGGAGGACTAGGAGAGGGCAAAGGGCCCAAGCATGATGGGAGCTACAGTACATGGGGCTCCCCTTGAGGAGCACCCGGAGGCTCCAACTGGTCCAGAATGCGGCCACGCGGGTGATTGTGGGAGCGACATGGCGCTCCCATGTAACACCTCTCCTGCGCGAGCTGCACTGGCTCCCGGTGGTCTTCCGGGTGTGCTTCAAGGTATTGGTTCTCATCTTTAAAGCGCTCCATGGCTTAGGGCCTGGGTACTTACGAGACCACCTTCTGCCACTGATAACCTCCCACCGGCCAACACACTCCCACAGAGAGGGTCTCCTCAGGGTGCCGTCAGCCAAACAATGCCGACTGGCGGCCCCCAGGGGGAGAGCCTTCTCTGTGGGGGCGCCCGCCCTCTGGAACGAATTACCCCCAGGGTTACGACTGATCCCGGACCTCCGTACTTTCCGCAAGGCCCTGAAGACTTTTTTATTCCAGCAAGCCGGGCTGGCTTAAAGAATTTTAATGGGTTACTTTTATGGGACAGGGGTTTTAAATTGGGGAAGCCAAAATTATTTAATTACGTGAGAAAAATGAGAATTTTTCTCACAAAAATGAGAAAGGTCATGAGGCTTTCCTGTTTCTCACGAAGTATGTCTTACATTATTTTAAATTTTATACGGTATGTATTTTAATCTTGGCTGTTGACTGCCCTGAGTCCTTCGGGAGAAGGGCGGTATACAAATTCAATAAATAATAATAAATAATAAATAATAATAATAATAATAATAATAATAATAATAATAATAATAATAATAATAATAATAATAGTAAAACACCTCTGGAAGAGAGAGAGCCACAGCTGCCCTCTGGGACGCATCAAAGAATAAAAATGCAGCAGGCTTTTTTAACTTTAAAAAAAAAAGAGAGAGAGCTACACCAATAGAAGGGAGGCTTCAATTCAATGGGATTTGCAAAAGCTCCTCCATTCCCCCCCCCCTCCGGTGTGCAGATAGACTGCATCTGACCATGGAAGCTCTGCGGGCAGAGACGTCGCGGGAAGCAGCTCCCGAAACGACAACTTCTACCCACCTGCGATCCAGTCGTAGCCCAGGAAAGGCTGGGCTGACATGCCGTCCACTGGGATCAAATGCTCCTCCGCGTCGGAGACGAACGTCACGTGCCCGGCTTCCTTCTTCTGGAAAAAAGAGATAAGGTGCCAATGACCAAGTCATGCCCCTGAAATGCCTATCACCTCTTGCCTGAAAACCAGGAGAGCTTCGCCTCCTTTTAAAAGTAAAATGAGATTCTAGTCCTCGTTGCTCAAACCACTAGTCTCCCAGTCTTAAATCCGTATCGCCACCTTGCCAGCTTTCCAGCTGTTTTGCAGGCGCCAGAGATCGCGTCTGCCCGCCAAGCAGACTCAGTTTATGTTTCAAACCTGCCAACTTTTCCCAGCACTCACTTTCTTCCTTGTCCTGCCATGCTTGCCCCCCGGTGTAAGCAGAATAGATTTGGGGGTCTGCGGCATCCGAGCCGACATCTCCTGCCTCCTCTCTTCTTCCGCTGGGCTTTGGGTCAGCTCCTCTCGGGCCTCCGTTCTCTCCTTCACCTCGGGGAAGGAAGCAGCTGGGAGTAGTTTTTGGGGGGCATCCTCCTTGGCTGTTTCCCCATTTCCGTTTCCAGCCTCGCCCAATGGCACAACGACCATGCAGGGGGAACGAGGCGGCCCCCAGTTAGGGGAGCAGCCCCCTTTCCGTCTCTCGCTCTGCAGAGAGTCGAGACCCAGTTGGGAATTCCTCGTCTCTGAAACGTTCAGGGTGGCCCCTTCCACATCCGGACGAAACGGTGGTGGTTGGATCTGGAAGGGAAGACAGGGATTGAAAGTTATGCTACCCCGCTTTTTAGTTAAGGGGTGTAGTTGGGATCAAATTATTTGATATGAATATGCAGGTTATATTATGTTTTATTAGAAGGGGGATTGAGTTTGGCATATGATTAGTAATGTTAATACCAATGGTTCACAGAAAGGTATAATAATTTTTAAATTGGCTTGAATATTATAATGGTTATTATTATTGGGTGTTTTTTTTATTATAATATTGTTAACTTTAGATGAATATTAATATCTATGGGTCTATTGTTATATTTTTCTTTTCCCTTTTTTTTAATTCTTTTTTTTTCTTTCTTTCTTCTTCCTTCAAAACCTTTCTTCAATTTAGAATTTGAATACATAATAGTTTTTGCTTTTCTTTTAGTTATAAATCTTTGCTGTTTTTTTTAAAAAAATTTGTACGGAAGTCAGGGGAGGGATGGGAAGGGGTGAGGGTGGAGGGAGGTTGGGGGGGTGGGGAGGTGGGGGTGGGGGGGAAATGAAATTTTTTTTTTTATTGTAAAACTTTTTCAATTAAAAAAAAAAGAAAGTTATGCTACCCCGCGGATCACACGGCAAAATTAGCAAGATGGGGCATGCATCTGTCCCTCAAATCAGGGAATGTCAACTTCGAAACAACGGCGGCCGAGGCCATACTTAACGTTTGCTTCGTTTATTTATTTATTTGTATTTTTATACCGCCCTTCTCCCGAGCGACTTAGGGCGGCGCACAGCCATATTAAAAACAACAACAAGACAAAAATTAAAAACCACTTTAAAAGATTCAACGTCTGGCCGCAAATTAAAACCTTAGCTAAGAACCATTTAAAAACCCTTCAAAATTATTGACCCGTCAGACTGTTTGGCCGACGGCATCCCGAAGAGAGCGATACGCTGTGAGAGCGTATCGGTCGGTGGGAGACAATCAGTGGCAGAAGGCGGTCTTGCAAATATCTAGGTCCTAAGCTTTAGAGCGTTTTAAAGGTGGTAACCAACACCTTGAAACGCACCCGGAAGACCATTGGGAGCCAGCGCAGCTCGCTCAAGTGAGGTTGTACATGGGAACGACGTGTCGCCCCCATAATCACTCGCGCGGCAGCATTCTGGACCAGTTGGAGCCTCCGGGTGCTCCTCAAGGTTTCTCTTCTTTTAAAAGATTTTTTGTTTTATAACATGCTAGCTAACAACCCGGTGTTGCCCAGGTGTTTATTTATCCCAATCCTGTATTAGACAGGAAGAGCTACTTCACCCTGAGCCCTGATTTCGCCGAGAATTAAATTAGTTAGAAATGTTTTCCCTGTGGCCCCCAGAAGCGTCAAGTAACACGATTCCACCTTGTTGCTTTGCTAGCTGATCCGTGATCATTTGGTATGCTTTTTTATCTGATCGTGATTATTTGTCCTCACGAATAATCAAAGCCTTGTTGAAAATGTCCGGACCAAACGTAATTTCTAATATTGGATTGACTAGTTTGACAGTGTTGAGGGAATTATTTGTTTAGCAGAGGGATGGCGTTTGGGAAAAAAATTGTTCTTGTGTCTAGTTGTTCTGGTGTGCAGTGCTCTATAGTGTCGTTTTGAGGGTAGGAGTCGAAACAGTTTATGTCCAGGATGCGAGGGGTCTGTAAATATTTTCACAGCCCTCTTTATGAAATTTGTTCACCGCCCATCTCAGGTCCAATGGCTCGCAGCATAAAACTATTTACTAAGTCTGCATTACTATTAATCTTCTCATCGTTCCCATCACCCATCTCCTTCCACTTATGACTGTATGACTGTAACCTTGTTGCTGGTATCCTTACGATTTATATTGACTGTTTCCTAATATGATTTGATTGCTTATTTTTACCCCATGATTATCATTAAGTGTTGTACCTTAAGTTTCTTGACGAATGTATCTTGTCTTTTTATGTACACTGAGAGCGTATGCACCAAAGACCAATTCTTTGTGTGTCCAATCACACTTGGCCAATAAAGAATTCAATCTTTCTTTCTTTCTTTCTTTCTTTCTTTCTTTCTTTCTTTCTTTCTTTCTTTCTTTCTTTCTTTCTTTCTTTCTTTCTTTCTTTCTTTCATCTATCTATCTATCTATCTATCTATCTATCTATCTATCTATCTATCTATCTATCTATCTATCTATCTATCTGATTCTTTCCTAATATGAGTTGACTGCTTATTTGTACCCCATGACTATCATTAAGTGTTGCACCTTATGATTCTTGACAAATGTATATTTTCTTTTATGTACACTGAGAGCATATACATCAAAGACAAATTTCTTGTATGTCCAATCACACTTGGCCAATAAAGAATTCAATCTTTCTTTCTTTCTTTCTTTCTTTCTTTCTTTCTTTCTTTCTTTCTTTCTTTCTTTCTTTCTTTCTTTCTTTCTTTCTTTCTTTCTTTCTTTCTTTCTTTCTCTTTCTTTCTTTTCTTTCTTTCTTTCTTTCTTTCTTTCTTTCTTTCTTTCTTTCTTCTATCTATCTATCATCTTCCTACCTACCTACCTACCTACCTATCTATCTATCTGATTCTTTCCTAATATGAGTTGATTGCTTATCTGTATCCCATGACTATCATTAAGTGTTGTACCTTATGATTCTTGACGAATGTATATTTTCTTCTATATACACTGAGAGCATATACACCTAAGACAAATTCCTTGTGTGTCCAATCACACACTTGGCCAATAAAGAATTCTATTCTAATGTTCTCACAAGCGAAATCAATGGGGAAACCAAATTCACTTCACAATGGCGGCGAGAGACGTTATCAAACGGGGCAAAATTCGCTTAACCAATGTCTCACTTAAGAACAGAAATGTTGGGCTCAATATTAAGTCATAAGTCGAGGACTAACTGTCCCTTATCTGCCTCTGGATCAAAACTGGACCTTCAGACGTAGATTTGTTCTCCTTGCACAAACTAACCACCTACCCGGTTCTTGGAACTGAGCATCCGTTTGCACTCAGGGGTCCCCGAGGAAGAAGCCAGCAGGAAGGGAAGGCGTTTCCTGAACTCTTCTTGGTTGGCTTTCAACCTTTGGAGGAGGTCTTGGTTTAAATGGCGGAGGTGCTGAAGATCCATCTCTGGGGCTTCCAAAATCTGCGCTGCAGGAGCCGAGGGACGTCCCTTTTCGAGAGCTGGGGAGTAGTAAATATCTGAATATAATCCCGCTTTGATCTTTGGAGGCCGAGATGACTTCTTCTGCCTGCCCTGGGCTCTAGAGAGGCGGTGGGGAACTCTGCACGCGCCCAGAGGTAGTCTTTGATCATCACTCTTCTCCCCCCCCCCCACAGGTCAGACTAAAGTCTCAGATTTTATTGACTCCAAGTTCCCATGCAAGAATTTTTTTGGGGGTGGGGGGAAGGAAGAGGGATTTTTTAAAAATCCTGGTTGATTTGATCTCTGATAGGTTTTATTTTATCAGCCCCCAAAGATCAGCCCCCATCCCCCAAGAGTGATCAAGGGGTTGTACCCCCCCCACCTCACTAGCTGCCCCAAAATTGAGCTTGCAGATCTAATTTAGCCCACCACCACCCCATAGAGGGGAAAGCAATACCCCCTTCCCCTATTTCAATGTTCTTCTAATAAGAGGAGGCAATGCACTACAACTCCCATGGGCCACAGCCTGGGGAAGGGAAGGCTGCAGGCTGCCCTGACTCCTCAGCTCCCCCCCCCTCTTCTGACTGCTCCCCCCCCCCAAAACAAAAGGACGCTGTTTTACGCACTCATTCACTCCCGCGTCCGTTGCTTTACAATGTAGCAAAGCCAAGCTTCCGAACGCCTCCTGATTGGCCCACGCTCCGCTTTCGTCACCCGGCAACCAGCGTCACCCGGAAGCCGGGCGGTTTTGCTCTTAAAGGGACCTCGCCTTATTTTTACTTTTTGGGTGGTTTTTTTTTTTTAAAGGCATAGTCCGCTTTTTTTTTTTAAAAAAAAATTACGGATCTTTGTGGCCCGGTGACCACCCCCCTGGGTGACAGTCCCTATCATCCGCAGCCAGCGAGATGGGATGCCATCCCAAGCGATTTAAAATGAATTCGAGTAGTCGATTTAAATCAATGGAATGAAAATGAATAATTAAAAAAAAAACCCGGGGAACTCACATTCTCAGTAAGAAACTGGAAATCTTACTGTGGTGTTTTTTAAAAAATAAAATAAAATAAAAATAACATTTTTTTTTAAAACAGGAAGAGCTGGAAGGGACCCTCGAGGTCATCTAGCCCAACCCCCTTGCTCACACAGGAGACCTACTACTAGGGATTCGAACCACCGAACTGCCGATCATGTTCAGGAGCAGTGTGACTCAAGAGTTTTAGGGGTGGGTGGAGGGAAACCTGCTGTTTTATAAGCCTTAAGAGCAGAGGTTTTCAAACTTGGTCCCTTTAAGACTTGTGGACTTCAACTCCCAGAATTCTCCAGCCTGGCTGGAGAATTCTGGGAGTTGAAGTCCACAAGTCTTAAAGCGGCCAAGTTTGAGGACCCCTGCCTTAGAGAAACTCCAGACTGTTGGCAGTGTGAAAGTCAAGAAAAATAACACACACACACACACAGACAGACACAAATATCCCTCATTAAAATGTAGGGCTCTCTGCACATGGCCAGAGATGTCACTATTTTCACAAAACTGAGACAGGGTTACTGAGATTAAATCTCACAAAAAAATAAACAGCCCCAAAACAATATAAAATCCAGAAAAAAGACATGTTAATAAAAGATCCAACGCTCTGAAATAATTTTGGAATATTAACAACCGTCTGTACATGCTTACAGTGGCCAAAATTGTGGAAAGTTTTTGGGGAAAAGTGTATTTTTGAGGTTTGATGGCTAATAACACCCCTTTTTTGGGGGGAATTTCAAAAATAATCCTATTCCACTGCTGGAATGGCCTGGGAATAGTGCATACCTTAACCCAATTGAAAATCTACGGAGCTGACTAAAGAAACTTGTTAGTCAGAAGCAACTCAGCAATAAAACCCAGTTAATAGTTTTTAGCGTTAAATTTTAATCTGTTTAAATTATTTGGGGTGTTTTAATTCTGTCTGGGCCAAATTTATTTAATCTGTTTTTAGTTGGGTTTTAAATTTCGTATTTATGTATTTTTATCGTTGGCTGTACACCGCCCTGAGTCCTTCGGGAGCAGGGCGGTATATAAATCCAATAAAATCTAAATCTAAATCTAAAAATCTAAAAATAGAAGCCATCATTCAATCTTGGTTTCAGATGTTAACAGCTGCAGAACTCAAAGGCTTAGTTCACTCCACGGGAAGACATTATAAAGCTGTCATTCATGCTAAAGGTTACCCCATGAAGTATTTATTAATTGACATGGTGATCATTTTTGTATATTTTGTTTTTTCTATCGTGGCAATTTTTGTGTATCTTGTTTTTTTCCTACGTGTTTGACTTTTCTTCTTTATATCGAAACTGCTATTCTAACAGCAAATCCTTCGTCAAAGTTATTGCATGACATTCTTGATTAAATTATCTTTCCATTGATGTAATTTTATGGTACTACTACTCCAAAAAAATAATAATAATAAAATGGTGATATGAGCTTAGTTTTAGAAAATACAGTTTCCCCCCAAAAGGTTTCCACAATTTTAGCCACTACAGTAGAGATGCTGTGCCAGCTCACCTGAGAGCAGAATGAAAGACAGGAAGTGTCTTTCCCCTCCCTTCCCACTCTTCCCAGTTTTGGCCACCCTATACACAACGATGCAGACCAGTGGTGGGTTTTAATTTCAATTTTTATTTATTTTTATTACCGGTTTTGTGGGTGTGGCATGGCTTAGTGGGCGTGGCAGGGGAAGGATACTGTAAAATCTCCATTCCCTCCCCACTCCAGGGGAAGGTTACTGCAAAATCCCCACTTCCTCCCGATCAACTGGGACTCGGGAGGCAGAGAATCGATGGGGGCAGAGGCCAGTCAGAATTTATACTACCGGTTCTCCGAACTACTCAAAATTTCCCCTACCGGTTTGCAGAAATGGCTAAGATTTCTGCATACCTGAAAGATAGGACCCATGAAGCTTTCGTTAAGGAGTGGAAGAAATGGGTAGAATATAGGCAGAATAAATATCAAAGTAAGAAGTTTCAAGTAGCACTTGAGTTATAATAATGTTTATTAATTATATTGTTATATAATTGAATTTATATTTTTATGATGATGTACTGTTTGAATTTGATATATTTTTATATTTTTTTTTACATTTTATGCTAGAATTTATATTTGTCAGATTTTCATGAATTTTTATAAATTAGGTATTTGATTAGGGATCTAAAAGATGAGTTTAGTTTAATTTTTTTATTACCTAAGGTCAAATTTGTTATCTTATTTAATGTTTTTTTTTCTTATCTTGTTTGATGTTGTTTGTTACACATGATTGGTTAAGAAATATTATTAAGATTGAATATTGGGAATTATAGTTAATGTTACATATTTACATGATATTTTAATCTAAAATTTAAGATGCTCAAAGTTATTTTGTTACTCTTTTTTAAGATAAGTGTTATATTTAGATTGTTAGATTGTTATGAGTTTTTATAAATGATTTATGTTGTTATATATTTGGTTAGGGGGCAATAGATGTTATAAGTCTGGATTATTTTTCTTTATTACTTAAGGTTAAATTTGTTATATTTTTACCTGGATCTCACCTAAAAAGCTGTTTGATGCTGATTGTTATATATGATTGTTTAACAATGGAAGTCAAGGGGGGGAAGGGGGAGGGAGAGGGGGGAAGGGAGGGGGTGGTTGTTGGGGGTGGGATTGGGGGGGGGGAGATGGGGGGGAAGGGATATTAAAAACTGTATTGTAAAACTTTTTCAATTAAAAAAAAAAAATTCCCCTACCGGTTCTCCAGAGCTGAAACCCCACCTCTGATCCAGACACAAAAAACCATCCCGGGGGGGGGCGATAAGAAAAATTTGCACAGCAGAGATTTACCAAAGAAAAGCATTTTCTTTTTAATCCAAGAAAACAAAAGACAGAAGACATTTTCGTCCGTGTGTTCCGTTTTAATTCTGTTTTGTGGTCATTAACAGCACTGATGCGGCTAGAAACAGTATCAGGTCAAAATAGTTAATAATAGCATCATTATTCCCAAATCCTTATAGCCCCCTACCCCCCCAAAAATAAAATAAAATAGAATAGGATTTTGAAGGCCCGGCTAGAAATTAAAATTAACACTAGCAGCATTAACAAAACAAAAGGTAAAGTGCATTTTGGGGGAAATCTTGTTAACCCTCAGCGTTTTTAGGGATCCAGGCTTACAACCGATCGGTGGCCGAACCCCAAATTGTCAGATTCTCAAAAATTTGGCTGAGCTGGCTGGAAAGGGAATTAAGTGCCCCCAACGGTGAGGAAAGGAAGGAGAAACAGACCCCAGACCCCCAATGGGAAGACACTTCAAAATCACATGGAGGAGGCTTGAAGATGTCTGGACTTCAACTCCCAGAATTCTCTAGCCAGCTGACTGAGGAATTCTGGGAGTTGAAGTCCGCATATCTTCAAGGTGCCAAGGTTGAAAACCATAGTACTGGAGTGTCTTTCGGTCCAAAAAAAAAACCCCTGGAATAATCCCAATTGTGACCTCTGCACAGATTAGACTGGCACAAGCTACCCCCAGTGCGTGCCCCCTCCCCAAACTGATGCCTCTTAAGTGGGCCTCAATTGACCCAGGAGGAAATTTATATATATATATATATATATATATATGTAGGTCTTTGGTTATTCGGGTCTTCTCCTGCGTAGAATTGGAAGTATCTTGGCGACGTTTTGACGAAGTCTCATTCGTCATCTTCAGGCTGGTGTTCTCGGCTTCGTGCTTGCTCCTGGAAGCATGAAGCCGAGAATACCAGCCTGAAGATGACGAATGAGACTTCGTCGAAACGTCGCCAAGATACTTCCAATTCTACGCAGGAGAAGACCCGAATAACCAAAGATCTACATACAAACACCCGCGAAAACCTCAGAAAACATATATTTGTATATATATACTGCTCAAAAAAATAAAGGGAACACAAGCAGAAGACATCGGAGATCTGAATGAATGAAATAGCCTTATTAAATACTTTGTTCTTTAAAGATAGTAGTTTATACATTCTCAAACACCTAAAGGAAGCACAAAACTACTGTATGTAACAAACAAAGTATTTAATAAGGCTATTTCATTCATTCATTCAGCTCTCGGATGTCTTCTGCTTGTGTTCCCTTTATTTTTTTGAGCAGTATATATATATATATATATATATTGGCATATATAAATTGGCAGATATATATATATATATATATATATGCATGCCGTTTTAGGTGTATTTTGGAAACTGAATTTTGAAAGGGATGGGGCTGGATTGAAATGGGAGCAACGTCCTTAAAAAAAAAAAGAATTAAAAGGTAGAGGAGACAATTGCGGAAGTCGTGAAAAGGTTCATAAACAAAGGGAGAGCAAGGGGAAAAAAACAGAGGAACAATCCAAGAGGTCAAAATCCATTACAGCTGATTAATTCTATCTACCCTGGCTTGAAGGAGACACAAAATGCGACTGACTAAATTTTCCCTCTGAATCTTTTTTTACATTTCATCCGTCTATAACGTCGTGCGTCACTCTCCGCCCACCTGCACACACCCTCTAATAAATTCATTAAGTGTCTGAAGTTAACTCGGTTAACTTCATAAGGACTGGCCCCTTGAAGAGGCGCTGTTTTAGGGCAAAAGCCGCAGGGAAAGACACGGCGGTCATAATAAGATCATCGTTGAAACCTGAGGATCAGGACAGAAAGACAGAACATTTAGCTAATGTCACAAGCGCGTAAAAGGAGAGGATGGGACTTCAAGGTTGGAAAAACCCAACCAGACTGTTCCTTGCTTTCTGAAATTCAGATGCCAAACTCAGCCACCCTCTGAATTGGTCTGAATTTTGTTCTATAAATTATGATAGGTTTCCCTTCGGGAGTCATTCATTTGCGGCAAGCAGGCATCGCGGAGTTAATTTCATTCCACACCCACAAAAAAAAAAGAAAATGCAAATTAAGTTGCTATTTCATCCAGGAGGAAAAGGGATTAGATGCAGGACGTGGGATATCCCCAGCCCTAATCATTGGAATTGTCAACGTTCTTCTTACTAAGCCAAAAATTGCTAAGATTGCGAGGGCTGGCTACGAGGATAGAAGCGCCCACGTGAGGAGAAAGCAAAAGGGACTTCAAAGTAACGGTGTGCACGGAAGGGAGGGGCGCAAAGAGGAACGAGGCTTTCCATTTTCTCCCCCCCCAAAAAAGTTCTCATCATCTGGAATTATTTTCCCCGTTTTGTAACCGGGAAGGAGAGAGGGGGGAGGGAGGAAACAGACAGCTCCCCGTGGACTCCCACTTCGGTGGCTTATCTGCTCTGCTGCAAATATTGATGTGTGAACATGTTCAGCTCGCTGTCCAGCCATCCCGCTTTATTCCTGCAGAGGGAAAGAACCGAAGATAAAACAAAAAATAAAACAAGATAATTTGCAGTCTTTTTAACTGCTGGGTTAAATCCATTTTTTCAAAGCCTTAAGTTGAGCCTCAAAACTTGAGCGTACCAAACCGAGTCATTTCTAAAATTAATAAATGCCGGGGGCCTTTTTGAAATGTAGAATACTGCAGAATAGAGTACAGCTGGAAGGGACCTTGGAGGTCTTCTAGTCCAGCCCCCTACTCAAGCAGGAAACCCTAGACCAGGGGTCTTCAAACTTGGCAACCTTAAGACTTGTGGACTTCGACTCCCAGAATTCTCCAGCCAGCTCTGCTTAATCTTAAAGCTGCCAAGTTTGAAGACCTCTGCTATGAAGCATTTGTATTTGTATTTGTATTTTGGTTACCATTTTGGTTTAAAAAAAAAAAAAAGCTTTTCAAAACATTCAGAGCTATGAACATAATTTAGGCTTGAAAATATGTTATTTATTTATTTTATTTATTTATTAAATTTCTCCCAAATTTATTTATTTATTAAATTTATTTATTTATTAAATTTATATAAATTTATTTAGTAAATTTATTTATTAAATTTCTCCCAGGACTCAGGGCAGTGTACAGCCGTAATAAAACAACATAATAATACACAATTTAAAAACACTTTAAAAATGTATGACACAATTGGGCCCCAAATTAAAACTCGAAGATTAAAACACCCAATAAAACTCCTTATTAAGCTCGTAAACCGCGAGTATGCACCCCCGTAACTTGATTCGGCCCCCTGCTACCGCCATATCAAGGGATGGCTTGTTTTAAGAGTATGGTCCTCTTTGATTTACGAAGGTTGTTAAATGGGATTCTAGATTTACATCATCTCAACGTAGGGTTTGAAAAAGGAAGCGGCTGAAGGATGACGTTCCCTCCGCAAAGAATGTCTGCAGTGTTTGAACGCAGAGGGAACACAGTGTAATGGCAAGAATAAATTTGTGAATGAATGGGAACGTAACGTAACAACGACAACAAAAAAGATGGAATTCACCGTTTTTCTATTCTTGCCCAGATCGTCAAAAATGGGTTGGAAAGTAATGGATCTTATTTACAGGCAGAGTGCAAGACGATGGGTTGATTTTATGTAAAGTTAATATCCGCCACGGCAGAGGTGTCAACCTCAAGGGTGCCTTGAGTTTGGCCCACGGTGCCTCTGCTAGTGAGTTCGGGGGGGGGGGAATGTGCGGGCCCCCCCAGGTTCCGTTTTCGCTGGCGGACGGCTGCAGAAGGCTATCCAGGCCGAAAAGGTGGCGAGGGATGTGTGCATGGCCCACCTGAGTCCTTCGGGAGTAGGGCGGTATATAAATCCAATAAAACTAAACTAAACTAAACTAAACCCAGGCTCCAATTTCGCTGGCGGAGGGCTATCAAAACAAATGTTTCCCATTTTGCATTTGAGCATGCAAGAAGGGACAGGAAAGGAGGAAGGGAAAGAGGAAAGACAACGAAAAAGAAGGGAAGAGAGCAAAGAAGGAAAAATAAGAGGGGAAGGAAGAAGAAAGGAAAACGAAGAGGGAAGGAAAAAGAAGGAAAAATAAGAGAGGAAGGAAGAAGAAAGGAAAAAGAAGGGAAGGAAGGAAGGAAGGAAGGAAGGAAGGGATATAATTTATTTATTTATTTATTATTTCAATTTATAAACCGCCCTTCTCCTTGCGGACTCAGGGCGGTGAACAGCCAGAATAAAACATGGTATACAAAAGTTAAAAACAATTAAAAATTATTAAATATTATTCGGCCAAGAATTAAAACAACCCAATTTAAAATCAATTTCAAATTTAAAAACGGAGGATGGGATCAAGCTAGCCCAGCTAGATGGAATAAATGGGTTTTAAGGGCCCGACGAAAGGTCCGGAGATCTGGAATCCTGCGTATCTCCGGGGGTAGGTCATTCCCCCGGAGAGGGAAGGTCAGTCTCAGGGAAGTCCAGCCAGCCTTAGCCATCACAGGTGCCTCCGGCATGAGTCCCGTGTCACACTCACCATAGCTACACCCCGTTGCCACCACCTCCAGCCCTCCACGGACAAACACAACCCTGATGCGGCCCTCAATGAAATCGAGTTTCACACCCCTGCGCCACCCCATCCAACTGCGGACGATCGTGAAAATGTCAGTGTCGTACCTAAGCAACTTGGCTCTACTCTGTAGAGAATCCAAAATCTCAATCTTTTGATTCAGGCCTGCAATTTCTTTCTCCAGATCTTCTCTCGTCACGTCCACCTGCTGGCATAGCTGAGCAAAGGTTCCCGCCAGTTCCCTTTGACGAAAGCGAAAAAGGAAAAAAAAAAAGAACGGTCAAAAAATGCTCAAAGGGGACAAGACATATACCTCAATGCAAGAAAAGCCTTCCACCCACCCAATAAATACAGGTAGTCCTCGAGTTACGACCATGATTGAGCCCAACATTTATATCGCCAAGGGGAACATTTGTTAAGTGACTTTGCCTCCGTTTTCCGACTTTTCTTGCCACAGTTGTTAAGCGAATCATTGCGTTTGTGAAGTTAGGAGCACGGTGGTTAAAGTGAATCTGAAATTCCTATTGATTTAGCTCATCAGGTGGTCGCAAAAGTGAATCACATGACCCTGGGACACGGCGGCCGTCATAAATAGGAACCAATTGCCGAGGTCCGAATTTTAATCACATGACCATGGGGATGCTGCAACAGTCGTAAGTGTGAAAAACAGTCATAAGTTGCTTTTTTCCAAGCTGTTGTAACTGAACCGTCACTAAATGAGGCATTGTAAATTGGGGACTCCCTGTATAGCAGCTTCATTTTTTTTCTCCTCATTTCACACACAATGTAAAACCTTGAAAAAGGATGCAACGATACAGAGAAACGGTTAAATGATCTTAAAAGTTGTCATCCACCTTTGATTTCAAATTAGCTGGGATCTGATCATTGGTTGCACGCAAGGCGAGCATAAGGGTTTAATTGAGGACCCAGTTTGTTGGGGGCAATAAGCTGACTTTGTATAAATATAAATATAAATATACAAAAGTATGAAGGCTATTGCTTAACGCACTGTAAGCCGCCCTGAGTCTCCGGAGAAGGGCGGCATATAAATCAAAAATTAAAAAAAAAAAATTAAAACTACAGAAAAAATAATTACAAAAAAACAACAAAAAGAGGGCTGTGAAAATATCTACAGACCCCTCCCATCCTCGACATAAATTGTGTCAACTTCTACCCTCAATAAGACACTATAGGGCACTGCACACCAGAACAACTAGACACAAGGACAGTGAAATCCAGCAGGTTCTGGAGAATCGGTAGCGGAAATTTTGAGTAGTCAATCTGGAGCCGGTGAGATTTGAACTGCCGAACTGCAGCTAGCAGTCAGCTGAAGTAGCTTGCAGTGCTGCACTCTAACCACTGCGCCACCTCGGCTCTTGATAAATATCAACGGGCTGCTAATCATCTGAAATTTTGATGCTGCGACGGTCATGTGGGAAACGGTCGCAAGTTGCTTTTTTTCAGTGCTTTGGTCACTCAACGAACGGTCGTAAATCGAGGACTGCCTGTATTCTGCAAAAACCACCAGCCTGGAATTCGGGCTGCATTGGCAGGAGCTGGACGAAGCAGGAGGGAGGGAGGGAGGGAGAGAGAACGGGCTTAACTCACTGCTGCACTTGGTGGCTGCAGTTGGAGCCGGTGTAGCTGACGATCAGCTGAAGTTTCTCCCCGGCATAGTCCACGAATTGGCGCTTGAAGGCCCTCTCCTTCGCCTTGGTGGTCCAGGTGAGGCGCTCGTAGACGTAGAGGAGTCCGTAGAGGCCCAGGGAAAGGGCGATCAGCCTCCAGCCCACTGCCTTCCAGACCTGGGGATGCAGACGGAAAACGGGCTTGGCCTCGGAAAGAACGGCAATTTTTAACGGAATACCGTAGTTTTCGGACTATAAGACGTACCAAGATTTCGAAGAGGTAAACAAGAGGAAGAGTGTTGTGGCCCCGTCCTCTGAGCCTATCCCATTGGAGGAAGGAAGCTCTGAGCATGAGGAAGAGGAGCCAGCCAGAACTCCCAGCCCCCCCCCTCCCTCTGGCACCGTCTCAGGTACCAGCTGAAAGAGAGCAAAGTAGTGGGGAAACAGGTGTCTCAGATGAGAGTGAGGGAGAGACGTCATTCCTGGACGCACGTCAACAAAGGCGAGATAAGCGCTTGCAGCAGCTGAGGAGGCGTGCGAGGGAATAGACCTGAGTCACTGGACTTGAGTCACAGGACCAATGAGTCACTGGATCACACCCCAGAGACTATATAAGAGAGGGTGGTGGTCAGTGATCCCTGTGACGAACAAAACTCAATCTGGTAGTCATTGGAGCCTGAAGCTGCTAAAAGAACGGATTTTGGCAAAGCTACGTATGTGATTTTCTTTCTGTGAACAACGGTGTGAATATCGCTGCCAAGTTGGAGATAAGGACTGTGGTGTGTGCCAAGTGCTTCTTTAACCCTCGACTGGCTGTGTTTTGTGGGTGTGTGTAGAAGGGGACAGATCAAAGAGGAAAATGGGCTTGGCCTCGGAAAGAATGGCAGTTTTTAACGGAATACCGTAATTTTCGGACTATACGATGCACCGGAGTATAAGACGTACCAAGATTTCGAAGAGGTAAACAAGAAAAAATAGAAAGCTTTTTGCCCTCCCCGGGTCCCCAGGAGCACTCTACAGGCCTCCCAAACCCTCTGCACGTCCCGTTTCCGTGAATGTTTTTGGGTGCTCCAACATTGGAGGTTCTTCAGAAGAGATTGGACAGGCATTACTAGAGGTCCCTTCCCAACCCTGTTATTCTCTTCTATTCTGTCAACCGTCCTTCGCAGTTCATCCAGCAAATGAAGACTCCTGGGACATTTTCACTTTCCAAGAGTACAATTTATTGAGCTATTTCCCTATCCATGCCAGCTCTCAGCCACCTGTTGAAACGACCTTGGTTCCCACAGGAACACTTTTCGTTTTGACTACAAAACCCCCAGCTAACTATTTCCCTCCCGCTCCCACCTAGTGCCAACCCTTTTAATAATAATAATTAAAATATTGATGGTTGATGGTTGATTAATGAGGTAAATCTTATTATTATTAGTCTCTTTTACTACAATATTGTTAATTTTAGGAAAATTTTATTACTTATAGGTTTATTTGTTATATTACTTTGTTATATGTACTTGGGGTTTTTTTTTGTTTTTTTTTAACTTGTAGCGGAAGTCAAGGGGGGGATGGGGGGGAAATGGGGTGGGGATGGGGGGAGGTATGGGGGAAGGGGGGAGTTTGGGGGGGAAAATGCAAAAATTTTGTATTGTAAAACTTTTTCAATTAAAAAAATAATAATAATTAAAAGAGCAAAGGAGAGCACCTCGGAAAAAGATGAAAAAACACAGAACTAGAGGGAGCTACGGACTACAGCACCCATCGGCCTGAGCTAGCAGGGTCCACTAAATTATGCTTCCACGTCTGCCTGGAAGGGCTGGGGAGAAATCAGGAAGCTGGCCTCCATCACCCCACACCAACGCTCCCCCAAAACGTACCACTCCACCGATCACAAGGATGCCCATCGAAGTCCTGGACGTGAGGGAGGCCAGGCCGGTTACCATGGAGACCATCAGCTCCTCCTGAGTCAAGGACCCCTGTGGCATGGGGGGCAGGCTCGGGTTCGCCGGGGTCAGGGGCAACGGACGCTGGACCTAGTGGGCAAAAATTGGATAGTTAGGGGCAGGAAAGACAAGACAGGACGATCGCCTCCGGAGGAATTCCAGCCTTCGGTGCCCGTTCTGCAGATTGAAGCAACTGAGGCCAGGGGAAAGGACACAAGGGGAGTAAAACTCCATGCCAGCAAAGGTTAGTTTGGAAGGATAACGAAGATGACACAGCTTGGTCTCCCTATTGTGGCCCGCCAGTGGAGCTGGGAGCCGATTCGGACAGTGAGGAGGTTGGGGAGAAACTTGGGCCAGTCCTGGAGTCTGGGGAAGGCTCGGATGAGGGCTCTGCGTCAGAGGCAGAGAGGGGGCCAGGACCGTCTAACAGTTATCAGCTGCCTTCGGAGTCGGTCATCAGTGGGGCAGAAGAACAGCTGGAGCCTGTTCCCAGGGTGCGCATACGCAGAGTTGCCAGATGAAGGGAACAGCTAAAGAACAAGGGGCGACTCAGGAGTAAAGCCACAGGTGGATGATGAAGGGCCCCTCCCAGAGGGAATCAAAGAGGAGCGAAAGGGGAGGAGAGTTTGCAGGAGACAATTAGTTCATTCCTGCAGTCTTGCCAATGAAAGATATCGGCCTGGCCACTCTCCAAGCCTGAGGAAGGTCGGTGAGCAGGACTGTGGGGTCCTCGATGCTCTCCGAGCTTGCTTGTTTTCTGGCAGATGTTTCATGACCCAACTAGGGAACATCATCAGTGCTAGAAGAGGGAGTAGGGTTTGCAAACGAAGGAGGAGGAGAAGGAGAAGGAAGGAAAGAAAGAAGGAAAAAGAGTGGTGGGGAAGAGGAGGAGGAGGAGAATCGAGGGGTCCTTGCTGCTCTCTGAGCTTGCTTGTTTTCTTCCAGACGTTTCATGACCCAACTAGGTTATATCATCAGTGTTAGTAAGGAAGGGGATTTGTTCTCAGTTTATATTCGGGCGGCTGGTGAACTATCTTGAAAGACGGTGGGAGAGGACAGACTTTGCTGGAGAGGAATTCACTGTCAATGAAATAAAAGGGGTTTTTCGGGAACGAGGGCTCGGCTTCGTGCTGCTGGGGAAGGCTAGGTCAGAACACTCCGTCGGTGGGTTTTCACAGGATGTGTTGAAGGCCTCGGGTGAAGCCGAGCCTCCATGCGCAGGGGGAATCTACCTCGCATTTATCAAACCTCCATCTCACCTGATCGCCGTAGCCCATCAAGGCCCGGCGTGTATTTTTGGGCCCCAGAAACCGGTTCACCAACATGGTCCAGCCGAGGGAGAAATGGAACTGCACGTCTTCCTGGAAGTCGGCGCAGAGTTTGTCGCAGTTCAGGTCGTAGCTGAGGGTGAAGCACTGCCTTGGGACCAGCAGCTCGATCTGGCCCCTCAGGGAAACGGGGAGGAGGGGCTTCAGCCCATCTGAAAGGCAAGAGCGGGGAGGGAGAAGACGGAGGGGGGGTTGGCGGTGTTAGGATGATCCATGCCCTGCATCTCAGCACAACTTGGGGACAACACCCAAGAGCTAAGTCCTGGGCTTGGGGGTGGGACTAGTCCAGAGGTGACCAACCTTTCGGACTTCAGGGACCACCAAATTCATAATTTTAAATCCCGCGGACCACTAATACGATCTGCCTAATGACCAGGTGGTTGGGTGTGGCTAGGTGATCATGTGACTGGGTGGGCGTGGCCAACTCGATGTCACTCACGTCAAGGGGTGCCTCGCCAGCCTCTACTTATTTGCCCCTCCCTTCCCAGGCACTCCTCGCCTGCCCGCCCGGGCTCCTTAGGGCCCCAACAGGAAGCAGTTGTTGGAGCTAAGCAGAGAAAGAGTTGGCAAAACCGCTGGCTCAGTTCAAATTGGATCTGAGCGAGGAGGAGGTTCAGCAGAAGCAACTCACTGAGGACTAGGAGCATAGGCTTTCCAAGCAGAGGGAAGACCTGCGGGAGTGTAAGGCCAGGTACCGGCGCCTGGAGGCTCAGCGGGCTGAGATGGTCAGCCAGTTCCAGGCCATGATGCAGTCCCATTGGAACGAGGCCCTCTGGCTCTTTGCCATCCGTGGCACTTCCCTCCAGCCTTCGCCCAAAGTCCCACACCAGGAGGCCAAAGCAGACCCCAAGTTGGAATTTCTTCCCCCCTCTGACCCACACAAAAAGACCCCCAAGGGAGAGACTCTCTGCATTAACACAAACGTTCACTGCACATATCCGACTGTAGTTTGAGGACCCTTGATTTAGCGCAATATAAAAAAAAATGAAAATAACTTTTTCTGCTGGCCACCAAAATTTTCTCAGTTGGTGACAGCTGGACTATAGGACCTCTGGGGTCTCCTCCTCATCCTCCCGAGGGATGCTCACCTATCATTTCTTGCTGTATGGTCTGCAAAGAGGCGGCGATGGAAGCGGAGCAGCGATCGGACATGTTTCGGCCCAGGCCTTCCTCGATGTGCCGATGCAACTCCTAAGAAAGGGAGGGAGGAAATAAAACAACGACGAGGGAATTCTGGGTGTTGAAGTCCACTTCTCTTAAAGTCCTTCGGTGCTCTCTGAGGGTCAAGGTTGGGGGGGAAAGAGGGGAGGGGGAATCTGGGAAGGGAGACTCAAAACGCTAGAGCCTGAGTAGCGTAGTAGGAATGCCTCCTATTAAAGGCAGCAATTAAGACCCAGCTGCCGGCAATTTCTGCGAGTTCAATCCTAGCCAGGCTCAAGGTCGACTCAGCCTTCCATCCTTTCTAAGGTGGGTAAATTGAGGACCCAGTTTGTGGGGGCAATAAGCTGACTTTGTATAAATATAAATATACAAAAGTGTGAAGGCTATTGCTTAACACACTGTAAGCCACCCTGAGTCTCCGGAGAAGGGCGGCATATAAATCAAATTAATAAAATAAATAATAAAAATAAAAAATCCAGATTGGGAGGGCAATAAGCTGACTTTGTATAAAAAAAAAACCGCTGGGGGGGGGGGGGACGAAAGCCCTACTAAGCAGGTATATACAAAAGTATGAAGGCTATTGCTTAACGCATTGTAAGCCGCCCTGAGTCTCCGGAGAAGGGCGGCATATAAATTGAACCAATAAATAAATAAATAAATAAATAAATAAAACATCACTCAACCCCCCGAAGACAGGGACGGTTGCTAACCCAATTTATTTCATTATTTCATTTTATTTATTTCAATGTAACTGGACAGGGGGAGGTAACTAGGGGGAAGGAGGAGAAAGGGAAAGGGGCTTTCATGGGCAAAAACTTCGGTTCCAGCCTTGCCCCCTTGGCTTTTAGTAAAAGAATTCCAATGGAGTTGGGAGCCTTTCTTTTTGCTCGAAGGCCAAGCCTGGGCAGGGCTGACTCTCAGCTCGATCGTTTTCTCGCAGGTGTTTCATTAACCAAACTGGGTAACTTCATCAGTGCTAGAAGGGAGCACATCAGAAGGAAACCCCTTTCCCTTTCTAGCGCTGATAATGTTATCTAGCTTGGTAATGAAACGCCTGGAAGGAAACAGCCAAGCTCGGAGAGCACTTAGGGTCTCACAGCCTCCTCTCCCTCCTTCTTCCTCCTCCTCCACCCCCATTCCCTCCTCTTATGATACTTAATTGGGTCATGAAACATCTGGAAGGAAACTACCCAGCTCAGAGATTACGAAGGACCCTATAGCAGGGAGGGCTAACCTGTTTGCCATCACGTGCCAAAAGCGAGTGGAGTGCAGGGGGAGGGGGGGTCACGCACCTGCGTGCCCACACCTATAATTCTATGACCCCCCCCCCATGCATGACCTCCCTGCGCTCCCCGCGCTTTTGGCACGCAATGGCACGGTGGGCCCAGTGGGCTCGTTTTTCACTCTCCCCAGGCTCTAGAATCTTTCTAGGAGCCTGGGGAGGGCGAAACCGGCCTTCCCCACCTCCCCGGAAGCCAAAAACAGCCAGTTTGCCGACTTCTGGTGGGATCGGAAGACCCCTGTTTTGCTTTCCCCAGGCTCCAGAGCCTTTCTAGGAGCCTGGGGAGGGCGAAAACGGCCTTCCTCACTTCCCTGGAAGCCAAAAACAGCCAGTTTGCCGACTTCCGGTGGGATCGGAAGACCTGTTTTTCACTCTCCCCAAGCTCTAGACCCTTTCTAGGAGCCTGGGGAGGGCGAAAACGGCCTTCCCCACCTCCCTGGAAGCCAAAAAAAGGCCAGTTTGCCAACTTCCGGTGGTACCGGAAGGCCCGTGTTTTGCTCTCCCCAGACTCCAGAGCCTTTCTAGGAGCCTGGGGAGGGTGAAAACGGTCTTCCCCACCACCCTGGAAGCCAAAAATGGCCAGTTTGCTGACTTTCGGTGGGATCAGAAGGCTCATGTTTCACTCTCCCCAGGCTCTAGGACCATTCTAGAAGCCTGGGAAGGGTGAAAATGGTCTTCCCCACCAACCCGGAAGCTAAAAATGGCCAGTTTGCTGACTTCCGGTGGGATCAGAAGGCCCGTGTTTTGCTCTTCCCAGGCTCCAGAGCCTTTCTAGGAGCCTGGGGAGGGAGAAAACGGACTTCCCCACCTCCCCGGAAGCCAAAAAAAGGCCAGTTTGCCGACTTCCGGTGGGATCGGAAGGCCTGTTTTTCACTCTCCCCAAGCTCTAGACCCTTTCTAGGAGTCTGGGGAGGGCGAAAACGGCCTTCCCCACCTCCCTGGAAGCCAAAAAAAGGCCAGTTTGCCAACTTCCGGTGGTACCGGAAGGCCCGTGTTTTGCTCTCCCCAGGCTCCAGAGCCTTTCTAGGAGCCTGAGGGTGAAAACGGTCTTCCCCACCACCCCGGAAGCCAAAAAAAGGCCAGTCTGCCGACTTCCGGTGGTACCGGAAGGCCCGTGTTTTGCTCTCCCCAGACTCCAGAGCCTTTCTAGGAGCCTGGGGAGGGTGAAAACGGCCTTCCCCACCTCCCTGGAAGCCAAAAAAAGGCCAGTTTGCCAACTTCCGGTGGTACCGGAAGGCCCGTGTTTTGCTCTCCCCAGGCTCCAGAGCCTTTCTAGGAGCCTGAGGGTGAAAACGGTCTTCCCCACCACCCCGGAAGCCAAAAAAAGGCCAGTCTGCCGACTTCCGGTGGTACCGGAAGGCCCGTGTTTTGCTCTCCCCAGACTCCAGAGCCTTTCTAGGAGCCTGGGGAGGGTGAAAACGGTCTTCCCCACCACCCTGGAAGCCAAAAATGGCCAGTTTGCTGACTTTCGGTGGGATCAGAAGGCTCATGTTTCACTCTCCCCAGGCTCTAGGACCATTCTAGAAGCCTGGGAAGGGTGAAAATGGTCTTCCCCACCAACCCGGAAGCTAAAAATGGCCAGTTTGCTGACTTCCGGTGGGATCAGAAGGCCCGTGTTTTGCTCTTCCCAGGCTCCAGAGCCTTTCTAGGAGCCTGGGGAGGGCGAAAACGGCCTTCCCCACCTCCCTGGAAGCCAAAAAAAGGCCAGTCTGCCGACTTCCGGTGGTACCGGAAGGCCCGTGTTTTGCTCTCCCCAGACTCCAGAGCCTTTCTAGGAGCCTGGGGAGGGTGAAAACGGCCTTCCCCACCTCCCTGGAAGCCAAAAAAAGGCCAGTTTGCCAACTTCCGGTGGTACCGGAAGGCCCGTGTTTTGCTCTCCCCAGGCTCCAGAGCCTTTCTAGGAGCCTGAGGGTGAAAACGGTCTTCCCCACCACCCCGGAAGCCAAAAAAAGGCCAGTCTGCCGACTTCCGGTGGTACCGGAAGGCCCGTGTTTTGCTCTCCCCAGACTCCAGAGCCTTTCTAGGAGCCTGGGAAGGGTGAAAACGGTCTTCCCCACCAACCCGGAAGCTAAAAATGGCCAGTTTGCTGACTTCCGGTGGGATCAGAAGGCCTGTGTTTTGCTCTTCCCAGGCTCCAGAGCCTTTCTAGGAGCCTGGGGAGGGAGAAAACGGCCTTCCCCACCTCCCCGGAAGCCAAAAATAGCCAGTTTGTCGACTTCCGGTGGGATCGGAAGGCCCGTTTTTCACTCTCCCCAAGCTCTAGAACCTTTCTAGGAGCCTGGGGAGGGCGAAAACGGCCTTCCCCACCTCCCTGGAAGCCAAAAAAAAGGCCAGTTTGCCGACTTCCGGTGCGATCGGAAGGCCCGTGTTTTGCTTTCCCCAGGCTCCAGAGCCTTTCTAGGAGCCCGGGGAGGGTAAAAACGGCCTTCCCTACCCCATTGGAATCCCTCCGGAAGCTGGAAACAGCCCATTTCCCAACTTCCGTTTTCGCCCTCCCCAGGCTCCTGGAAAGGCTCCGGAGCCTGGGGAAGAGTGAAAAATGGGCCTTCCCCATCCCCCCTGGAGGCCCTCCGGAGACCAGAAACTGTGTTTCCTGACTTCCGGTGGGCCCAGAAGGCCCCAAAATCAGTGGAACTGAGCTCACGTGTCCATCAATATGGCTCTGCGTGCCACCTGTGGCACACCTGCCATAGGTTTGCCACCAGGGCCCTATAGTTCTCCTCCTCTTCCTCCCTGCACACCCCAAACTTCCTAGCAGTGGTGATGTTACCAAGTTAGGCTCATGGAACCTCTGCAAGAAAACCACCCAGCTCGAGAGAGCACCAAGGACACCTCATATGTCAACTCTGAGCTACAAATAGTCATTCCCCTTTATTGATGCCTCTTAAAAGTTAGAGCCTGAGTGGCGTAGGAGGCTAATGCCTCCTACTAAAGGCAGCATTTAACATCCAGCTGCCTGCAATTACACCAGTTTGAATCTCCCCAGGCTCAAGGTTGACTCAGCCTTCCATCCTCTCTAAGGTGGGTAAATTGAGGACCCAGTTTGTGGGGGCAATAAGCTGACTTTGTATAAATATACAAAAGTATGAAGGCGATTGCTTAACGCATTGTAAGCCGCCCTGAGTCTCCGGAGAAGGGCGGCATATACATCAAATTTTTTTTTTAAAAAAAAGGACGTTCCTGTTGTATGGATTTACCTCAGGATGCTCCTGCTGTGTGGATTTACCTCAGGATAGGAGCCTGGATAGCTCAGCAAACTAAAAGCATTGTGATTAACACCAGCTGTCTGCAATTACTGTAAGTTCGAATCTCACGAGGCTCAAGGTTGACTCAGCCTTCCATCCTTTTCTAAGGTGGGTAAATTGAGGACCCAGTTTGTGGGGGCAATAAGCTGACTTTGTATAAATATACAAAAGTATGAAGGCCATTGGTTAACGCATTGTAAACTGCCCTGAGTCTCCGGAGAAGGGCGGCATATAAATCAAATTAAAAAAATAAAATAATAAAATAAAAAAAGTCATCGAGGTTACTGTGTTACCCAGCTTGATGGGCTTGGGGTTAAGAGGAGGAGATGGCAAAAGATTTCGTTACAGGCAAAGGATTATTTATTTATTTATTTATTGGTTCGATTTATATGCCGCCCTTCTCCAGAGACTCAGGGCGGCTTACAATGCGTTAAGTAATAGCCTTCATACTTTTTGTATATACCTGCTTAGTAGGGCTTTCGGCCCCCCCTAAGCGCTGTTCTTTTTTTAATACAAAGTCAGCTTATTACCCCCAGAAACTGGGTCCTCATTTTACCTACCTCGAAAGGATGGAAGGCTGAGTCAACCTTGAGCCTGGTGAGATTGGAACTTGCAGTAATTGCAGGCAGCTGGTGCTACTTAACAGCACTTTAGTCTGCTGTGCCACCAAGATTCTTAAGATTAAAGATTAAACTTCTGAATGTGGATTTTGCATCGAGGGGGGACAAAACCACAACAGGGCAATCAGGCACCCAATACTTCCCAGGGAACGATCCAGTCTGCGTTATAAGTGGCTTACGTTCTTATAAACCTTCAGGACCACGGGGGAAGGATGGAAATCCAGCTGAAACTCATCCACTAACACCGAGAGCTTCCTGATCTCTTCTGCCATCGCGTTCGAGACCTGGTAGGAAAAAAATGACAAGGGGCTGTTTCTCCTTTTCTTTCCAAGAAAGCAAACCCACAGACACACAGCCCTTCTGCAATGCAAACGGCCCGGTAAACCGGAGGAAAACCAAGTCTGCAAAACATTCGTCTCAATGAATCTCAAGCCAGGGTGCTGAGCAGGGCAGAGATGGGCAATGATGCAGACGCTCTTAAATCCAGCTTTTCATTTTCTGTTTTTGCCAGAAAGACACGCTTGGGGAGGGGGGGGGGGGAGGAGGGATTCCTGCTGGAATTGTCTTTGCTCCAAGGGATCCGGCAGCATAAACCAGGCTTTGAATTCGGGAGGGGAGGGGGGGGAAAGGGCCTCACCTGGCGCTCAACCTCTTCTGTGATCTCCTTGATTTTCAACTTGTAGCTCTGGGTGAGCAGGTCCAGCTGTTTCTCGATGAATCCCAAACGCTCCTGGCGGTCGTCCCACTTCTCCATGCAGTAAACCCTGCAAGACACAAGGAAGGAAGGAAGGGAGGGAGGGAAAGAAGAGGGAGGGTGAGAGGAAGGGAAGGAAGAGGGAGGGAGGGAGAAAGGGTGGGAGGGAAGGAAGGGAGGAGATTGGGAGGGAGGAATAGGGAGGGAGGGAAGGAAGGAAGGAATAGGGAGGGTGTGAGAGAGGGAAGGAAGGAAGAAGAATGGGAGGGAGGGAGGAAGGAAGGAAGGAATAGGGAGGGAAGGAAGGAAGGAGGAGGGAAGGAATAGGGAGGGTGGAAGGGAGAGAAGGAAGGAAGGAAGGAATAAGGAGGGTAGAAGGAAGGAAGGAATAGGGAGGGAGGGAAGGAAGAAGGGAGGAAGGAATAGGGAAGGAAGGAAGGAAGGAATAGGGAGGGTGTGAGAGAGGGTAGGAAGGAAGAAGAATGGGAGGGAGGGAGGGAGGGAGGGAAGAAAGGAGAAGGAGGGAGGAAGGAATAAGGAGGAAGGAAAGGAGGAGAATGGGAGGGTGGGAGGGAGAGAAGGAAGGAAGGAATAGGGAGGGTGTGAGAGAGGGAAGGAAGGAAGAAGAATGGGAGGGAGGGAGGGAAGAAAGGAGGAGAAGGAGGGAGGAAGGAATAAGGAGGAAGGAAAGGAGGAGAATGGGAGGGAGGGAGGAAGAGAGGGAAGGAAGGAGGAAGGAATAGGGAGGGTGGGAGGGAGAGAAGGAAGGAAGGAATAGGGAGGGTGTGAGAGAGGGAAGGAAGGAAGAAGAATGGGAGGGAGGGAGGGAAGAAAGGAGGAGAAGGAGGGAGGAAGGAATGGAGGAGAATGGGAGGGAGGGAGGAAGAGAGGGAAGGAAGGAGGAAGGAATAGGGAGGGTGGGAGGGAGAGAAGGAAGGAAGGAATAGGGAGGGTAGAAGGAAGGAAGGAATAGGGAGCGAAGGAAGGAAGGAAGAAGGAAGGAAGGAATAGGGAGCGAAGGAAGGAAGGAAGGAAGGAGGAAGGAATAGGGAGGGTGGGAGGGAGAGAAGGAAGGAAGGAATAGGGAGGGTAGAAGGAAGAAGGGAGGAAGGAATAGGGAAGGAAGGAAGGAAAGAAGGAATAGGGAGGGAGGGAAGGAAGAAGGGAGGAAGGAATAGGGAGGGTAAAAGGAAGGAAGGAATAGGGAGCGAAGGAAGAAAGGAAGGAGGAAGGAAGGAATAGGGAGGGTGGGAGGGAGAGAAGGAATGGGCAGGGAGGGAGAAAAAAAAAGGGAAAGAAGAAAAAAAAGCACCCAGTTTTTAAACTAGCTGAAATCCTGCCAAGGCCTCCTTGCCCTGCTCTTCGATTTCAACTTTCACAAATTCTCTTAGGAAAGCCCAAACGAGGCACCTCTGTTCCTGCGCGGCCACATGCACCGAATCCATGATGTGCCGGACCTCCTCCGCAATCTGCTTGGCTCTGACCGTGTGCTGCTCAAACTTGGTCTTGACCGCCGACTGCGAGATGCACTCCTGCAAGGAAGACAAACCTCAGCTCGCTCCCGACAAAATCCGGCATCCTTCCCCCCACCACCCCTTAGGCAGCGAAGGATGCCTTGAATCCATCCCCTCGGGCTCATTTATATAAGGTTTCCACGCCGAGTGTCCTTGAGGACTAGCGACTTAAATCGCAGACAAAATAGGCAAACCGAGTTCTTTAGGATTCTGCATTTGGAATCTTATTTCAAAAATATTGGAATGACGCAGGATGATCTGCTTAATAGTATTATTTGCTTCTGGGTCCTGGAACCCAGATCGATGGTTTTTGTAGTTCAAAAAGAAGGGTTTATAGAAAAGAGGTGCATATTGATGGAAGGACAACTATAAGGTGCTCTGGATTGTATTGTTAACATTGCCTGCTGTTTGATTTTTATATATTTATATTTATATTTATATTTATATTTATATTTATATTTATATTTATATTTATATTTATATTTATGTTTATGTTTATGTTTATGTTTATATTTATATTTATATATATTCTTACTTTTCGTAGGTTTTGTGTGTTTTTCCTTTCAGCCAGGTTTTTCCTACGTAACCAAGATTTTTCTGCAACCCCACTTGAGTGAAATCACATACTTTCTGGGGTTTTTCTTTTCCTTCTTTTCATTCTGGCAGCTAGCAGATTTTGTGCTGCATAGTGAGAGACTTATATAGCTATTTCTGGCTCATTAGCCATCATCAGTAAGCCACACCCACATCTCATGTATGTACAGTAAAGAAGGAAAAAGAAGGAAGGAAAAAAGAAGGAAAAAGAAAAAGAAGGAAAAAAAAGAAAGTAGTGAATGCGATTTCACTCAAGTAGGGTTGCAGAAAAATCTTGGAAAAACCTGGCTTAAAGGAAAAACATATATATAAAAAAATTAGGCTATGAAACATCTTGATTTACATAGGAAAATCCTGGCATAAAGAATGAGACACATAAAGACCTACGAAAATAAAATAATAAATATTTGACTGTTACAGGGAAGAATCAAGAAAAGGGGGTGTGGCTGGCCGAGGAAGGTAAAAAAGCCAGAAATAAGATCTATCCCAGTCTCCCTCAGAAATTCAAACAGATAGCAAAATGGCTGCTTTAATGTTTAAGAAGGCCTAAAGGCTGGTGAATTGAGATTTCTCTGAAAATTAGGCTATGAAAGATCTTGATTTACGTAGGAAAATCCTGGCATAAAGAATGACACACATAAAGACCTACGAAAATAAAATAATATATATATAAAAATAATATATATATATAAATATATATATATATATATATATTATATATATTTATATATATATAAATGTGTGGGAGAAAACCCGAATAACCAGACACACACACACACACACACACACACAAATTGGAAGTGTCTTGGCGACGTTTCGACGAAGTCTCATTCGTCATCTTCAGGCTGGTGTTCTCGGCTTCATGCTTTCAGGAGCAATGTGAGATTGCAGCTGTCCCTTCCTTTTAACTGCTAGTGGGGGTGTGAGCTGATTGGGTGGGATCTTGGCGGTGTTCTGATTGGGTGGAGGTTAGTTCTGATTGGTTAGGGGCTTGGCTGTGCTCTGATTGGATGGGGGGTTGGTTGTGCTCTGATTGGCTGGAGGTGTGTTCTGTTTGGGTGGGGGCTTGGTTGTGCTCGGCTTAGTCTGAGTTGCAGGGGGATTTGAGCTGCTGAGCTGCGCTGCTATTGTTTGGCTTCGCGTTTGTGGTCATGAGAGCTCTTCATAGTGGGTGTCGGTCTGATTCATGTATGGACTGGAGGGGTTAAAAGTGGCTAATGATGCAACTGCGGTCTGGCTTCTGGTCCTTGGTCGTGCCTCATTATCAGTGTGGGTTTGAGTCTGCTTTCTGCGTGGATGTGTGGTGGTGACATCCTGTGCGGCTCTTGTGAGTGTGGGTCTGGTATCATTCATCGTGTTAGGGACTCGTTTGTCAATAAGGGCGGGTTTCCAAATGGCTGGTAGGCGGGAGGTATCGTCTCGTTTGTTCATGCTGTGTGGGCGTTTTTCTATCTCAATGGCTTCTCTGATTATTCTGTTATTAAAGTGTTCAGTTTTGGCGATAGTTCTGGTCTTCTATATTTTAATTTTAATTTTTATATTTATATTTATGTGTGTGTGTGTGTGTGAGAGAGAGAGAGAGAGAGAAAACCCGAATAATCAGACACACACATATATGTATGTATGTATGTATGTGCTATTATTAACTACAAAAAAAAATCCATTGCTTGGTAAACTATGCAGGCCTTATCTATAGGGACACCTAGCCACGTAATATAAATTTAACCCCATCCCGATTGTTAAACGTCGTGGGTAAATTAAAGAAAACGTGTTAGAATTGGCCACCGTGCTCCGCAGTGAGCAGCGAGACTCACAAACATTCGACAACTTAAAAAATGCACTTGCCTCAAACCTTCGCTCGAAATTCTGGAATTCGAACATCCTCACTTGGAAACCCTCGGCCAGCGCCCCCCCTACAGAGAAAGAAAAATAAAAACAAACCCCAAGCACCATCAGATTTGAACAGCAAAATAGAGGCCCATGCTTTTTTTTTTCCCTTTTGTTTTCCAAGTTTCTAGTCCTCATGGGTTCCCCAAGCAAACTGGAACGAGGCAGGAGCGTAATTTTTAAAGGCGGAAAGGGGGTTGAGGATTTAGAAACAGGGAGAGCTTAGAGCAGTGTTTTTCAAACTCGGGAACTTTTAAGACGTGTGGACTTCAACTCCCAGGATTCCCCCTGCCAGCGCAGCTGCGCTGGCAGGGGGAATCCTGGGAGTTGAAGTCCACACGTCTTAAAAGCTCCCGAGATTGAAAAACACTGGTTTAAGAGGGTCTCTCACCTCCTTCGGGCATACCCTGAGCCTTCTGGATGCGGGCATTCAGGACTTCTTTCGCAGAGACAAAAAAGATGCGATCGCCAGCCTGGGCACGATCCACCACCCCCAGCTCGTCCACCAGGAAGCTGGTGCAACGTTCCATGTGTTGTCGGCGAACCTGGAGGAGAGGAGAGAGCAAAATAAAAAGGGGGTTAGATTAAAAAAAAGAAAGGCCAATCTTCTCTCCCCTTTTGAGCCGCACACACCGAAGGAAGCCTCACCTCCTCCATGTATTCCGGTTCGGAGGCCGAAGCGTCCCAGCGGTTATTCAAAATGAAGATGTTGGGCCGAGAGAGGCGAGCGTTGACTTTGTGGAAGAACTGCTTCTCCTGGATGGGCGGAAAAGGAACGACAACAACAACAAAAAAGGCCTTCTGTAAACAGGAGGATCGTAAAACTGGGTTGAAAAAAAATCAGAATCGGAATAAGGGGTGGAACGGGAATCGGGTCTTCTAGTCCAGCCCCCTACTCATGCAGGAGATCCTACCCCAGTGATTGTTAACCTTTAGCCGTCGCGTGCCAAAAGCGGGGGTCGCGCACGCATGTACCCACGCCCATAATTCAATTCCCCCCACACATGCGTGCACGCCCCATCCTGCTCCCCCCCCCGCTTTTGGCATGTGTTGGCACAATGGGCCCAGTAGGCCCATTTTTCTCACTCCTCAAGCTCCAGAGCCTTTCTAGGAGCCTGGGGAGGGCAAAAATGGCCTTCCCCACCCCTCCAGAGCCGGAAACGGCCCATTTCCCGACTTCCTGTGGGCCCAGAAGGCCTGTCTTTTGCCCTCCCCAGGCTCCAGAGGCTTTCTACGCTCCAGAAATTTTCTAGGAGCCTGGGGAGGGTGAAAACAACCTTCCCCATCACCATCTGGAGGCCGGAAACGGCCCATTTCCCGACTTCCTGTGGGCCCAGAAGGCCTGTCTTTTGCCCTCCCCAGGCTCCAGAGGCTTTCTACGCTCCAGAAACTTTCTAGGAGCCTGGGGAGGGCGAAAACAACCTTCCCCATCACCATCTGGAGGCCGGAAACAGCCCGTTTCCCAACTTCCGGTGGGACCGGAAGGCCTGAAAATTAGCTGCCCGGCAGGCACAGGCACACTGGAACTGAGCTACCCGTGTGCCCAGATATGGCTCCGTGTGCCATCTGTGGCATGTGTGCCATAGATTTGCCATCACTGTCCTACACCATTTCAGACAAGTGGCTGTCCAGTCCCTTCTTAAAAACCTCCAGTGATAGCACCTACAACTTCTGGAGGCAAGCTAAAGTTTCTCCTTAATTCTAGGTTGCTTCTCTCCTTGATTAATTCACATCCACTGTCTTTTGTCTTGCCTGCTTTGGAAAATAAATTGACCCCCCCTCTTCTTCTTTGTGGCAGCCTCTCAAATACTGGAGTACTGCTATCATGTCTCTCTTAGTTCTTCTTTTCCACAGACAAGCCATTCCCAATTCCTGAAAATGTTCATGTTTTTGTGTCTCCAGGCCTTTAATCATCTTAGCTGCTGCACTTTTGACAAAGTCTCAACATCTTTTTTTCTATAATACGGTGACCAAAATTGGATGCAGTATTCCAGGTAAGGCTTTACTTAAGATTTATAAAGAGGTACTAATACTTCACGTGATTTTGATTCTACGCCTCTGTTTATGCAACCAAGGATTGTATTAGCTTTTTTTGGCTGCCGCTAGCTAAAAAAAAAGGAGTCACCTATTCAAAGGAATCATTTATTCAAAAACTCAACATTTCTGGCCCTTCTGAGCCACCGTCCACCCCACCCCCCAGCAGGAGGAGTGTGGGGTCAATGGAGACCTAACTGTGCCTGCCATGAATTTTTAAAAACAGGAGTTGCAAACTTAAGCTTTTGAGGAGGAGTGATGTGAAAGACAGAAAAAGAAGCAAATCTACCCCGTTTCTTTTAATTCAGCGATGTGCAAAATCCAACTTTTTGTGCCTTTCGGGAGCCTTGATGATAACCCCCCGAGCATCCTCTAAGCCAGCGGTCACCAACTGGTGGTCCGTGAGAAAATTTTGGTGCTCAGCACAAAAATTATTTGCATTTTTTATATTGCGCTAAATCAGGGGTCCTCAAACTACGGCCCCTGGGACAGTTACATGCAATGAACGTTTGTGTTGCTGCAGAGAGTCTCCCCCTTCGGGGTCTTTTTGTGTGGGGCAGAGGGGGGCAGAAATTCCATTTTGGGGTCTGCTTCAGCCTCCTGGTGTGGGGCTTTGGGTGAAGGCTGGAGGGAAGTGCCACTGGTGGCGAACAGCCAGAGGGCCTTGTTCCAGTGGGATTGAATCATGGCCTGGAACCATCTCAGCCCGCTGAGCCTCCAGGCGCCAGTACTTGGCCTTGCACTCCCGCAGGTCTTCCCTCTGCTTGGAAAGCCTATGCTCCTAGTCCTCAGTGAGGTGCTTCTGCTGAGCCTCCTCCTCGGTCAGATTCATTTTGAACTGAGCCAGCTGTTTTGTCAACTCTTTCTCTGCTTAGCTTCAACAACTGCTTCCTGTTGGGGCCCTAAGGAGCCCAGGCAGGCAGGCAAGGAAGGGCTGGGAAGGGAGGGGCAAGCAGAGGCTAGCAACGCACCGACATGAGTGACACCGAGTTGGCCACGCCCACCCAGTCACACGCCCACCGAGCCACGCCCAACCACCCGGTCATTAGGCAGATCGTATTAGCGGTCCGCGGGATTTAAAATTATGAATTTAGTGGTCCCTGAGGTCTGAAAGGTTGGTGACCCCTGCTCTCAAGCCGAGGTGGTGCAGTGGTTAGAGTGCAGTACTGCAGGCTACTTCTGCTGGCTGCCAGCTGCCAGAAGATTGGTGGTTCAAATCTCACCAGGCTCAAGGTAGACTCAACATTCCATCCTTCCGAGCCAGATTGTTGGGGTCAAGAGGCTGATTCTGTGAACCGCTTAGAGAGGGCTGTAAAAGCACTGTGAAGCGGTATATAAGTCTAAGTGCTATTGCTATCCTGGAACTTGTGTGATTCTTGCAAAAGTTTAGTTAAACACAGAGGCAGGGAGGCAAGGAATGAAAGAGATGGATAGTTTTTACCGTCTGCATCAGCGTCGACTCGGAATTGGCCACCAACACAAAGACATCGGCATCCAAGCAGAATTTATCAATCCAACTATCCAGCTCGGTGGTGACGTCAATTCCGGGGCTAAACATATTAACAAAGAAACGCAGAAATGACGTCATAATTTACAACACTGGAATGGGGTTCTCTCTTCCAACACACTTCCCCGGCCTTGCAGGAGCTTTAAAAAACGTGGATCTTAGTTTTAAAATAAGAGGCAGTCCTCGACTTACAACGGTTCGTTTAGTGACCGTTGGAAGTTACAACCAAGCACTGAGAAAAGGGACTTATGGACTATTTTTCACACGACTGTCCCAGCATCCCCGCGGTTACATGACCAAAATTCGGATACTTGGCAATTGATTCATACTTATGACGGTTGCCGGGGTCCCGGGGTCCCCTGGTCCCCCTTTTTGCTTTTGCTTTTTTCTTTTTTAACAATATTCTTCGTATTTAATAGAGTTGACAATCTCATAAAATTTTAGTAGGAGTACACATATTTTGTTGATTTATAATCTTTCATTCTTTGATTATTCGATATTTCAATGTTATTATTATACCAATCTACAAATTCTGAATGTCACTCCTTTTACTAATAAAATATTAATAATCGTATTTGATGTGTTTAACAAACGTATAATTCTAATAGTAATACACGGATTTATATTGAATTATAATCTTCCATTGTTTATCCCCTTTCTAATTTTTAGTTATGCCACGATTATGTTTACAAAGTATCCCCCTTTTAATCACATTTTAATACCAATAAAATAATATTCATCGCATTCACGTTTGACAAGTTCTATAATTCTAAAAATACCAATGTTTAAGCAAAGTCACGGGGGAAGCCTGGTGGCGCAGTGGACTAGGTGCTGTTAAATAGCACTTAGTTGCCAGCTGCCTGCAATTACTGTGAGTTCAAATCTCACCAGGCTCAAGGTTGACTCAGCCTTCCATCCTTTCAAGGTAGGTAAAATGAGGACCCGGATTGTGGGGGCAATAAGCTGACTTTGTATAAAAAAAGAACACCGCTTGGGGGGGGGGGGGGAGGCGAAAGCCCTACTAAGCAGGTATATACAAAAATATGAAGGCTATTGCTTAATGCATTGTAAGCCGCCCTGAGTCTCCGGAGAAGGGCGGCATATAAATCGAACTAATAAATAAATAAATAAATTTAACAACCTAACTTAACAACTGCAGCAAGAAAGATCATAAAATGGAGCAAAACTCACTGAACAAATGTCTCACTTAAGAACATAAATTGTGGCCTCAATTCTGGTCATAAATCAAGGACTCCCTGTAAGAACGGACATAATTTACGCACTGAAATGATGGTCTCTTTTCCAACATCTCCCCCAATCTGTCTGTTTCTCAAATTTAAACTTTGCTTTCCAGTTCTAAAAGATAGGGCTATGCTGGATTAATAAAAATAAATTTCCTCATTCCAGTTTTTTTTAATAGACTTCGGTAAAAGTCCACCTGCCTCACATTTGCCTCACAGGCTGAGAATGCTCAGGAAGATCAATCTATCTCAGCATCTACTTCTGTGGTCCTATCGCAGCACCATTGAGAGTGTCCTGACATACGGCATTCTTATATGGTATGAGAGCAGCTCTGTAGCTCTACAGAGAATAATTAAAACTGCCCAAAATATCATCGGGCTCCAGCTACCAGCCCTGGACGACATCTTCGAATCTCGCTGTTTGAAAAAATTGTATAACGTTCTCGGATACTCTTCCCATCCTGCTTACAATCTTTTTGGACTGTTGCCTTCTGGCAGAAGATACAGAACAATTAAAACTCGGACCACACGTCTTCTGAATAGTTTTTATCCCAGAGCTATAATCGCACTCAACAATGAACTCAAGGGCCACCATCAGTGAGCTGTTGGAGAGTATTACTTGATCTGTTTTGTAGATGTTTGGGTGGTTTAGGGGGTGGGGAATTGTGGTGGGTGGGAGTGTATTTGGGGATTGTTGTGTGTGTTGGATCTGGTCTTTGGATGTTAAGTGAATTTCGTTATATGGGTATACTGTGTATACACATACAATGACAATTATTATTATTATTATTTATTCACGTGATAAAGGCACAACAGCTACAATTTAAAAAAGCTTATAAGAGCATATCATTTTCCTGGCTGGGTGTAAGAGAGGAAACGTTTTTATCTGGGGGGAAGTGGGGGGGAAACAGCCACTCACCTGTCCATCAGAACGAGATCATCCTTGAGCAAAGGGCATTTGGAATTCGGCCACATGACGCTGACCAGACCCCCAGCCGTAAGCAATTCATCCTGGTGGAGGGCGTGAGCCAGCTGGTTGACCGTCTGATGCAGGAAAAGAAAGGAAGACGGCCCAAGAAAATAATTATGAAGATAATTCATAATTCCATTTCAAAAATGGAAGAATGTAATAATACTCCACTGGAGAAGGTAAGGTAATGGCTGGATTTAAAAAAACTAGTTTTGAAATAAGGGGGCCACCATCTATTCCAGGACTCCCCAAACATAGCAACTTTAAGATTTGTGATAGAAATAAGAGAAGGGGGAATATTAGTGTACACACTTCTATATAATAAAAGTAATAACAAGAGAAAACATGGAATAATTGAATAATGACAGATGGCAACTTAATATGTGTATCATCATTAGAAATATCTAAGTTGATTGAATGTAATAACTATGATTAATTCTACTAGTTTTATTTGTATTAGTGCCACACTGTTCACGCATTGGTTTGTAAATAATAAAATAAAAAAATAAAAACTTGGGGGGGGGGGGGAGAGAAAACTTGTGGACTTCAACTCCTAGAATTCCCCAGGATGCCTGGGGAATTCTGGGAGTTGATGTTCATGAGTCTTAAAGTTGCTAAGATTAGGGAGTCCTGATTATGTCGACCAGGATCCTCCAAGAGAACTTCACGGGTTCACAGAATATAATCCCCTTCTATCAATTATATCGATTCCTCAATTTTGGGGTCGTTCCCACATTGTACCTTGACGCTCTTCTTCTCCTCGGACCCCTCAGTGAGCAGGAAGGCATCCTGTCCGTCTGTCCCTTCCACTCTCAGGAAGCAGTTGGTGGTGTGGCCGATCCCAGAGGGAAGGACTTTATCCCAGAGCATGGCGTTAATCACAGTACTTTTCCCATTACTCGTCCTAAAAATCGCAAAAACACAGTCAGTCACTTCCTCCCATTTTATCCTCACAACCAGGGGTGGGATTCAGCCAGTTCGGGTGAAGCGGATGCTCATTTTACATATCGTTCATCGAAACGGTAGTTGCAAGGACTGGCTAGGCTCGCCCTGCCCATCCCGCCCCTTCCCTTCCAGGAATCTCCACGCGGCCCATTTTGGATGCCAGGTAAGTGCAGGGCCCACAAGGAGGTTCTGGAGGCTCGAGGAAAGACTCCGGAGTCTGAGGAGGGCGAAAAACAGGCCTCCGGAAAGTTCCGGAAGTCTAGAAATAGGCCTGTTTCTGGCTTTGGAGGGCTTCTGGAGTGTGGGGGAGGCCGTTTTCGTCCTCCTGGAGGCTTGAGGAAAGCCTCCGGAGCCTGGGGAGGGCGAAAAATGGGCCTCTGGAAAGTTCCGGAAGTCTGGAAACAGGCCCATTTCTGGCCTTTGGAGGGCTTCCGGAGCGTAGGGGAGGCCGTTTTCGTCCTCCTGGAGGCTTGAGAAAAGTCTCCAGAGCTTGGGGACGGCGAAAAATGGACCTCCGGAAAGTTCCGGAAGTTTGGAAATGGGCCCATTTCTGGCCTTTGGAGGGCTTCCGGAGCATGGGGGAGGCTGTTTTCGTCCTCCTGGAGGCTTGAAGAAAGCCTCAGGAGCCTGGGGAGGGCGAAAAACGGGCCTCCGGAAAGTTCCGGAAGTCTGGAAACGGGCCCATTTCTGGCCTTTGGAGGGCTTCCGGAGCATGGGGGAGGCCATTTTCGTCCTCCTGGAGGCTTGAGGAAAGCCTCCGGAGCCTGGGGAGGGCGAAAAACGAGCCTCCAGAAAGTTCCGGAAGTCTGGAAACGGGCCCATTTCTGGCCTTTGGAGGGCTTCCGGAGCACGGGGGAGGCTGTTTTCGTCCTCCTGGAGGCTTGAAGAAAGCCTCCAGAGCCTGGGATGGGTGAAAACACCCCCCCCCCCACCATGATGCAGCAGGCTGAGTAGGCCACGCCCACCATGGCCACGCCCGCCCAGCAACCGGGCAGGGAACCGGTTGCTAAAATTTTGGCATCCCATCCCTGCTTACAACAACCCTGCAAGGTAGCCGATATCTACATGCCTCGCCGGGTCGCTTTGGGACTGCGCAGAGTTCTGAACTCCGGGGAACCAAAACAGGCCCCCTGCTGCAGTTGAAACAACTTATGGACGAGTTAAGCTGGAATCGTTCCAGCAGGCTTTGCAGGATGCACTCAGAATGATGGGTGATGTAGTCCAGCCCGCTTGGAGAGCCTCCAATTCCACCAAAGCTTTCTAATACCGGCAAACTGACTCACCGCCCGAAAAAAGCCACTTTCATGTGCCGCCTTGCCAGCACCTCGCTGATCCCGCTGACCTTGGACAGGTAGCCCTTGACCTCTGACACCTGCTCTTCCGTGGTGACGGGGTCAAGCTCACCATTTTTGTGGGTTTCTGGGGGAAAAAAACGGCATTATGTCATGCGGGAGGCGAGTGATCTGCTTCCAGACAGCTCCTCTTATAGGAGAAATACAGGAAAAGGACTTTCGCGAGGCTTTTCCCCAGGAAAAAAATAAGATGCCAAGTTAAAACAAGAACGGGGCAAACTCTCTCTTCCTGCTTCGGAACTACAAGTCCCAGCATCCCTCTGCATTGCCTTGCTTGGTTAAAGTGGCCACATTCAAACCGTACAGAAAACCTTGACCAAAATATAGCTGGCTCACTCTCACTGGCCTGACACTCAGCACGTGAATATGGAGGATGGGAAGACTGGAGGTAGGCGACTGAAACTGAATTTAGGAAAGAAAAGTAGAACTGGAGCAACAGGGATAACAGATTCAACTCTTTCCTTCTGTTGTTTGTTCCCTGACAGCCGAATTGGAGATTATAAACCCCTTGAGGTAGGGACTTGTATTTGATATCAATAAAGGAATAAAGGGTCCTTGGTGCTCTCTGAGCTTGTTTTCTTGCCGATCATCAGAACACCACACAAAAGTGGATGGAGGCGTGGAGTAGCTGTTCTTCCCAAGATGTCTCCGAGCATACCAGTCCTAGCAGTATACCTCCAGGATTTAGCCTACCCCGTCACATATGGGTGACATATAATAGAATTAGAACAACTCATGGGGTGTGTGCTGACTCCCTGTATAAATGGGGAAAGACCCCTTCAGCACAATGTGATTGCGGGGCCCCTCGACAGACTATCCAGCATATAGTGAGGGGATGCCCTAACAGAAGGTATCCAGGAGACTCTAGGGACTTCCTCTGCATAACAACGGCAGCTACTGACTGGATCTCCAAACTCGACATTAAACTTTGAAATGTTATTTCTGTTTTCCTTTCAGGTTTTCTTACCGCTTTTTTTTTATTGTTTTTAACCTGTAAAAATGAAGGGTTTTAAAACTGTGTGTGACCAGCCATACGCTAAATAAATGAATAAATTCTTGCAAATGTTTCATTAGCATAACTACCGTATTTTTCGGAGTATAACACACACCTTTTTCCACCCTAAAAGGGGGTGAAAATTTGGGTGTGTCTTATACACCGAATGTACCCCTGCCACCCACCCTTTGGCCTTTGCCTCCCAGCAGTTTACCTCCTTGCAGCAAGCAGCAAGAAGAAAAAGCCCATTTCAGCTTCAGCACAGCCTAATTAGCACAAGTTGATTGTCTGTTGCATCGGCCTCCCCGACTCTCAGCTGTTTCAGGCTGCAGCCTATTGCTGCGTGGGCCTCTGCTGCTTGCTGCAAGGAGGTAAATTGCTGGGAGCAGATTTTTTTTCCCCTTATGCTAATCAAGCTCTGCTGAAAACGAAACTGAAAGTAAGGCAGGCTGTTTGCTGCAACGAGGCAAAATTGCTGGGAGGCAGAGGCAGATTTCTTTTTCTTGTTTTCCTCATCAAAATGTAGGTGCGTCTTATAGTCCGGAGCATCTTATACTCCGAAAAATACGGTAGGTAATCATCAGTCCTAGCGCTAGCACTGATGTTACCTAGTTATGCTAATGAAGCATCTCCAAGAAAACAAGCAAGCTCAGAGAGACTCCTTACTTCTATTTGCATCCTTATAAAAGGCAGTATTACATACACAAGAAAATAAACTCTAGAAATTGCAGCCCATTTTAAAAACATGCAGCATTAAAGCTAACCAACAAGCGCCATCAAGACAAGGGTAGTTTAAGAAAAGCCCAACAGAAAAGAACTGAACCAAAAGTCAGAGACAAAGAAATTAGAAGTGCAGAAGGCCCCAGATTCAAATCCTAACCTCAACTAGCAAAATAATTCCTTTTTAAAAATTCCTAATATGATTTGCTTGCTTATTTGTTCCCTGTGACTATAATTAAGTGTTATACCTTATGATCCTTGACGAGTGTATCTTCTCTTTTTATGTACCGAGAGCTTTTACACCAAATTCCTTGTGTGTCCAATCACACTTGGCCAATAAAGAATTCTATTCTATTCTATTCTATTCTATTCTATTCTATTCTATTCTATTCTATTCTGTTCTGTTCTGTCCTGTCCTGTCCTGTCCTGTCCTGTCCTATCCTATCCCATTCCCTCTTCTCTTTTCTTCTCTTCTTCTCACTTCTCTTCTCCCTTCTCTTCCTTCTCTTCTCCTCCATTCCATTCCATTCCATTCCCTATTCTCTTCTCTTCTTCTCACTTCTCTTCCGTCTTCTCTTCTCCTCTTTCCTCTCCTCTCCTCTCTTCTATTCCCTATTCTCTTTTCTTCTCCTCTCCTATTCTATTCTATTCCATTCCATTCCCTATTTTCTTCTCTTCTTCCCTCTTCTCTTCTCTTCTCTTCTCTTCCCTTCCCTTCCCTTCCGTTCCCTCTTCTCTTCTCTTCTTCTCACCTCACCTCTCTTCTCTTCTCTTCATTCTCTTCTCTTCTACTCTATTCTGACGCCGATGCTTCTCATCTCCTTGAGCTGCAGGCATTCACTCACTCACTCGTGGGCACAGGTCAACAAGCTGTGTGAAACTTAAGGCCAACTCACCCTCCAGAAACACAGAGCTCTCCTGGATGTAAGCTGCCAACTGTTCAAAGATGCCATTTATTTTTTTCTTGGCAGTGACAAAATGCTTAAGGGGGGAGGCACTGACGTCCGCCATGTGTCTCTTGTCCTTTTTGCTAGTGATGATGGACTTAGAGCGAATGAACAGCAGGGACATTGTGCTAGAAGGGGAAAAAATGCATGGATTATGCGCAGGAAAGAGGAAAAGGGTTTAGTTTACAACTGACATTCTAGTTAAACGCTCCAGGTAAACAAGCAGCCATATTCCCCCCACCTTCCCTACTGTGAACGTCTGGTTCTCGCAGCATGCTAAAGTAATCACCCTATTTTCTACTACGTGCTTAAATCCCACGCAGATGCCAAATCTCCTAACTCTATTAAAGAGGTCACGGAATAGCTCTATATTCTTACAAGACCGTCTCCTGCCACCGGTAGCCTCCCACCGACCAGTACGCTCCCACAGAGAGGGCCTCCTCAGGGTGTCGTCAGGCAGACAATGCCGGCTGGCGGCCCCCAGGGGGAGGGCATTCTCTATGGGGGCACCTACCCTCTGGAACGAGTTGCCCCCAGAGATACGGCGGATCCCTGACCTTCGCGCTTTCCGAACTGCCCTAAAGACATTTTTGTTTCATTAAGCCAGGCTGGCCTGACCTACTCTTTTAAAAAAAACCTGTTTTAACTCAATTACTAAAATTAGGGGGTTTCATATAGGGCTTTTAACTATGGGGCAAATTGATTTAATTGGATTTTAATACTGTGTTAAATTTTGTATTTCTGTATTTTATTTGCTGGCTGTCCACCGCCCCGAGTCCTTCGGGAGAAGGGCGGCATATAAATATAATAAACACAAACATATTATGAACTCAAAAGATTTCCCAAACGGAAGGAGCAAAAAGGCTGGATTTCTGGGAGAACGCTAGAAGGAAGCTGATATTTATTTTTAATTGCTCTGAAAGTTCTAGGCCCGCGACGGTGAACCTATGGCACGCATGCCAGAGGTAGCACGCCGAACTCTCTCTGTGGACACGCGCACCGTCGCCAGCTGCTTGACTGGTTTCCAGCATGTATGGTCTTCTCGGATGCCAGAGCGCTGGAAAACGGCCTGAAAAGTGGCCAAAAAACAGGTCATGGGCTGGAAATGCGAAGACCAGCTGGGTGGTACGTGCATGCCTGTTTTTTGGCTGTTTTCCAGGGCATTTTGGAGTCATTTTTTTGAAAATGGCCTGAAAACAGCCAAAAAACAGGCCCGCGGCGCTGGGCATCTGGTCTTCTATATTTCTGATGCTCTGGTGCACATGGATGCACGTTCCGGTTTGGGCACTTGATGCCAAAAAAGGTTTGCCATCACTGCTCTAGGCCTTTCTCGCCAAAATTACCCTGTTGCGGATTGGAGTCAGGGTTAGCAGCACCCAAAGCAGAGTCAGATCAGTTCCAATTCTGAAATGCCTCTCAAATGCACTTACTATTAAGATGCAAGCAGGAGCTTTCATAAGCTAAGCATGGTTACCATCTTCTTTCCTGAGCCGGAAAGAGCAAGCAGCGGTCGAAGGAAAGGCAAATAGACAAAGATTAGAAAATTCAGGTGGTGAAATCGACCATGAACAAGCAAATGACCATCAATCACCCTAATATAAAAACATTTTTAGGCTTCTTCTTCACAGAATGTATATTTTATTTAAGTACAAGACACCTATAAACAGACTTTTATTGGCTGGTTTCCCACCAAGAAATATTTTCACACCTCTGACAAGGTTTATCCACCGTTGAATCAACCTGGATGGCTCCGTTTAGGAGAGGCTTCCCTCCCAATCCGGAAATGCTCCATAATGCACTGCCTGGGGTTGGGGGTCCCTCGAGCACTCCCCGGGGATGAATGGAAGTCCATCATACACTGCCTGGGGAGTGTTGGAGTCACTCATGAACTGCCCAGGGATGTGGAGGTCCATCATGCACTGCCCAGGAGTGTGTGTGGAAGTCCATCATACGCTGCCTGGGGAATGCTGGAGGTCTATTATGTACTGCCCATTGGAGTGTGTGGAGGTCCATCATGCACTGCCCAGGAGAATGCTACAGTTCCCTCATGCACTGCCCAGAAGTGTGAGGAAGTCTACCATGCACTGCCCAGGGGAGTATGGGGAAGTCAATTATGCACTGCCCAGGAGAGTGCTAGAGCTCCATCATGCACTGCCCAGCAGTGTGTGTGTAGGTCCATCATGCACTGCCCAGGAGTGTGTGTGTAGGTCCATCATGCACTGCCCAGGAGAGTGCTAGAGCTCCATCATGCACTGCCCAGCGGAGTGTGTATAGGTTCATCATGCACTGCCCAGGGATGTGTAGGTCCATCATGCACTGCCCAGGAGAATGCTAGAACTCTATCATGCACGCCCAGGGATGTGGAGGTCCATTATGCACTGCCCAGGAGTGTGTGTGGAAGTCCATGATACACTGCCTGGGGAATGCTGGAGGTCCATCATCCACTGCCCAGGAGTGTGTGTGTAGGTCCATCATGCACTGCCCAGGAGAATGCTACAGCTCCCTCATGCACTGCCCAGAAGTGTGCGGAAGTCTATCATGCACTGCCCAGGAGAATGCTAGAACTCTATCATGCACGCCCAGGGATGTGGAGGTCCATTATGCACTGCCCAGGAGTGTGTGTGGAAGTCCATCATGCATTGCCCAGGGTTTTGTGTGAAGGTCCATCATGCACTGCCCAGGAGTGTGTGTGAAAGTCCATCATACACTGCCTGGGGAATGCTGGAGGTCCATCATGCACTGCCCAGGAGAATGCTAGAGCTCCCTCATGCACGGCCCAGGAGTGTGCAGAAGTCCACCATGCACTGCCCAGGGATGTGGAGGTCCATCATGCACTGCCCAGAAGAATGCTAGAAGTCTATCATGCACGCCCAGGGATGTGGAGGTCCATTATGCACTGCCCAGGAGTGTGTGTGGAAGTCCATGATACACTGCCTGGGGAATGCTGGAGGTCCATCATCCACTGCCCAGGAGAATGCTAGAAGTCTATCATGCACGCCCAGGGATGTGGAGGTCCATTATGCACTGCCCAGGAGTGTGTGTGGAAGTCCATCATCCACTGCCTGGGGAATGCTGGAGGTCCATCATCCACTGCCCAGGAGAATGCTAGAAGTCTATCATGCACGCCCAGGGATGTGGAGGTCCATTATGCACTGCCCAGGAGTGTGTGTGGAAGTCCATCATCCACTGCCTGGGGAATGCTGGAGGTCCATCATGCAACTGCCCCCCCCCAAACTTCCTGTCCCGAGGGGCCCACAAAACACCCCCCCGCAAAAGCAACCCCCCCTTCTCACCCGACTCAGACACGTGTCTTCCTTGCATACGTGACGCCTCCCCCCCCGGCTCGGCTCCCTCGGCGTGTGGTGGGTGGGGAGCCCTTAAACGAGCTCAGCCTTCTCCGCGACCCCCCCATTCTCTAAATCCCAGAGGAGGGCCGAATTAAACCCCTCCAGAACCCGCGTGTAACGTCTACACCCGCCGACACGCGTCCAAGCCCCTCGCGCCTCACCTTCACCTGCCTTCTGCCTCAGCCGCTCCGCCTGAAGCGCCTCGGGGAAACGTCAGAGGGAGCGACGGGAGGTGACGTCACGCCGGCTGCGACGGCCGCGCCCCCGCTGCCTCCTGGGAATTGAAGTCCGGCAGCTGTTGATACTCCATTTTCTGCCACCCCCCTCTACTTTATAATATGGGGATGAAGGAAAAAGAATAGGGATTGGAGACCTGTTTGAAAGGCCGTTTGAAAACCCTCTCCTTGGCTGGGGTTTTGCAGGGGATGGAACTCTACTCTGCACATGCTCTGGAGTACTGAGTTCAATTTTTAATAACTCAGCATCCTCCCCACCCCACCCTCCATTTAGGGCTCCCAATTCCTTCCATTCAATTCACTGGGTTTTTTTTTTTTAATTTTATGTATATGCCGCCCTTTTTCAGAGACTCAGGGCGGCTTACAATGCGTTAAGCAATAGCCTTCATACTTTTGTATATTTATACAAAATCCGTAGTTCAGCTTTTGGCTTTTCAGCAAGACCCCGTTTTATCGTGGCGCCAGGATGATTCTTCGAAGGCACAATTTCAGAAATATTTCTTACGGTCATCGCTTAATGACCTCCTTCTACCACACTTCAGGCTGAGGAAAAAAAAGCAGGCAGGCAGGCAGGCGTTTGCCTTTTTAAAATAAAACTCTTTTTAATGTCAACGTTTAATGTAAAGAAAAAAAATAAAATCTCCTAGCAAAATCTGTACAACTTGGGCAGAAGAAGTGGGCGCCTGAAGAAAAGGGAGGGGGTGTGTGTGACTTTTAAATAAATACACAGGTAGAAAGCTGTCTGCTCTTGCATCGGGATCCGAGGCGCCTTTGGCATTCCTGAAAAAATTTCCAACCGTTTTTTTTTCGCTTTTCTCCTCTTGCCCGGCATCCTGAGAAATATAAAGCTAGGATAAACAAGGGATGCGATGAATGTGGGAGTCAGGGTCAGCAACAAGACAACCTGAGAGCTCCGAGGGGGAAGAGGGACTGGAGCTGGGCCGTCCGTCAGCCCTCTGATGGAGAGTCAACAGCCCCCAGGTCTGGAGGTGGCTGATGAGGAGGAGGAGGAACAGCTGGGTCCGGTGCCTGACGCGTGGATGAAGGCAGAGGAGAGGAGAGCACTGGAAATCTATGGGCAGGTCCTTGGGACAGAACAGCCACTGCTGCTAGCGAAGCCCCATCCTAGCTCTGGGGATAAAAGGCAGGGGCCAGAGATGAATAGATTTGGCAGACAACGATTCATCTTCCGGCCAGACAGACTTGATAGCCTGCGGTGAGAGAGAAACTTTTCGCCGGGGCTGCCGGCGCTCCTAATTAAAGGAATCTTTTGAGTTCACTTCAGAGGTTTGTTGTGTTTGGGGTGAACAGGGATCCTATTTCCAAGTTTTTTGTAGCAACCGACTCCGTGTGCCATGTAAAAATTCCAGTGATGGTTTTAAGAGGCTCTACTCCGTCAGAACAGGAAATTCTGTGTGATTCTGGCCACCTCCATTGGAAGGAAAAATGTGGAAACGGAGGACTTCTTCCCACGAGGAGGCAGTGAGAAAGAAGGTGGGCGCTCTTACCTCGGGGAAAGCAGGGGGTGAGACAGCTCTGGCTGGCTAGGATTGGACAGAATCCCGTGGAACCAGAGGGATCCTCAAGGGATCCTACTAAATCTAGGCAATCTCTTTTGCAACCAAGCGGTGTCCAATCAAATCATCTGTTCCGGAAGTTGTTTCCCCCCCCTCCCCACTTCTTCCTTGGGGGAATGTGCAGCCAGTGGGGGAGGGGGGAGAAATGGGTTGGCAAAAAAAAAAAAATCCACCCCCCACCCCCAAGTTTTTCTTCTTGGTGGCAGCTCTAGGGATCGAGGAAGGAGACGGCAATGTAGCGAGTCCCTTTGGTGGTAGGGAGACCCTCGTGGTAATGCGTCAGGCGGCCCGGGTGCAGGAGGGTCCACCCCTTCCGGGGGGCTTGGATGGAGCAGTTGTAACGGATGAAGCGGCAGCCCCCGCCCTGCAGGGGGAAGAAAAGACGATGGGGCTATTTTGAGCCTCCCAGCCAAGGTTGCAGTCACCTTGAGGTCTGTTTGACGGCCGCTGCCTGCCTGCCTGCCTGCCTGCCAGGGGATCGAGTTGCCAAATTGCGAAAGGCACTTGGCAGTTGTTTCAACCGAGCCTCGGCTCCGTGCTGGAATTCTGCAGTGGCATCTTCTATTATAAACTACTCTTCCTCTCCTTCCTTCCTTCCCTCCCTCGCTCTCTCCCTCCTGGAACCTTCTGTGATAAACTTTTCTTCTCTTTCTCTTTTTTCTTCCTTCCTTCCTTCCTCTCTCCCTTCCTTCTCCCTTTCTCATCTCCTTCCTCCCTCCCTCCTGGCACCTTCTGTGACAAACTCTTCTCTTTCTCTCCTTCCTTCCTTCCTTCCCTCCCTCCCTCCCTTCCTCCCTCCCTCCCTCCCTCCCTCCCAGTATTCTCTGTGATAAACTTTTCTTCTCTTTTTATTCTTCCTTCCTCTCTCCCTTCCTTCTCAATTTCTTATTTCCTCTCTCCCTCTTGGCACCCTCTGTAACAAAACTTCCTTCCTTCCTTCCTTCCTTCCTCCCTTCCTTCCTTCCTCCCTCCCTCCCTCCTTTCTCCCTTTCTCATCTCCCTCCTCCCTCCCTCCCTCCCTCCCGGCACCTTCTGTGACAAACTTTTCTTCTTTTTCTCTCCTTCCTTCCCTCCCTCCCTCCCTCCCTCCCTCCCAGCACCCTATGTGATAAACTTTTCTTCTCTTTTTACTCTTCCTTCCTCTCTCCCTTCCTTCTCACTTTCCCATCTCCTCCCTCCCTCCTGGCACCCGCTGTGACAAACCTTTCTTCTCTTTCCTCCCACCCTCCCTCCTTCCCTCCCTCCCTTCCTTCCTCCCTTCCTCTCTTCCTTCTTTCTCCCTTTCTCATCTCCCTCCTCCCTCCCTGTCCAGCTTCAGTTTAATACGCTTGGGCTTAGGGGTCTGGAAGCTAAAACGTATGAAGAACGGTTGCAGGAACTGGGTATGTCTAGTTTAATGAAGAGAAGGACTAGGGGAGACAGGATAGCAGTATTCCAATATCTCAGGGGCTGCCCCAAAGAAGAGGGAGTCAAGCTATTCTCCAAAGCACCTGAGGGCAGGACCAGAAGCCATGGGTGGAAACTAATCAAGGAGAGAAGCAATTTAGAACTAAGGAGAAATTCCCTGACAGGGAGAACAATTCATCAGTGGAACCATTTGACTCCAGAAGTTGTGAATGCTCCAACACTGGAAGTTTTTAAGAAGATGTTGGATAACCATGTGTCTTGAAGTGGTGTAGGGTTTCCTGCCTAAGCAGGGGGTTGGACTAGAAGACCTCCAAGGTCCCTTCCAACTCTTGTTATTCTATTCTATTCTATTCTATTCTATTCTATTCTATTCTATTCTATTCTATTCTATTCTATTCTATTCTATTCTATTCTATTCTATTCTATTCCATTCCATTCCATTCCATTCCATTCCATTCCATTCCATTCCATTCCATTCCATTCCATTCTTCCTTAGTGCCTTCTAATACTTAGCCAAAATCAAATATTCCTTGCTAATATTCCCCCCACCCCCCCACCCCCACACCGTTCTGCAGTTCTGGCCTTGCCCACTGAGCACAGAGATTAAAAAAAAACCCTGTTATTTTGCCATCTCCCTCCTACATCGACTCAGCCTTTTTGTTCTCTCTTCAAGGCGGCCCAAAGGCCTTACACTCACTTCATAATCGATCCCCACGCGATTTAAGGCGATGTTGATGGTGAACGTGGAAGCGTCGTGATGCGGCATCAGGGACGGCTGCTCATCCGGCTTGTACCGGACGACAAAGGCGAGCTCAAACTGGGTCTGTAAAAAAGAAAAACAAAAAACAAACAAAAAAAGGGGTGGGCCAAACCATGGCCTGTGAAATCTTTAGCAAGCCATCATCAGTCGCAAACCACGGCCTGTGAAATCTTTAGCAAGCCATCTTCAGTCGCAAACGAGCTAGAGAAAGAGAAATGCTTACGAGGGTTTACTGTATTTTTCGGGGTATAAGGCTCTCCGGACTATAAGATGCCAGCAATTTGCCTCCTTGCAGCAAACAGCCCGTTTCAATTTCAGCTTCAGCACAGCCTGATTAGCATAAGCAGCTGATTGTCGGCTGGATCGGCCTCCCGAGGATCAGCTGTTTCAGGCTGCAGGGATTGCCATAGCTTATTGCCGCTTCCGCGAGCCCCATTTTCCAGGTGGGTGGGGCTACATTCGGTGTATAAGACGCACCCAAATTTTCACCCTATTTTATGGGGGGGGGGGGGGGGATTCCAGAGCTACCAGTTCGAATTGTCCTGTGACTTTCCAATCCCAGCACGTATAAATTGAACTCACCTGGGTATAATACCCGGGATAGAACTTCTCCGTGATGGGTGCGATGTAATCCAGGAGAAATCTGTACCACTCTCGCTCGAAGTTGACCTGGTTCATGTGGATGTCAATAGTCGGGACGTTCTCATAGCCCCCTAAAATCCTCTGGTCCTTTTAAAAATGGTGAGTAAAGTTAGTTGGTAGCCACTCTAAAAAAAACCCTCAATGGTTCAGTTCGTTTTTAAAATCAGTCGCTTTGCCTGGCAAACTTTCCTTGGCAGGCGACTCAGCTAAGGAAGCGACATCCGTTGGAAAGGACGGATCCAGATCCTGTTCTGACCTAGGCATTCCCAAACCACGAAGCAGATTCCTCGCCCCGATAAAACCTCTTTTATTTAATTTACAGTGAATTCCTCTTCAGCCAAGTCTTTCTCTCCAGTCTTTCAAGATAGCTCACAATGACCGTCCTTTATGAGCCTTGGAGAGTGGCCAGGCCGATATCTTTTAGACGCCACAATACTTGGCAAGAATGCAGGAATGAACTAATTGTCTCCTGCAAACTCCACTCCCCTGTCGCTCCTCTTTTATTCCCTCTGGGAGGGGCCCTTCATTGTCCACCTGTGGCCTTACTCCTGAGTTGCCCTTTGTTCTTTAGCTGTTTCCTTCGTCTGGCAACTCTGTGCATGCGCACACTGGGAACAGGCTCCAGCTGTTCCTCTACCTCACTGATGTCTGACTCTGAAGGCAGCTGATAACTGTCAGAGGGCCCTGGCCCCCTCTCTGCCTCCGACGCAGAGCCCTCATCAGAGCCTTCCCCAGACACCAGGACTGGCCCATGTTCCTCCCCAGCCTGCTCACTGTCCGGATCTACTGCTAGCTCTGCTGGCGGGCTACAACAGACCCTCCTAAGATGAGCTGTATCTGTGAGGGTCGCCTTACCTTGTTGTCTCCCTTGGACCACTGGCCAAAGTGCTCCATCTCTTCAACCAGCTCGTCGCAAGCCGTGTCAGTGAAGATGGGGAACCAGTAGACATCTGGGCAGGGCTGACCAAAGAAAGGATAAGGGGTAAAAGTCCAGAGCTGTCTGGGGCTATTTTGTACCACTGTGCAGCAATTTCTATGTTTTTGTTTTGTTTATTTTATTTATTTTATTTTTAATTTATTTCACTTCACTTTTCATTTTATTTTAAATTTATTTCACTTCACTTTTCATTTTATTTTAAATTTATTTGATTTCAATTCACTTTTCACTGTATTTTATTTTACTTCACTTTTTTTTAAAAAAAATTGATTTATATGCCGCCCTTCTCTGGAGACTCAGGGCGACTTACAATACGTTAAGCAATACCCTTCATACTTTTATATATTTATGCAAAATCAGCTTATTGCCCCCACAATCAGGGTCCTCATTTTACCTATCTTAGAAAGGATGGAAGGCTGAGTCAACCTTGAGCCTGGTGAGATTTGAACTTGGAGTAATTCCAGGCAGCTGTTCTTAATAAGAGTGCTTTAGTCTGCTGCGCCACCAAGCTCTTTTTCATTTTATTTTATAATTTTTATTTTACTTCACTTTTCATTTCATTTCATTTTTATTTTACTTCACTTTTCATTTCATTTTATTAATTTTATTTTAAATTTATTTGATTTCATTTCACTTTTCACCGTATTTTATTTTACTTCACTTTTCATTTCATTTTATAATTTCTATTTTACTTCACTTTTCACTTCATTTCATTTTTATTTTACTTCACTTTTCATTTCATTTTATTAATTTTATTTTAAATTTATTTGATTTCATTTCACTTTTCACCGTATTTTATTTTACTTCACTTTTCATTTCATTTTATAATTTCTATTTTACTTCACTTTTCACTTCATTTCATTTTTATTTTACTTCACTTTTCATTTCATTTTTATTTTACTTCACTTTTCATTTTATAATTTTTATTTTACTTCACTTTTCATTTCATTTTATTCATTTTATTTTTATTTTATTTTATTTTACTTCACCAAATTTTATTTTATTTTACTCCACCATATTTTATTTCACTTCACAATTTATTTTATTCTAATTTTATATATATATAGCTGCCATCCCAGTAAACAATTATGGGCAACTCAGAATCTAAAACATAACATTAGAATTAAAATTCTGAAAAGATTTTAAAACAATGAAAAAAAACCCCATTAAAACATCCAATTCAAGTATGACTAGTCCTTGCTTTACAACCACAATTGAGCCCAAAAATTTCTGCCCCTAAGCGAGTGTTGCCCCATTTTACGACCTTTCTTTGCCACCGTTGTTAAGTGGATCGCTTTAAGTTAGTGACACGGTTGTTAAATGATCTGGGCTTCCCCACTGATTTTGCTTATCAGAAGGTTGCAAAAAGAATTAATAACTTGTAAATTTGTTGTAAATTGAGAACTACATGTATATACAAAGCAATCAGCACCTGATTAAATGGTACAAAATACAAGCTTAAATGAATTAAACAGCCAATTTTTCAGGAAGGTGGAGGAGGATTCAAGCCCTCCTCTCTTCTCCTTTCTGCCGATCTCCCACACACCCAATTCTACGGCAACAGAGAAAAACGATTTACCGTTTCTACCAATTTCCCTTTTAAGGCATCCGTGTAGTTTGGGTGAATGTATTTCTCATTCCAGTCCTGTTTTGTGTGTGAGAGAGAGAAAAAAAATAAAGAAAAATGGTTAGGGTGCTTGATTTATTGTCTCCCTGCCCCCCCCCCCCAAAGACTCTTAGGAGTATCGCCTCTCTCGCCGGCAAAAAGTTTCTCTCTCACGACAGGCTAACAAGTCTGCCACATCAATTCATCTCCGCCCCCTGCCTTTTATCCCCAGAGCCGGGATGGGAGCTTCGCTAGCAGCGGTGGCTCTTCCGTCCCGAGGACCGGCCCCTAGATTTCCACTGCTCTCCTCTCCTCTGCCTTCTGCGCATCCACGCGTCAAGCACTGGGCCCAGCTGTTCCTCCTCTTCCTCATCAGCCACCTCCAGACCTGGGGGCTGTTGATTCTCCATCTGAGGGCTGACGGATGGCCCAGGCTCCGTTCCTCTCTCTCTCTCTCTCTGCGACCTCCATTCCCCCTTCCCCCTCGAAGCTCTCAGGTTGCCTTGAGGCTGTCCCTGACTCCCACGCCTCCTCCTCCTGATTCGGCCGCCGGAGACGCCACAATACCCGCTTCGAGAGACAGCGTCGCCTAATGTCTATAATTCCTGGTCTTTCAACCTTCTTGCCCCCTCTTTCTGCGTGAGCCCTTGTTCTCAAATTCTCTCCCCCTGAGAAGCACAAATGTCCCCCCCACCCCGTTGTTTTTTTTTTAAATCCTTTCAAACTGGCCTCTCCTTCACCCCACACCTGTCTCAATTCTCAGGTTCCAGAGAAAGGAAGCCTGCTCACCTCCGGGTTGCTGAAGATTTGCCAGAGATCGTTATGCAGGTGGCTGGTCTGATAATCCTCCAAGGAGAGGATGTGCCCGAACGGCTGCTGGTTTGTCAAAAACATGAATACTCCCTGAAGGAAAAAACAAACACACAAATAAACCCCCTACCGTAGCATGGATCCACCCCATAAATAGCCTTACAACTGAAAGATGGTGACCTCCCCTCCCTCCACAACTATCTTTTTTTTTTTTAGTTTTAAAACAAACTTTATTTAATATAAACAGATAAAAAAAATACAAAACATTCTTAACTCTAAAAACGAAAATACAATACTATATTACCTATATTACCTATAATATCTAGTATTATAATACTATAATACCTATATTACCTTAAATATCTATGATATTTAAGCATATAACCATATATATACATTAATCTTAATTTGCTGTTGACGGTGTAAATTTGTTACCTTTAATTTCTTGATGTATTTGGCATCTGTTTTTTTTTCCCCCTTGTCTTATCAATCCATTCATACCATCTGTTCCATATTTGATAATACTGTGAGTCTTCCTTGTTATTTAGTTTTATTTTTTATTTTATTTATTTTATTTTATTTATTAAATTTATATACCGTCCTTCTCCTAGTGGACTCAGGGCGGTGTACAGCCAAGAATAAAAAGCACTCCAATACAAAATTTAAAATATTAATAAAAGAATTAAATAATTTTGGCCCAATAACTTTAAAAAAGCCAATAGGCAATTAAAATTTAAAACCCATAAAAACTTTAAACTTAAAAAGAGTTTTTTAAAGTAGTTTTAAAGTTAATCTATCCATTTCTGCACATCTAAATATTTTTTTGAATTATTTGTTCTTCTGTTGGCAACTGTTCTAATTTCCAAGATTGGGCTAGGGTCAGTCTTGCTGCCGTAATTATGTGTAGTGTAATGTATTTTATTTCTTTTTTACGTAAAAAGTAAAATAAAAAAAATTCTGGATGAAAATTGGAAAATGGATAACAGAAATAACAGAAGAAAAGATTGACCTAAAACCTGAAATTTTTTTATTAGGCATGCTTCCCTCCACAACTATCATTAGACAGATTGTTAATTGAAAAGGACCTTGGAGGTCTTCTAGTCAGCAACCTGTGGCTCTGGAGCCACATGTGGCTCTTTGGGCCCTCTGGTGTGGCTCCCTGTCAGGTGATCCCACCACTGGCTGGCCCCGCCCCTCGCCTTCCCCTCCCAGTCACTCCTCGCCTGGCCTGAGAAGGTAAGAGCAACAGTGGGGGATGGAGAAGTGGCCAGGGCAGAGACAGAGAGATACAGAGAGAGGGGGAGAGAGAGACAGAGAGAGATACAGAGAGAGGGGAAGAGAGAGACATAGAGAGATACAGAGAGAGGGGGAGAGACATATACAGAGAGCGAGAGACATAGAGAGATACAGAGAGAGGGGGAGAGAGAGACATAGAGAGATACAGAGAGAGGGGGAGAGATATAGAGAGATACAGAGAGCGAGAGACATAGAGAGATACAGAGAGGGGGAGAGAGAGATATAGAAAGATACAGAGAGAGGGGGAGAGAGAGACATATAGAGATACAGAGAGAGGGGGAGAAAGAGACATATAAAGATACAGAGAGAGGGGGAGAGAGAGACATAGATACAGAGAGAGGGGGAGAGAGGGAGGGTGGGGAGAGAGAGAGATGTCAAAAGGATTTTGTGGTTCCCGGTGTTTTTTAACAACGGGTTCTCTATCCTAATGACCGGCTGGGTAGGTGTGACTGAGGGGGTGTCATGTGACTGGTGGAAGTGAGTGACGTTGAGTTGGCCACACCCACCCAGGTTTTGTGGCACCCGGTGTTTTTTTTTTCCTGTGGGAAACAAATGGCTCTTTGAATATTTTAAGATTGCAGACCCCTGCCCTACACCATTTCTGACAGATGGCAGCCCAGTCTCTTCTTGAAAGCCTCCAGTGATGAAGCTCCCACAACATCTGAAGGCAACTTCTGTTCCATGGGTTGATTGCTCTCACAGTCAGAAAATTTATCCCCATTTCCAGGTTGAATCTCTCCTTGGTCAATTTCCATCCATTATTCCTTGCCTGGCCTTCAGGTGCTTTGGAAAATAACTTGACCCTTCCTCTCTGTGGCAGCCCCTGAAATATTGGAAGATGCTATCGTGTCTCCCCTGGTCCTTCTCTTCACTAGACTAGCCATGTCCAGTTCCCAAGTGTGGGGAGGAAGGGAGGGAAGGAGGCCTCCTCCTCCTCCTCCCTCTGCTCCTCTCTCAGGAAGCTCGAACTGCCCAAGGAGCTGCTGATCCAGTTCTACAGAGGAATGATGGAGTCTGTCATCTGCACCTCCATAACTGTCTGGTTTGGCTCTGCAACCCAACAAGACAGACAGAGACTTCGGAGAATCATTAGAACTGCAGAAACAAACAATGGCTACCAACCTGCCTTCCATGGAGGACCTGTATACTGCACGAGTCAAAAAGAGGGCTGGGAAAATCTCTACAGACCCCTCGCATCCTGGACCTAAATTGTTTCAACTCCTACCCTCAAAACGACGCTATAAAGCACTGCACACCAGAACAACTAGACACAAGGACAGTTTTTTCCCAAACACCATCCCTCTGCTAAACAAATAAGTCCCTCAACACTGTCAAACTATTCACTAAGTCTGCACTACTATTAATCTTCTCATCATTCCCATCACTCATCTCCTCCCACTTATGACTCTATGACTGTAAGGATACTGTTGCTTGTATCCTTATGATTTATATTGATTGTTTCCTAGTATGATTTGATTGCTTATTTGTAGCCTATGACTATCATTAAGTGTTGTACCTTAGGATTCTTGACGAATGTTATCTTGTCTTTTTATGTACACTGAGAGCGTATGCACCAAAGACCAATTCCTTGTGTGTCCAATCACACTTGGCCAATAAAGAATTCTGTCTGTCTGTCTGTCTGTCTGTCTATATCTATCTATCTATCTATCTATCTATCTATCTATCTATCTATCTATCTATCTATCTATCTATCTATCTATCTATCTATCTATCTATCTATCTATCTATCTGATTGTTTCATAGTATGAGTTGATTGTTTATTTGTACCCTGTGACTATCATTAAGGGTTGTACCTTATGATTCTTGACAAATGTATCTTGTCTTTTTATGTACACTGAGAGCGTATGCACCAAGACAACTTCCTTGTGTGTCCAATCTCACTTGGCCAATAAAGAATTCTCTTCTCTCCTCTCCTCTCCTCTCCTCTCCTCTCCTCTCGTCTCTTCTCTTCTCTTCATAAGCACCAAAGACAAATTCCTTGTGTGTCCAATCACACTTGGCCAATAAAGAATTCTTTCTATCAGTCAGTCAGTCAGTCAGTCAGTCAGTCAGTCAGTCAGTCAGTCAGTCTGTCTGTCTATCTATCTCTCTATCTCTCTATCTATCTATCTATCTATCTATCTATCTATCTATCTATCTATCTATCTATCATCTATCTATCTATCTATCTATCTATCTATCTATCTATCTATCTATCTATCTATCTATCTATCTAATTGTTTCCTAGTATGAGTTGATTGCTTATTTGTACCCTATGACTATCATTAAGTGTTGTACTTTATGATTCTTGACGAATGTATATTTTCTTTTTATGTACACTGAGAGTGTATGCACCAGAGACGAATTCCTTGTGTGTCCAATCACACTTGGCCAATAAAGAATTCTGTCTGTCTGTCTGTCTATCTATCTACCTACTTACCTATCTTATTGTTTCCTAGTATGAGTTGATTGCTTCTTTGTACCCTATGACTATCATTAAGCGTTGTACCTTATGATTCTTGATGAATGTATCTTCTCTTTTTATGTACACTGAGAGTGTATGCACCAGAGACGAATTCCTTGTGTGTCCAATCACATTTGGCCAATAAAGAATTCTGTCTGTCTGTCTGTCTATCTATCTACCTACTTACCTATCTTATTGTTTCCTAGTATGAGTTGATTGCTTCTTTGTACCCTATGACTATCATTAAGCGTTGTACCTTATGATTCTTGATGAATGTATCTTCTCTTTTTATGTACACTGAGAGTGTATGCACCAGAGACGAATTCCTTGTGTGTCCAATCACATTTGGCCAATAAAGAATTCTATAAAGGCAGAGAGCTTCTTGCTTTCCCGCACCCACCTGCTCACGAATGTTATGGCACAGAGCCATATCGGCGTCTTGTTTGCCGCTGCGGAAAAGGTCCAGCTGGGCGAGTTGTGACCTCAGGACGCTGCCCTTGATCAGGTAGACATTAGAAATATAAGGGACATTCCAGAGGCCACTGAGACAAAGAGAGAGAAAGAAACAATGAAAGGAGAGAGAAAATCAGGCCTAAAAAGAATCGGGCCGGATAATAAAAGGATGAAGCAAACTAAAAAAGAAACTATTTTTTTTCCTTTTTGTCACAGAGACTTACTTTCAACAAGGCCCAAGTAAAACTCTGCACAAAAATGTAACTTGATGTGCAAGGCTTAGCATCGTATTAAGCTGATGATACTTCAGCGTCTGAGTCAAAGCATATCGGAAACGAATGCGAAGAAAGCAGCTTCTGAAATCACCTCAACTGTTTTCAGCCATGAGATTCACAGCCCTTAAACCTCCGGAGAAAAACAGTTTCAAGGGGGTATTCTGGAAGCCTTTTGCCCGAGTCCGCCACTCTACTCACATCCTCCGCCTCTGGACAATGTCCCTATAATCCTCTGAGCGGGCATAATAGCCGTCGGGGCTCAAGGCCCCCCAGAAGTTCGACCACAGCTTCCCGATGCGGCTCACGAGAGGGGCAATCACAAACCTGGCATGGAGAGAGAGAGGGAGGGAGAAAGAGAAAGAGAGAGAGAGAGAGGGAAAGGAAGGAAGAAAATGGAGAGCAAGAGAGAGACACAGAGGGACACATAGAGAGAAATAGAGAGAAAGAAAGGGAGAGAGAGAAGGAGAGAGAGAGAGAGAGAGAAAAAGAAAGAAAGAGGAAGGGGGAGAGAAAGGGGCACAGAGGGACACACAGAGAGAATTAGAGAAAAAGAAAGAAAGGGAGAAAAATAGAGGGAGAGGGAGGAGGAGAGAGACAGAAAGAGAAAGGAAGAGTGAAAGAGAAAGATTGGGAGAGAAAGAAAGAAAGAGGAAGGAGGAGAGAAAAAGGGACCCATAGGGACACAGAGAGAGAAAGAAAGGGAGAGAGAAAGAGTGGGAGAGGGAGAGAGAAAGAAAGAAAGAGAAAGAAAGAAGGAGGAGAGAAAAAGAAGGACACAAGGACACACAGAAATAGAAAGAAAGAAAGGGAGAGAGAAAGAGAGGGAGGGAGAGAGAGAAAGACAAGCAAAGAGAAAGAGAAAAAAGAGGAAAGGGAAGAGAAAGAGGAACACAGACACACAGAGAAATAGAGAGAAAGAAAGAAAGGGAGAGAGAAAGGGAGGAGGAAAGAGAGAAAGAGAAAGAAAGGGGAGAGAAAGAGAAGGACACAGACACACAGAGAGAAATAGAAAGAAAGGGAGAGAGAAAGAGAGGGAGGGGGAGAGAGAGAAAGAAAGAAAGAGAAACAGAAACAGAAAGAGAGAACGAAAGAAAGAAAGAAAGAAAGAAAGAAAGAAAGAAAGAAAGAAAGAAAGAAAGAAAGAAAGAAAGAAAGAAAGAAAGAAAGAGGAAGGGGGAGAGAAAGAGGGATACAGGGACATACAGAAATAGAGAGAAAGAAAGGGAGGGAGAGAGAAAGAGTGAAAGGGAGACAGGGAGAAAGAGAGAAAGAAAGAAAAAGAGGAAGGGGGAGAGAAAGAGAGGGACACAGGGACAGCGAGAGAGAAAGAGAAGGAGAGGGAGGGAGGAAGAGAAAGAAAGAAAGAGAGTGAGTGAGAGAGAAAAGACATTAAAAACACTTCCAAGAATAAGAAGGCCTGTTCTTTTTTTGATTATATAGTCATAGGAACGAGTGAGGCTATTTGTCCACTCCGTCCTTTAAAAATACCCCAGAGAGCCAAGGTCATTCTTACTCCCTCTACAAGTAATCCTTGACTTATGGCCACAATTGAGCGCAAAAACTTCCGCTGCTCATTGAGACATTGGTCACGTGAACTTTGCCCCATTTGATGACCGCTCTTGCCACCGTTGTTAAGTGAATCCGAGCAGTTATTAAGTTTAGCGACACTTCACTCATCAGAAGGTCGCCAAAGTGAATCACGTGACACCTCCCCGGGACGCAGCGACCGTCATAAATATGAGTCGGCTGCCAAGCGTAATGATGAAAAACGGTCATGTCACTTTTTTTCAATCATTAAACGAACCGTTAAGTCGAGGACTCCCTGTATAAAGACGCAAAATATATTTGCAGGCCCTTAGGGATTCAGCCTTCAAATCCCAACATGAATTAAAACTTCCATGGCAGGTGCAGACGATAGGATCTGTTTTGAGCTAGCGGATCCCTCGGTGATCTGAAGAAAGGAACGGCTGGGTCCCCGAAGGTGCTTTTTCGGGAGGCAAACGGGACTTTCTTGTTTTTCTTTGAAGACGTTTTGCTTCTCCTCCAAGAAGCTTCTTAAGCTCTGACTGGACGGTGGGGAATGGAAGGGTTGATACTCCTGGTCATTGGCATCCTTTTAGAGGGTCGTTGAGGCTACATGGCGGTCTGTGTCCTCAGAATCATCTGAGTGGTGCAAATGGGTGTGGAGCCTTCTCGGAACTGCTAAAAGGACTCTGTTGTAGACTAGAGATAGGTGGTGTCTATCTCTGTTGAGAGAGGGATGTTTCATTTGGACATAGATGGCCTCTCTGACCCCTTCTTTCAAACCAGCGGTCCTTCTCTGTCCAAAACGTGGACTTGGCTGTCTTCAAAAGAGTGTCCTTTGTCTTCAATGCAGATGGACTGCTGAATTTTTTCCTGATGGGTTCGTTCTCCTATGTTGAGCCATGCGTTTGTGAAGTGGTTGTTTTGTTTCCCCAAACGACCAGCTTGTCTGCAAAGAGTATCAATCCTTCCGTTCCCCCACCCATCCAGTGGATGAGAAGTGAAACGTCTTCGAAGAAAAACCAAGAATGTCCAGTTGCCTCCTGAAAAAAAATACTGTATTTTCCTGCGTATAAGACTACTTTCTAACACACAAAAATCTTCTCAAAAGTCGGGGGTCGTCTTATACGCCGGGTCTCATTCTCCTGTAACCAGGCAGACCAGCCCATAAGGCTCTGACGAGCCTTAAATGGCTCTGAGGAGGGTCGTCTTATACGCCCAGTTGTCTTATACGCCGGAAAATACGGTAAATAAAAGCACTTTTGAGACAACCGATGACCGGGATGACCGAGAGTCTCCATAGACTTGAAACGGGCTGGGTCTTCCCTTCGCCCTGTCAATCCCAGGGAGGCCACCTCCAACTCACTTATTCTGCTCCATCAGGATCTGCAAGGTCTCTGGGTTCCTGAGCACCACCTCGGCATCCAGGCTGAAGTAATATTCGCACGCGGGATTCTGCTTGCACAGATTCCTAGAAGGGCAGGAAGCAAATGAGCTGAGGAAGCAAATGGCTGAGGGTGACAAGGACCGCGTTTGGGGAAACCTTCCCGCTTTTCTTACATGCTCAGGTTGCGAGCATCGGCGTTCTCCAGGTTATCCTCCGGCCCCATCACTGTCAGGGAGCGATATTCCTGGCCGTGCTTGTCTGCAAAGGAGCTCACCTGGGACAGGTGATGTTCCTCCTGCACGTGACGAGAAGCACATTCACCGGTTGTCCTCGTGAGTTACCGTACTTTTCGGACTACAAGACGCTCTTTTTTCTCTCCCTCAAAAGGGGGCAAAAAGGTCTGCGCGTCTTATAGACTGAATATTGCCGAAGCCCTGCCCACCCGCCAGCCATTTTTTTGGCGTCTGCAGCCCGTTTCGGGCCTTTTTTTCGGGCTTTTTCAGGTCTTTTTTTCGGCCCATTTTCTAGGCTATTTTTGGCCCGTTTTCGGGGCTTTTTCAGCCCGTTTTTTAGGCTTTTTCAGCCTGTTTTTTCGGCTTTTTGAGTCCATTTTCAGGGCTTTTTTTGGCCTGTTTTTTCGGCTTTTTGAATCCATTTTCAGGGCTTTTTTTGGTCTATTTTAGAGGCTTTTTGGCCCATTTCTGGGGCTTTCTTTGGCCTGTTTCTGGAGCTTTTTTTTGTCTGTTTTTGAGGCTTTGTTTTGGCCTGTTTTAGGAGCTTTTTGGCCCATTTTCGGGACTTTCTGTGGTCTGTTTTGAAGGCTTTTTTTGGCCCGTATTCGGGGCTTTTTTCGGCCCGTTTTCGGGGCTTTTTTCAGCCCGTTTTTTCGTAAAAGCCTCGAAATAGGCCAACCCCCCCCTAAAATGATCCAAATAAAGCCTCAAAAACAGGCCAAAAAAAAGCCCCCCAAACGATCCAAATAAAGCCGAAAAATGGGCCGAAAAAAAGCCCCGGAAACAGGCCATAAAAAGACTGGAAAAAGCCCAAAAAAAGGTAGGCCAAAAACTTTCTTTTATTATTTTCCTCTTCTAAATGTAGGTGCGTCTTATAGTCCGAATAATACAGTACGAATAGAGAGGAGGGGCTGAGCGGGGAGTGGGGTGGGGGAGGCACCTTCTCAGCCAGATAACTCTACTTACGTGATTGTGAATGAACAGGTGGATTTTCTTTTTCGGATAGCGGAGAAGCTGGAGCCTTTTGAAGAACTGGTCGAGGAAAGGGGTGGGCTGCTCAATAAAGACGCCAATCACGGTCAGAGGAAGTGAGTCTTCCTGCAAGGGGGGCAGAGTGGGAAAAAGATGATCAGGCTCAAAAGTTCACAGAGCTGCCTCTGGATTTGATTCGATTTGGTGAGTCGAAGAGAGCCACTTTTGTTCTGACCTAGGCTTCCTTAAAAAAGCAGGAAGCAGGAATGGGTCCCGGCAAAACCTCTTTTATTTACACGACTGTGAATTCCTTTCATTCAGTCAGCAAGCCTTGTCCAAACAGTCTTTCAAAGGAATATTTATCAACACAGACCTTATCTCGCTTGGCAAGCTGCCACCTAAATTGTTTCCAAACGCAGTACAAGGCCAAACTTGGCACAGAGTCTCTTATAGTCACGAATAGAACTTTCCACTCTTGAAACTACCGAACAAACAAATTGTTTCCTGCAAAAGTCCATTCCCCGTTCGCTCCTCTTTTGTTTCCTATGGGAGGGGCCAATTACCTCCAAGGTGTGGCTTTACTCCTGAGTCGACCCTGCTTTCTGAGTTGTTCTTGTCTTCTGGCAGCTCTGTGCATACGCACCCTGGGAACGGTCTCCAGCTGTTCCTCTGCCTCGCTGCTGTCTAACTCCCTCTCTGCCTCCGATGTAGAGCCCTCATCCTAACTTTCCCTAGTCCCCAGAACTGACCCATGTTCCTCTCCAACCTCCTCACTGTCCAACTTTGCTGCCAGCTCCTCTGGTCACCAGCGGGACACAACAACTTTATAGCAGAGGTGTCAAACTTGATTTCTTCAAGGGCAGGATCAGCAGCGGGCCGGACGGGGGGAAGGGGGGGAAATACGGGACATGCACACACACACCATGCCCTGTTTTGGCCGGCAGAGTGCTGAAGGCCATCCAGATAAAAAACGGGGCGGGAGGTGCCCCTTTTTTGGTTGTCAAAGGCACCGCAGGCCAGTCCTTTGCTATTTCCAGGCCAGTCCCGGGGGCTGGATCTAAGCACCCCTTGAGTTTGACAACCCTGCTTGAGGTGGTATTGGTTACCATCTTTAAAGCGCTCCATGGCTTAGGACCTGGATGTCTACGAGACTACCTTCTGCCACCAATAGCCTCCCACCGTCCAGTTTGCTCCCACAGAGAGGGACTCCTCAGGGTGCTACCAGTCAAATTATGCCGACTGGCGACCCCCAGGGGGTGGGCCTTCTCTGTGAAGCCTCCAGTCCTTTGGAATGAATTGCCCCCAGAAATACGTAACATCCCTGACCTTCATACTTTCCGCCGTGCCCTCAAGTCCCTGATGTTTCAACAGGCAGGGCTGACCATTTAAACGATTTTTAATTAGATATTTTAACTCTGGGTTTTTAATTCAATTTGGGCCAAATTGTTTAATAGTTTTAAATTCTAATTTTATGATATTTATGTGTTTGTGTTTTTACCTGGCTGTACAGCGCCCTGAGTCCTACGGGAAAAGGGCGATACAGAAATATAATAAATAAATAAATAAATGAATGAATAAATAAATAGCAATTGTACTTCACAGTGCTTCACAACCTTCTCTAAGCAGTTGACAGAGTCAGCCTATTGCCCCCAACAATCTGGGTCCTCATTTTACCGACTTTGGAAGGATGGAAGTCCGAGCCCACTTTGAGCCAGTCAAGATCGAACTCCTGGCAGTGGGCAGAGTCAGCCTGCAATAACGTATTCTACAGTAACCACTGCACCACCACGGATATTACAGCAATAGCACTTAGACTTATATACTGCTTCACAGTGCTTTTACAGCTTTTTTTTTAAAAAAGTTTTTTTTTAAACTTTCCCCAATCCTGCCCAACGTTCCGCAAACTCTTACTTTCAAGGCACTGAGATTCTTCAGGCCTTCTTTGCAAACGGTGCAGCCCGTCTCGAAGGTCCAGGACTGAGGGATGTAGTTCCCCAGGTAATTCAGCTGCAGCTTTGGGGAGAGAAAGAGGCTGTGCTCACAGTGCTGAAGCAGGCTCCACCATAACAGAATAGAATAGGAATAGGAGTAGGAGTAGGAGTAGGAGTAGGAGTAGGAGTAGGAGTAGGAGTAGGAGTAGGAGTAGGAGTAGGAGTAGAGTAGAATAGAGTAGAGTAGAGTAGAATAGAAAAGAAAATACGGAGTGCAATGGAATGGAATGTTACAGAATAGAATAGAATAGAATAGAATAGAATAGAATAGAATAGAATAGAATAGAATAGAATAGAATAGAATAGAATAGAATAGAATAGAATAGAATAGAATAGAAAATACGGAATGCAATGGAATGGAATGTTACAGAATAGAATAGAATAGAATAGAATAGAATAGAATAGAATAGAATAGAATAGAATAGAATAGAATAGAATAGAATAGAATAGAATAGAATAGAATAGAATAGAATAGAATAGAATAGAATAGAATAGAATAGAAAAAATGGAATGAATGAAGAAAATGGAATGGAATGGAATGGAATGGAATGGAATGGAATGGAATGGAATGGAATAGAATAGAATAGAATAGAATAGAATAGAATAGAATAGAATAGAATAGAATAGAATAGAAAAATGGAATGGTATGAAGAAAATAGAACAAAACAGAACAGAACAGAACAGAACAGAATATGGAATGGAATATAGAATAGGAAATAGAATAGAAATTTGGTATTTGTCTTTGGTGCATACCAAATTTTGTATAGAAGATGGTGCATCTTCTATACAAAAATAGAAGATACATTCGTCAAGAATCATAAGGTACAACATTTAATGATAGTCATAGGGTACAAATAAGCAATCAGGAAATATCAATATAAATTATTCCTTAGATACAAGCAACAAAGTTATAGTCATACAGTCATAAGTGAGAGGAGATGGGTGATAGGAACAATGAAAAAACTAATAGTAATAGTAATGCAGACTTAGTGAATAGTTTGACACTGTTGAGGGAATTATTTGTTTAGCAGAGTGATGGCATTCGGGAAAAAACTGTCCTTGTGTCTAGTTGTTCTGGTGTGCAGTGCTCTATAGCGTCGTTTTGAGGGTAGGAGTTGAAACAGTTTATATCCAGGATGCGAGGGGTCTGTAAATATTTTCACAGCCCTCTTTTTGACTCGTGCAGTATACAGGTTCTCCATGGAAGGCAGGTTGGTAGCCATGTTTTTTTCTGCAGTTCTAATGATCCTCCGAAGTCTCTGTCTGTCTTGTTGGGTTGCAGAACCCAATATTGTCTATGTGGAGATTCTCAGTCATCCAGAGCTGAAGAAGCTCCTCGGATGAGAAGCGAAACGTCCTCAAAAGACAAAAAACTAGAAAGTCCAGTTGCCTCCTGAAAAAATGAAGCACCTTCGGGACACTGAGAATCTCTACAGACTTTTAGCTATGCAATTTGGGATGAACATCTTCGGAAAGGTGTGGGAGTAGGAATTTTTTTCCAGAGGGAAAAAAAAATGGCAGACTACAGAAATCAGGAGCGCTACTCAGGTAAACCTCCGAGGGGCCTCAACGTCTCTCCAAAAGAATGCAAATCAGGGGTGGGGTCTTAAAATTTTTCACTACCGCTTCTGTGGGCGTGGCTTATTTTGTGGGTGTGGCTTGATGGTCATGTGACAGTGGGCGTGACTTGGTGGTCATGTGACTGGGTAGGCGCGGAAGGCCTAGAAGGAATATCCTGTCAGGGTGGCAATCAACCCTGTTCCCCTCCTGGGGTAATTGCGCTTAATTTAATTGACAGTAATTGCTCTCTACATGGGGCTTCCTTTGAGGAGCACCCGGAGGCTCCAATTGGTCCAGAATGCAGCCGCGCGGGTGGTGATGGGAGCGACGTGGCGCTCCCATGTGACTCCTCCCCCTCCTGCGTGAGCTGCACTGGCTCCCGGTGGTCTTTCGGGTGCGCTTCAAGGTTTTGGTTACCACTTTTAAAGCGCTCCATGGCTTAGGACCAGGGTACTTACGAGACCGCCTTTTGCCACCAGTAGCCTCTCACCGACCAGTTCGCTTCCATAGAGAGGGCCTCCTCAGGGTGCTGTCAGCCAAACAGTGTCGACTGGCGGCCCCCGGGGGAGAGCCTTCTTTGTGGGGGCACCTGCCATCTGGAATGAGCTCCCCCTGAGATAAAGAGGATTTAGGACTTACACACTTTCCGCCGCGCCCTACAAATGTTTTTATTCCAACAGGCGGGTCTGGCCTAACTCTCCCTTTTAAACTGAGTTTTAAATGTTTTTATAGAAATTGGATGTTTTAAATTCTGTTTTTTGAGCCTAAATTATTTAATCTATTTTTAATAGCCTTTAACTTTTGTATGTTATTTGTATTTTATTTTGGCTGTTCACCGCCCTGTCCCCCTCAGGGCGGTGAATAAATTCAAAAAATAAAATAAAATAAAGATAAAATAATTTAGAAGTGAACCATGACTTTTCCTTGAAGTATATTTTTAAGAGAAAATAAACCGGGATACATTCTAAGAAACTCATTTTATTATAAAGAAATAAAAACAGTCTTACTAGCTAATTAATTACATCTTGGCAGCGTTCCTGACTTCCGTCTTGGCAGGCGAACAAAAGAAAGTTAGAAAGAAAAGAATGTAGACATGCGCAGTAGCTTATAGATAAGGATGTATCAGCTCAGAATGGAAGCTCAGCTGGCAAATACAAGATAACGCAGTGACATATCCCAGTTCCAGGAAGTCGGGATTTGGCATACCTTGGTGGGTCCGTTTCCATGAATCACGACAGGGAGGGTATCATAGGCCAGATTTCGCACTCTCACCTGGCCGTTTTCAAATTTGAGAGCCACCTCGTCTTTGGAAGCAAAAAAGCAGAGAAAAAGAATGAAACAAAACAACAACAACAAAGTTCTTTCACATATATGCCAGGGGAGATAATGGTTTGGCGGTAATTAATAATCGTTGGCTATGGGGAGTGAGGTGTTGCCCCCTGTAGAAAGGGCCCGCAATCTAGGCGTCCTCCTAGAGGCGTCCTCTAGGCAGACTCACAGTTGACTCTGGACGACCATGTTACGACCGTGACCAGGGGGGCATTTGCTCAGATTCATCTGGTGCGCCAGTTGTGCCCCTATCTGGACCGTGATGACCTGCGCAGAGCCACTCATGCGCTCGTCACCTCCCGGATTGACTACTACAATGGTCTCTACATGGGGCTGCCCTTGAAGATCACCCGGAGGCTTCAGCTGGTGCAGAATGCGGCCGCGCGGGTAGTGATGGGAGCGTCCCGACACTCTCATGTTACACCCCTCCTACGCGATCTGCATTGGCTACCGGTTGCTTTCCAGGTGAGATTCAAGGTGCTGGTAATTATCTATAAAGTCCTACATGGCTTAGGCCTGGGGTACCCAGCGGACCATCTGCGGTCAACAGCCAGCAACAGCTCCCCATCGCCCAGTGTGCTCTCAGGGAGGGCCTCCTTGGGGCCCCGTCGACCAGACAGTGTTGGCTGGCGACTCCCAGGGAGCGGGCCTTCTCTGTGGGCGCGCCCACTCTGTGGAATCAGCTCCCCCTGGAGCTCCGGATGGCCCCTGACCTTCGCTCTTTCCGCCGTGACCTCAAAACATGGCTATTTGGCCTGGCCGGATTGGACTGAAGGGTTTTTTAAAGGGGATTGTATTGGTTTTTATATTTGAATACTGAATTTTTATGTGTTTTTCATCGTTGTGAGCCGCCCTGGGTTCTTCGGGAGACAGGGCGACATATAAGAATGAATGAATGAATGAATGAATAAATAAATAAATAAATTAGACAGTTTATCATGTCTGCCATTCAGCTTGCTTTGCTTCACAAGCTGCCAGCTTGTCTGTCAGGTTTCGAAGTCGTCTCAAATAAATTGCATTTCAAACAAAGTCTTTGATGAAAAAAAAACAAACTCTTATTTATTAAGCACGAACATTCTGACTCCGACTCGTTGCAGCCAACTCTGGCTTCCTCAGCCAAAGCCCTCCTTTTCCTCTCCCCACTCCTCTGCACTCATTGGCTATCTTCCCAGTCACTCTGCCCCTGATCTATTGCTCCCACTTAAAGGAATTTCCCCCCTCCCATCCCATCTCCTAGATGATATTCTCTCCAGGGAAAATAAGTAGGTGAGGAATCAAACGCCCCTTTCCAGATGCCTCTCCTTCTCCTTCTTATGTCAGCATTAGAGTAAGTGCAGCGTGAAGGGGGAGGGAGGAAGACTAGGAATAGGATTAGATAGATAGATAGATAGATAGATAGATAGATAGATAGATAGATAGATAGATAGATAGATAGATAGATAGATAGATTTGATGATAGAGATAGATGATAGATAGATAGATAGATAGATAGATAGATAGATAGATAGATAGATAGATAGATAGATAGATGATAGATTTATTTATTGATTGATTGATTGATTGATTGATTTGTCAGATTTATATGCCGCCCTTCTCCCGTAGGACTCGGGGCGGCTCCCAACAATAAAACAACCCGACAATAGATAAGATGAAATCATATTAAAAACCAATTTAAAATCCCCAAATCCCCAAGTTAAAAGAGTGGAAGAATCACCCTTAAATTGGCCCAACGGTTTATTTCGGACGCAGGATTTCCTTTGCACGGATTCTCACCTAGAGCGCCGTTAAGGTTTTGGAAGATCCGGCACCTATGATCCAAAGTGATGTTGATGGCCTTCTGCAGAGGAAGAAGGAGAAGGGGAAAAAAAAAACCCCAGTAAGTGTGATAAGGGCTGGAAGAGGAAAATGCAGGAGCGGGTTGCTGCTGGTTGTAACAACCAGCGCTTCCAGGCATCCGAATGGCTTCAAAAAACCCGGCGATATAGGATGGCAGCAGCCTACCTCTGGGTAAATGTAAGATGGCTACGTTGCAATACAGGAGTGATGGTTCATTCTTTTTGGCGCCGAGGGCCCAAAGCACACTTGGATTACATTGTAAGCCGCCCTGAGTCTCCAGAGAAAGGCGGCATATAAATCAGTTTAAAAAAAAAAAATATTCCAGACAAGTGGCTGTCCAGTCTCTTCTTAAAAACCTCAAGGGATGGAGCCCCCACAACTTCTGGATTGTTTACACGCATAGAGGCCTATCATATCCTCCATGGTTCAATTTATTCGGGGGGAAAATATGCAAGGTCCAAATGAGGTCCCCCGAACGGATTTATACCACCTGGGCCTGCCAGATTCCGCATTATCTGCTGCATTTCTTAGTCACCCACCAATACTCTCCGCTTTTAGGGCTCACCCGCTTTTCAGGGTCCAGGAAGACGTTGGTATAAAACAGCTGGTCGCTCTCACTGTCCAGGCCTTGCCAGTCGGCCACAAGCTGGCTGAGATACGGAGCGTAGCCTATGAATCCTGCAGGAAGAGAGAACGCAGGCAGTCCTTGACTTACGACCACAATGGCGTCCAAAATTTCCATTGCTATGCAAGACAGTTATGTTTTTTTTTTAATTTGATTTATATGCCGCCCTTCTCCGGAGACTCAGGGCGGCTTACAATGCATTAAGCAATAGCCTTCATACTTTTGTATATTTATATTTATACAAAGTCAGCTTATTGCCCCCTACAAACTGGGTCCTCAATTTACCTACCTTAGAAAGGATGGAAGGCTGAGTCGAGGCCTGAGGCTTGAGCCTGGCTGGGATTGAACTCACAGAATTACAGGCAGCTGGATAATTGCTGCCTTTAGTAGGAGGCATTAGCCCCCTACGCTACTCAGGCTCTCAGTTGTTAAATGAACCACGGCAGTTGTTAAATTAGGAACGTGGTGGTTAAGTGAATCTGGCTGTTGTGGCCTGTCAGCCGCTGGATCAGAGGAGGAGGAAATTGATGGGAGTCAGGGTCAGGACCAAGGCAACCAGAGAGCTCCGAGGGGGAAGAGGGAATGGCGGTGGCAGAGAAAGAGAGATAGAGGCGGAGCCAGGGCTGTCCGTCAGCCCTCAGATGGAGAGTCAACAGCCCCCAGCTCTGGAGGTGGCTGATGAGGAAGAGGAGGAACAGCAGGGTCCGGTGCCTGATACCTGGATTTGCAGAAGGCAGAGGAGAGGAGAACAGTGGAAATCTATGGGCTGGTCCTTAGGACGGAAGAGTCACTGCTGCTAGCAAAGCCCCACCCTAGCTCTGGGGATAAAAGGCAGGGGGCGGAGATGAATAGGTGTGGCAGACAACTATTCATCTCCCTGCTGGACCGGCTTGTTAGCCTGTGGCGAGAGATAAACTTTTTGCCGGAGCTGCTGACCTTCCTTATAAAGGAATCATTGCTTCAAACTTCAGAGTGTTCGTCGTGTTTGGGGAGGTGGGTCAGAACAATCGGCTTCCCTCTTGACTTTGCTGGTCAGAAGGCTGCCAAAGGGGATGCTGCGACCGTCATAAATATGAACAATTGCTAAGCATCTGAATTTTGATCACGTGCTGCAACGGTCATTAAGCGTGGAAAAAGGGTCATAAGTAAGTTTTTTCCAGCCCCGTTGTTAACTTGAAATGATCCGTCAATGGCTGCAAATGTTCCCTCTCTCTCTTTCTTGAGCTGAAATGGGCAGCTTGGCTCACTGATCGGTCCTGACACCAAAGAAAAATGTGTATTTTCAGGGTAAAACTTCCTCCCAGCTCCCCTTTCCTTCTCGCTCGCTCAAGAGTTCCTGTTCTGCCCCAGCTATGGACCCCAAAGAACGCAGCACACACAAACGCTATACAAAGCTTATTCTACTCAAATAACTTAGTCTTTATCAACCAAAGGCTGTTAATAAACTGTCTTAACAGCCTACCAGAATTCTAAGATAAGGTAATCACAATCTTACAAGAGTTGGCAGAAAGCCCAGAAACAATTTTGCAGAGAATCCAGACGCGAAGGAGAGCGAACTAAAGTTGTTCCCTACAGTTTGCTGCAAGTGGTGTTCTTTCTTAAATAGGCTAAGGGAGTGGCCAATTAGCCCCAAGCCTTACTCTCGAGGAGACCTCCTCCTGAGGAGCCACTCTTGCCTTTTGGCAGCTCTGTGCGCCCATGCATTGAGAAGAGGCTCCTCCTCTTCGTCCTCTTCACCCATGGAAGCTTCTGGAGGTTCTGAAGGCCCTGGCTGAATCCCCGCCTCTGGCACCACATCTTCTCCAGCCTCCTCACTGTCCGACTCGAGTGCCAGCTGCACCACACCAGCCTCCTCGTTGTCGGAATCAGCTACAATCTGCACAGGCCGCTGACGGGCCACAACAGTTCCTCCCTAGAGCTTCTGCCTTCCCCTTTTTCCTTACCTCCGGATCCCAGGAATCTTTTCCCTTCTTGGACCACCGGGTACTTGGCTTCCAATCTCCGGTCCGGATAGATGAGCATCTCTGATGAAAAGACAACTTTGGACTTGGCCTGCTTGAACTTCTTCAGGACTTCGGCGGGCCCTGAAGCAAAGATGACGTCGTAGCTGCAAGAGGAGAAGACGAGACATCCAAAGCAGTGGTGAAATCTGAACCGGTTTGCTATTGGTTCGGTGGGCATGCATGCGTGCTGCGCGCCAGGATTGTGTTGCATGCGTGCACGCAAAGTTTGTAACAAAACAGAGCCTGAGTGGCGTAGGGGACTAATGCCTCCTACTAAGGCAGCAATTAACATCCAGCTGCCTGCAATTACACCAGTTCGAAACTCACTAGGCTCAACGTCGACTCAGCCTTCCATCCTTTTCTAAGGTAGGTCAAATGAGGACCAAGATTGTGGGGGCAATAAGCTGACTTTGTATAAATATGCAAAAGTATGAAGGCTATTGCTTAACGCATTGTAAGCCACCCTGAGTCTCCGGAGAAGGGCGGCATATAAATCAAATTTAAAAAAAAAAGGACGCTCCTGTTGTATGGATTTACCTCAGGATGCTCCTGCTGTGTGGATTTACCTCAGGATAGGAGCCTGGATAGCTCAGCAAACTAAAAGCATTGTGATTAACACCAGCTGTCTGCAATTACTGTAAGTTCGAATCTCGCCAGGCTCAAGGTTGACTCAGCCTTCCATCCTTTCTAAGGTAGGTCAAATGAGGACCAAGATTGTGGGGGCAATAAGCTGACTTTGTATAAAATATACAGAAGTATGAAGACTATTGCTTAATGCATTGTAAGCCACCCTGAGTCTCCGGAGAAGGGCGACATATAAATCAAATTAAAAAAAAAAAGCAGGCTTGGGAAGGTAAGTAGAAGAGCAGAGGCGGGAGGGGGAAATCAGCTGTGGCGCGCGATCTTGGGAACCTTTTAAAAAACTTTTCTAAAGCATTTTGTACTACCGGTTCGGGCGACTAGGTTAGTCAAAAAAAAATGCTGTTAAAAAGGAAAAAAAAAATGGTTCCGACGATCACAGTTGTGCCAGGCGATAGTCTGAGACTTTTTTTTTTTACTTTTTTAAAGCATTTTTTTACTATCTATTTGCCCGAATTGGTAGTGAAAAAATGCTTGAAAAAAGTAAAAAAAAAAAAAAGCAACAGCCTTCATACTTTTGTATATAACTGCTTAGTAGGGCTTTCGGCCCCCCCAAGCGGTGTTCTTTTTTATACAAAGTCAGTTTATTGCCCCCACAATCCGGGTCCTCATTTTACCTACCTCGGAAGGATGGAAGGCTGAGTCAACCTTGAGCCTGCTGAGATTCGAACTCGGATTAATTGTTCTAACAGCCAGGAAATTTCTCCTTAGTTCTAAGTTGCTTCTCTCCTTGATGAGTTTCTACCCATTGCTTCTTGTCCTGCTCTCAGGTGCTTTGGAGAATAGCTTGACTCCCTCTTCTTTGGGGCAGCCCCTGAGATATTGGGACACTGCTATCATGACGCTTGACCGCTGGTTCATATTTATGACCTTCGCTGCGTCCCAAGGTCATGTGACCTTCTGACGAGCAAAATCAACAGGGGGGGAGGGTGGAAGCCAGCTTCACTTAACAGCTATGCTACTGACTTATCAACCGCCGTGATTCACTTAACAACGGCGGCAGAAAAGGTCGTTAAAACAGGACAAAACGCACTTAGCAAATGTCTCGCTTCACGAACAGACATTTTGGGCTCAGACCTGGTCGTAAGTAGAGGATGATCTGTATTCAGCTCCTCTGAATATAGATAGGAATCTCCCAGCTCATGTTGATTCTGCTCAACCGGGAATTACCTCTCGGTGAAAAGAACCACCAAATCTTCTTTATCTGCATACGCCTCCAAAGCCGATTTCAAAAGACGGATCTTCTGTCCGCCCTTTGCTATTCCCTGGTCCTCTTGGCCATGCCATTCTTCGCCAAGTCCCAGAACCTGGATGGATGAAAGACGATTTTGATTTTGACAAAGTTTCAAACCACTTTGTTAGGGCTTGTTCCCTCGAAACTGAACTGAAGGAAACAACAACAGAATAGAATAGAATAGAATAGAATAGAATAGAATAGAATAGAATAGAATAGAATAGAATAGAATAGAATAGAATAGAATAGAATAGAATAGAATAGAATAGAATAGAAAAGAAAATACGGAATAGAACAGAACAGAAAATACGGAATGGAATAGAATGGAATGGAATGGAATGGAATGGAATGGAATGGAATGGAATGGAATAGAATAGAATAGAATAGAATAGAATAGAATAGAATAGAATAGAATAGAATAGAATAGAATAGAATAGAATAGAATAGAATAGAATAGAATAGAATAGAATAGAAAAGAAAATACGGAATAGAATAGAATAGAAAATACGGAATGGAATGGAATGGAATGGAATGGAATAGAATAGAATAGAATAGAATAGAATAGAATAGAATAGAATAGAATAGAATAGAATAGAATAGAATAGAATAGAATAGAAAATACGGAATGGAATGGAATGGAATGGAATGGAATGGAATGGAATAGAATAGAATAGAATAGAATAGAATAGAATAGAATAGAAAATACGGAATGGAATGGAATGCTTTTCCAAAGGGTGGGTTTTAAAATTCGAGAAAATGCAGGGAGTTTTGAATCAAGAATTGGATTTTGTCTCGAAACAACCTGGGATCTTTATTTCCAATTCGTCATTTGCACTACCTTGAGATTATAGTTAAAAATCTGAGCTGATCTTCTGAAACGTTTGAAGCCTTCCGTCTCCTTAGTGGCCACAGCGAAGACCAATAAATTATCTGGATGGATGAAAAAAAAAAAAAGAATCAGACGTACATCCTCCCCCAATTGTCCTCAATTGCTACAAATTCCCGCATTTCCCAATCACTGCATTTTTTTTTAAAATCACATTCTCAAGAGACGCAACCCAGGCTGCTAATGGAACGATTCCCAGATTTATTTTGTAGACTTTCTCCATTTTATGGGAGGGAAAAAATCTCTTATTTGTGAACTGGGAAAGAGACAGTCTGGGGAAAAAATAAATCTCGCCTCTTTTTTGTTTTTTTAATTAGATTTATATTCTGCCCTTCTCCGGAGACTCAGGGCGGCTTACAATGCGTTAAGCAATAGCCTTCATACTTTTGTATATATTTATACAAAGTCAGCTTATTGCCCCCACAAACTGGGTCCTCAATTTACCTACCTTAGAAAGGATGGAAGGCTGAGTCAACCTTGAGCCTCCAACTTGCAATAATTGCAGACAGCTGAATAACAGGCAATTTAGTCTGTTGAGCTATTGTTTTAATGAACAAATAGCTCAGCCTTCAAACAATATTTCCCCGCCGCCCCTCTCCCTAAATATTTACATTTTTTCCAACACCCACGTACATGTGGGACGTGAGTTTAAATGAGTCGGAAATGGATGCCCGAACTTCGCTTGAATCCTTCTCTCCCAGCATGTTCACATGTCACAAAACCGGCCTGGAGTTGACGGGGAGCAAAGCAGCTGAAATGTAATTTATTATAACCCCTCTCGGGTTTTTGCTGGCATGGCAGGGGAAAACGGCATGCCGAAAACTTTTCAGAAATATGGGAGGGCCAGCGTTCATTCACAAGAGCTTGCTCGGATGCCTTCAGGCCTGTGTGAAACACACACGCTGCTGGGAAACTTCTTGCAAACCCCACTTCAAAAGCATGCCAGAAGAGCAATTCCTAACCCTGTTTGAGAAAGGGGAAAGTTTATATCCTGATTTATATCCGGAGAAGGGAAGGGATTATATCCTGATTTATATCGTGCTGCTTGCAAAAGATTTCCCCCCACGTAAACGATTGAAGGATCAAGGCTATTTTATTTGCCATGATCCACCACAATTGAGCCCAAACCCCGGAAAAATTCATCTGGACCTCAGGAAAAGGTTGACACTTTTGAATAAAATCTGTTTGTCTGAAAAGAGGCTCCCTCTGATTTCTTGCTACTTAAGAAAGACGCCCCATCTTGCCAAACCAAGCAAGAACGCACAACTTAGGATCGTTTTTTTAAAAGAACTTTTTTTTGAGAGAGAGAAAGAAGGGGGAAAAAAAGCAGAAAGGGAAATTAATAAAAAACACACACACAAGATCGGGATGTGTCGAGTGAGCCCAATGAAATATTTATGACAATCCCAGACCAGCCCGAGTGAAATTGGACCAGTAAGGCATCCTGATTCTCCTCCTTTGTCCTTCCCAAGGGAAAAAGCTCCCTCGGAAGATTTTGGGGAAAGAAAACTTCCAAGCTAGTTTTCCCCCAAACTTTTCAAACCCCCCCCCCCCCGCCAGCCCTGCCAGGGATGGGGATGGCTGCCGAGAGCGCACTGCAAGAAACTTCGTTGTGCACAAATACAACGGCTCACACACACACATTCCTTATCTTACCGTCCTCTGCTGTGTGGCTCTCACCCTCCAGGGACGTTAGGAAAAGTAAAAGGAGCAGGAGGGATGATGAGGACATGGTATGGGTAGACTTCGAGGAGGGGATCCCACTTTGCGAAGCCAGCTGTTGGGAGAAAGGCTGCAGGCTTTGCCTGGGAAGGAAGCCCCTCCTTGCCAGATGGGGGGGGTGATGTGCCACGCAATGAACACGCCTTCCCCCCAAGTGTGGGGGGGGGGGAAGGAGGCCTCCTCCTCCTCCTCTCTCTGCTCCTGTCTCAGCCAACTCAGGAAGCTCAAACTACCCAAGAAGCTGCTGATCCAAACAGAGGAATGATTGAGTTTTGTCATCTGAACCTCCGTAACTGTCTGGTTTGGCTCTGCAACCCAACAGGACAGACGGAGACTTCGGAGGATCATTAGAACTGCAGAAAAAACTAAGCTACCAAACTGCCTTCCATCGAGGAACTGTATACTGCACGAGTCAAAAAGAGGGCTGGGAAAATATCTACAGACCCCTCGCATCCTGGACATCAACTGTTTCAATTCCTACCCTCAAATACTGCACACCAGAACAACTAGACACAAGGACAGTTTTTTCCCCCGAACACCATCATCCTGCTAAACAAATCATTCCCTCAACACTGTTAAACTATTTACTAAGTCTGCATTACTATTAATCTTCTCATCATTCCCACCACCCATCTCCTCCCACTTATGACTGTATTACTGTAACTTTGTTGCTTGTATCCTTACGATTTATATTGATATTGTTTCCTGATTGTTTGTATGTACCTTATGACTATCAGTAAGTGTTGTACCTTATGATTCTTGACGATTGTTATCTTGCCTTTTTATGTACGCTGACAGCTTCTGCACCAAAGACAAATTCCTTGTGTGTCCAATCACACTTGGCCAATAAAGAATTCTATCCCATCCCATCCCATCCCATCCCATTTTTCACTCCAATATTCTATTCTATTCTATTCTATTCTATTCTATTCTATTCTATTCTATTCTATTCTATTCTATTTTAATTTTTCTTCAATCCATTCCATTCCATATTTTCTATTCTATTCTATTCTGTTCTGTTCTGTTCTGTTCTGTTCTATTCATTTTTCAACCCATTCCATTCCATATTTTCTATTCTATTCTATTCTATTCTATTCTATTCTATTCTATTCTATTCTGTTCTGTTCTGTTCTGTTCTGTTCTGTTCTGTTCTGTCCTGTCCTGTCCTGTTCTGTTCTATTCATTTTTCAACCCATTCCATTCCATATTTTCTATTCTATTCTATTCTATTCTATTCTATTCTATTCTATTCTATTCTATTCTATTCTATTCTATTCTATTCTATTCTATTCTATTCTATTCTATTCTATTCTATTCTATTCTATTCTATTCTATTCTATTCTTATTCCATTCCATTCCTTATTTCTATTCTATTCTATTCTATTCTATTCTATTCTATTCTATTCTATTCTATTCTATTCTATTCTATTCTATTCTATTCTATTCTACTCTACTCTACTCTATTAATTTTTCTTCAATCCATTCCATTCCATATTTTCTATTCTATTCTATTCTATTCTATTCTATTCTATTCTATTTTAATTTTTCTTCAATCCATTCCATTCCATATTTTCTATTCTATTCTATTCTGTTCTGTTCTGTTCTGTTCTGTTCTGTTCTGTTCTATTCATTTTTCAACCCATTCCATTCCATATTTTCTATTCTATTCTATTCTATTCTATTCTATTCTATTCTATTCTATTCTGTTCTGTTCTGTTCTGTTCTGTTCTGTTCTGTTCTGTCCTGTCCTGTCCTGTTCTATTCATTTTTCAACCCATTCCATTCCATATTTTCTATTCTATTCTATTCTATTCTATTCTATTCTATTCTATTCTATTCTATTCTATTCTATTCTATTCTATTCTATTCTATTCTATTCTATTCTTATTCCATTCCATTCCTTATTTCTATTCTATTCTATTCTATTCTATTCTATTCTATTCTATTCTATTCTATTCTATTCTATTCTATTCTATTCTATTCTATTCTATTCTACTCTACTCTACTCTACTCTACTCTATTAATTTTTCTTCAATCCATTCCATTCCATATTTTCTATTCTATTCTATTCTATTCTATTCTATTCTATTCTATTCTATTCTATTCTATTCTATTCCATTCCATTCCATTCCATTCCATTCCACTCCACTCCACTCCACTCCACTCTACTCTACTCTACTCTACTCTATTCTTTTAATTTTTCTTCAATCCATTCCATTCCATATTTTCTATTCTATTCTATTCTATTCTATTCTATTCTATTCTATTCTATTCTATTCTATTCTATTCTATTCTATTCTATTCTATTCTATTCTATTCTTCCGTCCATCCATCCCGGGTCCCCTCCATCGTCCTTCTCTCTTGGGTCAAGATCCAGAGCCTGGAGTCCACCCCTGCAGAAAGGAAGGCAGAGGGGGGAAAAAAACATAGGAACAAAATCAGCACAGGCTACCACAACTGCAGGCGGGACTCACCACTTTATCCTTTCCAAAGAGCCCCCAGAGCCCAAATCTATCACCAACTTCCTGCACTTTCTTTTCCCCCTAGATTAGAGGTTTGGATCCTAATTCCCAGGCTGTTTGTCCACCGGGCCGGGGCTGATGGAAAATGGAGTCCCAAAGAAAAGAGTTGGGAAAGCAGGGAGGTTTAGATCATGCCAGGGTAAGAGCTGAAATCAGGAAGGGGGGTTTTCTCCTCCCCTGCATTTTGAAATGGGGTGCATGGCAGAGGCTCATGAGATCTCCCACTGCCAATAAAAAGCACTCTGCACAGGCTCAGGAACCCTGTGAGCCTTCAAGGAAAGCCTCTGGGGAAGAGGAGCGCCCTGGAGAGACTCAGAGATCTTTTGCTACCAATAAAAAAGCACTCTGTAGAATCTCAGAGACCCTGTGTGGCTAAGACGAAGCCCTTTAAGAGCAGCTCTCTGCACAGGCTCAGAGATCTCTTGCTGATGATAAAGATCACTCTGTATAGGCTCAGGAACCCTGTGAGCCTTCAAGGAAAGCCTCTGGAGAAGAGGAGCACCCTGCAGAGGCTCAAAAATGTCCTGCTGCCAATAAAGGGCACTCTGTACAGACTCAGAGACCCTGTGTGCCTAGGACGAAGCCCTTAAGAGCAGCTCTCTGCAGAGGCTCAGAGATCTGCTGATGATACATAAGCTCAGGAACCCCGTGAGCCTTCAAAGAAAGTCTTTGGAGAAGAGGAGCGCCCTGCAGAGGCTCAGAGATCTCTTGCTGCCAATAAAGAGCACTCTGCACAGGCTCAGGAACCCTGTGAGCCTTCAAGGAAAGCCACTGGAGAAGAGGAGCACCCTGCAGAGGGTCAGAGATATTTTGCTACCAATAAAAAAGTACTCTGTACAGACTCAGAGACCCTGTGTGCCTAGACGAAGCCCTTAAGAGCAGCTCTCTGCAGAGGCTCAGAGATCTCCTGCCGATGATAAAGATACTCTGCATAGGCTCAGGAACCCCGTGAGCCTTCAAGGAAAGCATTGGGAGAAGAGGAGCGCCCTGCAGAGGCTCAAAACTCTCCTGCTGCCAATGAAGAGCACTCTGTACAGACTCAGAGACCCTGTGTGCCTAGACGAAGCTCTGAAGAGCAGCTCTCTGCAGAGGCTCAGAGATCTCTTGCTGATGATAAAGAGCACTCTGCATAGGCTCAGGAACCCTGTGAGCCTTCAAGGAAAGCCTTGGGAGAAGAGGAGCACTCTGCAGAGGCTCTGAGATCTCCTGCTGCCAATAAAGAGCACTCTGTACAGACTCAGAGACCCTGTGTACCTAGACGAAGCTCTGAAGAGCAGCTCTCTGCAGAGGCTCAGAGATCTCTTGCTGATGATAAAGATCACTCTGCATAGGCTCAGGAACCCTGTGAGCCTTCAAGGAAAGCATTGGGAGAAGAGGAGCGCCCTGCAGAGGCTCAAAACTCTCCTGCTGCCAATGAAGAGCACTCTGTACAGACTCAGAGACCCTGTGTGCCTAAGACGAAGCCCTTAAGAGCAGCTCTCTGCAAAGGCTCAAAGATCTCCTGCTGATAATAAAGAGCACTCTGCATAGGCTCAGGAACCCTGTGAGGCTTCAAGGAAAGCCTTGGGAGAAGAGGAGCGCCCTGCAGAGGCTCAGAGATCTCCTACTGATTATAAAGAGCACTCTGTACAGACTCAGAGACCCTGTGTGCCTAGACGAAGCTCTGAAGAGCAGCTCTCTGCAGAGGCTCAGAGATCTCCTGCTGATGATACATAAGCTCAGGAACCCCGTGATCCTTCAAGGAAAGCCTCTGGAGAAGAGGAGCACTCTGCAGAGGCTCAGAGATATTTTGCTGCTAATGAAGAGCACTCTGTATAGGCTCAGGAACCCTGTGAGCCTTCAAGGAAAGCTTTGGGAGAAGAGGAGCATCCTGCAGAGGCTCTGAGATCTCCTGCTGCCGATAAAGAGCACTCTGTACAGGCTCAGGAACCCTGTGAGCCTTCAAGGAAAGCCTTGGGAGAAGAGCGCCCTGCAGAGGCTCAGAGATCTCCTGCTGATGATAAAGAGCACTCTGCATAGGCTCAGGAACCCCGTGAGCCTTCAAGGAAAGCCTTGGGAGAAGAGGAGCGCCCTGCAGAGGCTCAGAGTTCTCCTACTGCTTATCAAGAGCACTCTGCACAGGCTCAGGAACCCTGTGAGCCTTCAAGGAAAGCTTTGGAAGAAGAGGAGCACTCTGCAGAGGCTCAGAGATCTCTTGCTGCCAATGAAGAGCACTCTGCACAGGCTCAGGAACCCCGTGAGCCAATAAAGAGCACTCTGCATAGGCTCAGGAACCCTGTGAGCCTTCAAGAAAAGCCTTGGGAGAAGAGGAGCGCCCTGCAGAGGCTCAGAGATCTCTTGCTGATGATAAAGAGCACTCTGCACAGGCTCAGGAACCCCGTGAGCCAATACAGAGCACTCTGCACAGGCTCAGAGACCCCGGGCGCCTAAAGCCGAAAGCCCTTAAGAGAAGGCGCGCTCTCTGCCTCTCTTCCCAGCGGGGGCGCTCTGCGGATGCTCAGAGGCCGCCTTGCCCGCCGCCAGGGGACCCCCTCGGCCTCGGGACGCTCCGAGCCGGCAAGAAGAGCAGAAGCGGCAGCAGGAGGAGGAGCCGCCGCCGCCAACGCCGCCAACGCCCCGCCCGGGACCGCCCCAGACGGGCGGGGGAGAAGCAGAAGCAGAAGCAGAAGCGGCGGAAGGAGAAGCGAGCAAACTAGGCCGCAACGAAGCCGGGGCCTCGCGTAGCCGCCGCCGCCGCCGCCATGAGCTAGCGCGCCCGCCCCGATGTGGCTGCAGCAGCGGCTGAAGGGCCTGCCGGGGCTGCTGTCCAGCAGCTGGGCGCGGCGCCTGCTGGCCCTGCTGGCTTTCCTGCTGGCCGCTTCCTGGTACTTGGGAGGCGCCTGGCCTGGCCTCCTGCTCCGCCTGAGGCCCGGGGGAGCCTCGGGAGGCGCTGCGGGGCTTTGCCTGCAGGCCGAAACCCGGGCTTGGAGGAAAGGAGAAGCCCGGCTGCTGGGGGAAGGCCCTGGCCAGGGTCCCCCGGGGCTGGTGGGCAACGGGCACCTGCTGCTGGATGCCCAGGCCAACCGCCTTTGGGTGGCCCCCGTGGGGGGACCGGCTTGGCCCACCGACTACGGACCCTTGGCCCAGCTGCGGGGTCCGGCCGGGGCCGAGAGCGAGGCGGGGGCGTCCGCTTTGCTGCCCAAGGAAGGAGCCTGGCGGAAAGTCCGTTGCATCCAGTCCGGGATTTCCGCCGGGTCGTGCGTGACCGTCCGAGAGGAGCTGCTGGCCCACCGTGGGCGCCCCCACCTCTACTTGCAACGCCTGTCGGTGGACAACCCCACCGACCGTCTGGTGGCCTTAGAAGTGACCGGTCCGGCTTCGTCGTCCTCGTCGTCCTCTTCTTCTTCTTTCTCCGGCCGTTCTTTCGCCACCAGTTTAGAGAAAGCGGGCGACCGTCAGTTCTTCCTGTCGTCGGGCCGGGCGTTGCAACCGGCCGGAGAGAAGCTGGTGTTGGTCGTGGTGGCGGCTAAGAAGCTGGTCAGCCGGGTGCAGGTGGCGCCCAAGTCGCGCTTCGAAGAGACGCTGGTGTCGGTGGTGCTGAGCTCGGAGCCCATCGAGGCTGCCCAGTTGGACGAGACCTTTGGGCGGTTACGGGAAGCGGCCAAGAGGGAGATGATGGAGGTGCTGCCCATGCGGACCGAGGAGCTGGTCCAGGAACACCGGCGGGCCTGGGACGAACTCTTCATCTCAGGTGCGGGGACACGACGCCGTCTGCGAGTGACCGGCCATAGGGCGCTGCCAGCTTCGGACGTGGACGGCGCCGTTAAGTGTGGTGTTCTGAGAAATGTGCCTTTTGGTGCTTGGTACCAACCAGGTGTTTCAAAGCTAGATAGGTATCCTCCGGCATAGGGATCTCCAACCTTGGCAGCAGTTAAGACTTGTGGACTTCAACTCCTAGTATTCTTCAGCCAGCTCCGAAGTCCACAAGTTGCCAAAGTTGGAGACCTCCACGCTCCGGTGGTCCTACAAGCTGGCTATAGAGAGGGGCTGAATTGTACCCCAAAACCTGTAATTGACTCGAGATTTCTTAATTCAAATTAGAATAGAGCTGGGGAATGGAGCTCAAGCAAGAGTCGGTTGTCCCCATAAAATTTTTCAATTTTATTTTACCAAAGGCAATTGAACTTTCTTGGGGTTTTTTCCTTGAAAACATTTCGCTTCTCACCTAAGAAGCTTCTTCGGTTCTGATAAAAAGTCCAGTTGCCTTTTGGAAAAAAAAAAAAAAGCCCCTTTGGGACTTAATCAGCTGGAAAGGACCTTGGAGGTCTTCTAATCCAACCCCTTACTCAAGCGAGAGACCCTGTTCCATTCCAGACAAGTGACTGTCCAGTCTCTTCTTAAAAAAAAAAAAACAACCCAGTGATGGAGCATTCACAATTTCTGGTGGCAAGCTGTTCCCCTGGTTAATGGTCCTCACTGTCATGACATTTCTGCTTTAATTCTAGAGGTTGCTTCTCTTCTGGATTAGTTTCCCTCCATTGTTTCTTGCCTTGCCTTCTGGTGCTTTGGAAAATAAATCCATGACACCTCTCCCTTTGAGATGGTTTCTTGGTAGAGGAAATATTTAGGAAATCTGCAAAAATCAGTAAGGTCTGCCTGCCTTAGCAGCAGTTGGAGCAACGGAGGTTTTTTGTTTCTGAGGATAGAAATCATGACATTTTCTTCCCCCAAAATAGGAGTATCTGGGCTATGATATCTTCTATTATTACTATTATTATTATTTATTTTTTATTATTATTATAACATAAAATGACATTACAAGACATACAACATTTATATATATATATATATATATATATATATATATATATATATATATATATATACTCTCTTAACAGCTATTTCGTGATGATCTAGTATTTATATTTTCTCCCTTTTCCCTTTATATTATTCCAGTTTCTTCTAATCCCCTTTCTTTTAATTACAGTGTATTTATTATGACCCCTATTAACTTTATATTTTCTATACATTGACATATTCATTCTTTCCTTTTTTACATTTCACCCCTATTTTTCTTCTCCGTTATTCCTATTCTCCAGCCACTTATACCATTTTTTAAAAAAAAAATTAATTTATATGCCGCCCTTCTCTGGAGACTCAGGGCGGCTTACAATGCATTAAGCAATAACCTTCATACTTTTGTATATACCTGCTTAGTAGGGCTTTCGCCCCCCCCCCCAAAGCGGTGTTCTTTTTTATACAAAGTCAGCTTATTTCCCCCACAGTCCGGGTCCTCATTTTACCTACCTCGGAAGGATGGAAAGATGAGTCAACCTTGAGCCTGGGGAGATTCGAACTTGCAGTAATTGCAGGCAGCTGGCAGCTAAGTGCTATTTAACAGCATTTAGTCCACTGCACCACCAGGCTCTTCCAAATTTATACCATTTCTTCCAGACTAAGTAATATTGGGTTTCATCTTTTTCTTGTATCTCCTTTGTGAGCTTATCCATTTCTGCACACTCCATAATTTTTCTAATCCCATTGTCTTCCGATGGTATGTCATTGTTTCTCCAATTTTGGGCGAAAACTATTCGCGCTCCTGTCCTTATGTGAATGATTAAGTATCTTATTTCTTTCTCATATGACCCGGTAATTTATTCCCAGTAGGAAAGTTTCTGGCCTCGTTTCTATTCGTTGATTTATAATTTCTTCTATTTGTGTTTTAATTATTTGCCGAAATTGCTTTGCCTTCTGGCAGGACCACCACATGTGATAATAAGTTCCTTTTTGGTGTTTGCATTTCCAACATTGTTGTTAAATTGCTTTGCCTTCTGGCAGGACCACCACATGTGATGATAAGTTCCTTTTTGGTGTTTGCATTTCCAACATAGCGGGGAGGGATTTGGAAACATCTTTGCCAATCTGGTAGGTGGGAGATGCCACCTATAAAACACTTTATATATATTTTCTTTATAGGGAGATTATAATTTGTTATAATCGGAATTACTCATGGAAAAATACGACGGTGGTTGTTAAAGGCCTAAGCAAGCGTGGCGTATACAACTAGCCTTCGACTTACAAGTTACAACTGAGCTAAAATTTCTGTTGCTCGGTGAGGCAGTTGTTAAATTTGAGTTTGGCCCTGTTTTACACCCTTTCTTGTCGTAGCCACTAAGCGAATCGCTGCGGTTATTAAGTGAGCAACAGGGTGGGTTAAGTGAATCTGGCTTTCCCCGCTGAGTTCGCTTGTCCGAAGGTCTCAAAATGTGACACACACACACACACACACACACGGGATATTGCAACCGTCATAAATATGAGCCCGTTCCCAAGCACCTTTGGTTTGATCAGGTGACCATGGGGATACTGCAATCGTTGTGAAAAGAATAGAATGGAATGGAATAGAATAGAATAGAAAATATTAAATGGATTGAAGAAAATTAGAATAGAATGGAATAGAATAGAATAGAATAAAGATAGGATGGGATGGGATGGGATGGGATGGGATGGGATGGGATGGAATGGAATAGAATAGAATAGAATAGAATAGAATAGAATAGAATAGAATAGAATAGAATAGAATAGAATAGAATAGAATAGAATAGAATATTGGAATGAAGAATGGAATGGAATGGAAAATATTAAATGGAATGGATTGAAGAAAATTAGAATAGAATGGGATAGAATAGAATAGAATAGAATAGAATAGAATAGAATAGAATAGAATAGAATAGAATAGAATAGAATAGAATAGAATAGAATAGAATAGAATAGAATAGAATAAAGATAGAATGGAATGGAATGGAATGGAATGGATTGAAGAAAATTAGAATAGAATAGAATAGAATAGAATAGAATAGAATAGAATAGAATAGAATAGAATAGAATAGAATAGAATAGAATAGAATAGAATAGAATAGAATAGAATAGAATAGAATAGAATAGAATAGAAATATGAAATGGAATGGATTGAAGAAAATTAGAACAGAACAGAATAGAATAGGAGAGGAGAGGAGAGGAGAGGGAAAGGAAAGGAAAGGAAAGGAAAGGAAAGGAAAGGAAAGGAAAGGAAAGGAAAGGAAAGGAGGAAAGATGAAGAGAAGAGAAAAAAGAAAAGAAAATAGAATAGAAATAAGGAATAGAACAGAATAGAATAGAATAGAATAGAATAGAATAGAATAGAATAGAATAGAATAGAATAGAATAGAATAAAAAAGAAAAGAAGAGAAGAGAAGAGAAGAGAAGAGAAAGAAAGGAAAGAAGATGAAGAGAAGAGAAAAAAGAAAAGAAAAGAAATAGAATAGAATAGAAATAAGGAATAGAATAGAGAATAGAGTAGAGTAGAGTAGAATAGAATAGAATAGAATAGAATAGAATAGAATAGAATAGAATAGAATAGAATAGAATAGAATAGAATAGAATAGAATAGAATAAAGATAGAATGGAATGGAATGGCATGGATTGAAGAAAATTAGAATAGAATAGAATAGAATAGAATAGAATAGAATAGAATAGAATAGAATAGAATAGAATAGAATAGAATAGAATAGAATAGAATAGAATAGAATAAAGATAGAATGGAATGGAATGGAATGGAATGGAATGGATTGAAGAAAATTAGAATAGAATAGAATAGAATAGAATAGAATAGAATAGAATAGAATAGAATAGAATAGAATAGAATAGAATAGAAATATGAAATGGAATGGATTGAAGAAAATTAGAACAGAACAGAATAGAATAGGAGAGGAGAGGAGAGGGAAAGGAAAGGAAAGGAAAGGAAAGGAAAGGAAAGGAAAGGAAAGGAAAGGAAAGGAAAGGAAAGGAGGAAAGATGAAGAGAAGAGAAAAAAGAAAAGAAAATAGAATAGAAATAAGGAATAGAATAGAATAGAATAGAATAGAATAGAATAGAATAGAATAAAAAAGAAAAGAGAAGAAGAGAAGAGAAGAGAAAGAAAGGAAAGAAGATGAAGAGAAGAGAAAAAAGAAAAGAAAAGAAATAGAATAGAATAGAAATAAGGAATAGAATAGAGAATAGAGTAGAGTAGAGTAGAATAGAATAGAATAGAATAGAATAGAATAGAATAGAATAGAATAGAATAGAATAGAATAGAATAGAATAGAATAAAGATAGAATGGAATGGAATGGAATGGAATGGAATGGAATGGATTGAAGAAAATTAGAATAGAATAGAATAGAATAGAATAGAATAGAATAGAATAGAATAGAATAGAATAGAATAGAATAGAATAGAATAGAATAGAATAAAGATAGAATGGAATGGAATGGAATGGAATGGATTGAAGAAAATTAGAATAGAATAGAATAGAATAGAATAGAATTAGAATAGAATAGAATAGAATAGAATAGAATAGAATAGAATAGAATAGAATAAAGATAGAATGGAATGGAATGGAATGGAATGGATTGAAGAAAATTAGAATAGAATAGAATAGAATAGAATAGAATAGAATAGAATAGAATAGAATAGAATAGAATAGAATAGAATAGAATAGAATAGAATAGAATAGAATAGAATAAAGATAGAATGGAATGGAATGGAATGGATTGAAGAAAATTAGAATAGAATAGAATAGAATAGAATAGAATAGAATAGAATAGAATAGAATAGAATAGAATAGAATAGAATAAAGATAGAATGGAATGGAATGGAATGGATTGAAGAAAATTAGAACAGAACAGAATAGAATAGGAGAGGAGAGGAGAGGGAAAGGAAAGGAAAGGAAAGGAAAGGAAAGGAAAGGAAAGGAAAGGAGGAAAGATGAAGAGAAGAGAAAAAAGAAAAGAAAATAGAATAGAAATAAGGAATAGAATAGAATAGAATAGAATAGAATAGAATAGAATAGAATAGAATAGAATAGAATAGAATAAAAAAGAAAAGAAGAGAAGAAGAGAAGAGAAAAAAGAAAAGAAAAGAAATAGAATAGAATAGAAATAAGGAATAGAATAGAGAATAGAGTAGAGTAGAGTAGAGTAGAATAGAATAGAATAGAATAGAATTCTTTATTGGCCAAATGTGATTGGACACCCAAGGAATTTGTCTTTGGTGCATCTGCTCTCAGTGTACATAAATATGGGAAATGGTCATATTTCGCTTCTTTTCAGTGCCGTTGTTAACTTTGAACAGCCGGTAAGTCGAGGACCTAACAGGTACAGGTCATGTGAAGGTTTCTCACTTCTTGGAGAAGTAGGGAGAAAGTAGAGAAACCCCCTTGCTATGTAACTGTACATGAGAATTTAATGGTAGGCTTTTATTATCTTATTATCCAAGACTTATTATCTTACTGATGGGACGCGGTGGCTCAGGAGCTAAAACGCTGAGCTTGTCGATCAAAAGGTCGGCGGTTCGGCGGTTCAAATCCCGAGTGCCGCGTAACGGGGTGAGCTCCCGTGACTTGTCCCAGCTTCTGCCAACCTAGCAGTTCGAAAGCTCATAAAAAATGCAAGTAGAAAAATAGGGATCACTTTTGGTGGGAAGAGAACAGCGTTCCGTGCGCCTTTTGCGTTGAGTCATGCCGGCCACATGACCACGGAGACATCTTCGGACAGCGCTGGCTCTTTGGCTTTGAAACGGAGATGAGCACCGCCCCCTAGAGTCGGGAACGACTAGCACATCTGCGCGAGGGGAACCTTTACCTTTTTCATTATCTTATTATCCAAGGCTGTTTATTCCAGGGGTAGGCAGAGCTCTTAAAAGCCTCCCTTTTGCCTTTCAGGTGTGGAAATGCGCAAGATCACCGACGCTCACACCCCTTCCAGCGACACCGTCAACCTGACGCTCTACTTCGTCCTGTCCACCACCCCGGCTCCCCTCCTGGACCCCCACCACAGCCCCGAGGAGAAGGAGAAAATGGAAGCCACTTTGAACTATGCCGACCACTGCTTCAGCGGCCACGCCACCATGCACGCCGAGAACCTGTGGCCCGGGCAGCTGTCTACCATCCTGCAGGTCTTACAGCTCTCCAACCTCTGGAAGCTGACGCTGCAGAAACGCGGTTGCAAAGGGCTGGTGGCCGCCGGGGCCCATGGCCTCATGCAAGGGATGGTGCTCAGCTTCGGCGGGTTGCAGTTCACCGAAAACCACCTGCAGTTCCAATCCGACCCGGAAGTCCTTCAGAACAGCTACGCCTTGCGGGGGATCCATTACAACAAGGACCTGATCAACCTGGCCGTGTTGCTGGACGCCGACGGGAAGCCCTTCCTGCACGTCTCCGTCAAGTTCCAGGACAAGCCGGTGAAGCTGTACGCCTGCGAGGGCGGCTGCGCCAACGACCCCGTGGAGCTGACCTCCCAGGTGCACGGCCACACTTTCCCCGTCATGGTGACCCAGCCCATCACGCCTCTGCTGTACATCTCCACCGATCTGGTGCACCTCCAGGACCTCCGCCACACCCTTCACCTCAAGGCCATCTTGGCTCACGAAGAGCACATGGCCAAGCGGTACCCGGGCCTCCCCTTCCTCTTCTGGTTCAGCGTGGCCTCTCTCATCACCCTCTTCCATCTCTTCCTCTTCAAGCTCATTTACAACGAGTACTGCGGTCCCGGGGCCAAGCCTCTCTTCCGGAGCAAGGTCTAGGGGCTCGGCTTGACGGCTGGAGTGGGGCCCCGGCTTCCTGGGGCGGAGTGGGGGGCTCGGCTTCTTCTGCCTGACATCAGGGACACCTGTAGGAGCTGAGAGCATCTTCGGAAGAAGGCAATCTTTCTGCAGTGTGTATGTGTGTTGTGTGTTTGCACACCTGCGCCCCCGTCTCTACTTAACATGTTTGCCTTTTCTGGTAAATAAGCTGTCGAGGGAGGGAGGGAGGGAGCGGTGATGGTGGGGAGAGGCTGATGAAAAAGCCGGTTGAAAAATAAAGGTTCTTCTCCCAAATGATTCAGGGGTTCTGTAAATTGGAGTCATCTCGGGCCTGTTGGGGTGCTCGCTCCCAAAAAAGGGTAGATGGGGAAGCTTGGTTTAGGGGTGCCCGGGGCTGGCACACCCCAAGGGTTAACCAAGGGCCTCAGTGCGTTCCCTCACTTGTACGAGTACCCCCGAAATGAACGAGGATGAAGGAGTGGGAGGGGGGGGTGCCTCGGGAAGGGTTGGGAAGCTTGTCACGAGCGATCGGACGGTACCCCAAAATGCAGTTTTATGCGGAGTAAAAATCAAACCTTAGCTGGCATCTCTGTCTCTCTCCCTCCCTCCCTCTCTCTCTCTCTCCCTCCCTCCTCTTCCCCCCTCCCTCTCTTTCTCCCTTTCTCTTTCCCTCCCTCTCCCCCCTCCTCTTTCCCCCTTCTTCCCTCCCTCCCTCTCTCTCTCCCACTCCCTCCTCTCTTTACCCTTCCCTCCCTCTCTCTCCTTCCCTCCCTCCCTCTGTCTCACTCCCCCTCCCTCCTCTTCCCCCCTCCCTCTCTCCCCCTCTCCCTCTCTTTCTCCCCTTCTCTTTCCCTCCCTCTCCCCCCTCCTCTTTCCCCCTTCTTCCCTCCCTCCCTCTCCCTCCCTCTCTCTCTCCCACTCCCTCCTTTCTTTACCCTTCCCTCCCTCTCTCTCCTTCCCTCCCTCCCTCTGTCTCACTCCCCCTCCCTCCTCTTCCCCCCTCCCTCTCTCCCCCCTCTCCTTCTCTTTCTCCCCTTCTCTTTCTCTCCCTCCCTCTCCCCCCTCCTCTTTCCCCCTTCTTCCCTCCCTCCCTCTCCCTTCCTCTCCCCCTCCCTCCTCTCTTCCTCCCTCCCTCCCTCTCCCTCCTTCTCTCTCTCCCCCTCCCTCCTCTCTTTACCCCTCTCTCCCTCTCCCTCTCTCCCTCTAGTATATCTAGGCTTAGCTATTCAGGTGAAAAGCAGAGATGGGAGAAGCACAAAGATTACCCAGCCCAACTGGAATGGATACAGGGACAGAATTCTGGGCCTTCAGTCACAGGTGGGAGAACAGCCTCCCCTCTGACCTGAAAAAAAACCCCCATTTTCAAAACAAGGCAGGAAGTCCGTCAGAGCTGCTTTGCGCTAAAACTTTGGCAAAACCAAGAAAAAAAGAACCGCATGGACATTTTGTGGGAAAGAGACCCCCTGGTCTATATAATAAGTGCATATTTACTGGAATCCGGGGTTTGGCTACTGCCTATTCAGTTATTCAGAAAATATATATATATATATATATATATATATATATATATATATATATATATATATATATATATATATATATATATATATATATATATATATATATATATATATTTAATATTTTTGCTGATAATTCTATAAATAAAGGGAGGCTGTTATAGATCTATTTCGAGCTTATTTCCAGGTAAGTTTATTTGTATGTTCAAATCCCAGTAAGGGTATGACTGTCTGATGAGAGCAAATAAGCTCGAAATAGATCTATAACAGCCTCCCTTTATTTATAGAATTATCAGCAAAAATATTAAAAACATAGAAAATAGCTTGTCGGCTATATTATACTGTCTGGATGGCCCATGAGATTGGGCTGAAAGGCAAAAAATTGGAGATTTGTGATATCTCCTTCTCCATTCGTGGTAATCCAGGATGACTTAACAAACATACATACATACATACATACATATATATATATATATATATATATATTTGTTTTCTGATATATGTATGTGTGTGTGTGTGTGTGTGTGTGTGTACATATATATATATATATATATATAATGTGTGTGTGTGTGTGTGTGTGTGTGTGTATGGATACAGTATGCTCCCTCCCACATACTGGGGTAGACCAGGCGCCTTGATAGGAAAACACACACACACATATATATGTATGTATGTAAGTCTTTGGTTATTCGGGTTTTCTCCTGCGTAAAATTGGAAGTGTCCTGGTGACGTTTTGACGAAGTCTCATTTGTCATCTTCAGGAGCAATTTGCTCCTAGAAGCACGAAGCCGAAAACAGCCTGTAGATGACGAATGAGACTTCATCGAAACGTCGCCAAGACACTTCCAGTTTTACGCGGGAGAAAACCCGAATAACCAAAGACCTACATACCAAACACCCGCGAAAACCTCAGAAAACAAATATATATATATATATATTTAAATATATATATTTATATATTAAATATATATATTTAGGAGGTACTGATGGGCTACACAACCCCTCTTGAAATCTTCCCCCTTGCCAATGTCGGAATTATTAGAAATAAGCGCCACAGATAACTCTTTAAGATACTCATTCCTCCCCCCCCCTTTGTATTCCTAAACTTTCTGTGGAATTGGAGAGCAATTTGCTCTCATCGTTAAAGCAGTTCAAAAGAGATCCCTGCCTGCGCAGTGTGTGTGTGTGTGTGTGTGGTGTTTTTGTTTGTGTGCGTTTGGAGGCGCCTTTTTCAAAGACGGCCCAGCAAAAGGAAGACAAGACCAGACCAAGAAAAACACTCCAGAAACAATTGCTGTTTTGAGCAATAAAATGACTCTCGCCTCCAATCTTGGGTCTTTCTATCTAAGACAAGCCTTCCCTAAAGAGGGGGGAAAGCCCATAAAACAGCATCATTTGTGTGTGTGTGTGTGTGTGTGTGTGAATCCTGGACATTCGCGTGACATCCCTGACTGTCCTAGCTTTGTCTCTACATCAGGGGGGGGGGGTGTCTCACCTTGGCAATTTTCAGGCTTGTGGACTTCAATTCCAGAATTCCTCAGCCAGCAAAGCCGGGGAATTGGAAGTCCACAAGCCTGGGGACTTCTGGGAATTGAAGTCCACAAGTCTGAAAGCCTGAGGAATTCTGGGAATTGAAGTCTGAAAGTCTGGGGACTTCTGGGAATTGAAGTCCACAAGTCTGAAAGCCTGAGGAATTCTGGGAATTGAAGTCTGAAAGTCTGAGGACTTCTGGAATTGAAGTCCACAAGTCTGAAAGCCTGAGGAATTCTGGGAATTGAAGTCTGAGGAATTCTGGGAATTGAAGTCCACAAGTCTGAAAGATGCCAAGGTGAGAAACCCCTACTCTACACCCCCCCCCCCGACCCCAATGACCCCCCCCTCTGCTTCTTAGTTCCGTTGGCTTTCATTACTTGTTCTTCGTTCGAAAGAAAAAAATACTTGAAAAAAAATGTGCATTAAGGATATTTTTAACGTCGATGGGAAGCGGTAAGGATAAGGTTGACTCAGTGCAGGCCCCTCGGCATTGAATGTTCTTACTTAACTCGGGTTTAAAAGTGGTGATGGTGGGGATTTCTCTTCCCCTCCTCCTCCCAACCCCTAAAACTCTAGTTTCTTAACTTATTGTGGTGGTGGGTTTTCAGAGGCGTCCGTTTTGTTCAGCATTTCAGGCCGAAGGGCAAACGTAGAATATACCTGTAGCTTTAATTTTGATTTTTTTCATCTTTTAACACCGATCAACAGGAGTTCTCAGTCTTTTCCTTGAAGGCAGCGTACAAAAATACGACAACTTTCGTGATTTTTATTGGGGGGGGGGGGTGTTGATTTAGTCTTTCGCCAGGTTTGTTGCAGTGACCTGATTTTTTTTTGTTTTTTTGTTCTGTTTTTATTTTAAATTCTAGAGAGACTTAACAGATTTTTTTTCCTGGTGATTTGAAAACAGTTGTGATTATTTTAAGATACCAAAGGGGGTTGGTATTTGGGTTGTTGATTTTTGTTTGTTTGTTTTTTTGTTTTGTAAGAAATAAAAAAACTTTCCAATCTGTACTTGATGTCTCTCGCTGGCTTTTGTTCTTTCTTTAAACCCTGCTTTTCGGGAAAACAAGAAAGGGTTTTGAATTGCATTCACGGGGAGGGGGGGGGAGAGCCTGTTTGATGTCTCTTAATTCCCTTCACTTTTTTATCCCGAGCTTCGCAACACTGCGCCATGCTATCGGTGGGAAAGGATGTGTGGCGAAAAAGGGAAAAGAGCAAAATCTTTATCTGTAAAAAAAAAACAAAAAGAACCAGGTCCCTGGGGACTTCAGGTGCTCTGTCCCTGCAGGTAAATCTTCCTTGAGAAAAAGATGTAATATTTTCGGAACACGATTGCTCTCGTGAAAAAAATAAAATAAAATCGGTCCAGCTAACCTCCCCTTTCCACTATCTCAAGACAGACTTACCCGTTTACCCTTTTCAACGGACCGGGAGTCCTCGAATCAGGACCACAATTGAGCCCCAAAACTCAGTCCAAATCAAAACAAAAAACCACGGCTAAGGGAGACATTTGTTAAGTGGGGTTTTAACCAGGGGTGAAATCCAGCAAGTTGTGACGAACTGGTAGCGGAAAATTTGAGCAGTTCAGAGAATCGGCAAATACCATCTCTGGCTGGCCCGAGAGTGGGGTGGGAATGGAGATTTCGCAGTATCCTTCCCCCAGGAGTGGGGAGGGAATGTGGATTTTGCAATATCCTTCCCCTCCCCCCCAGAGTGGGGAGGGAATGGGGATGCAGCATCCTTCCCCTGCCATGCCTAGCAAGCCACGCCCACAGAACCAATAGTTAAAAAAAATTGGATTTCTAATAGTAATCACTGTGAGAGGGATCTTGGAATCTTAGTGAACAACTAATTAAATATGAGCCAGCAGCAAAAAAAAAAGCCAATGCAATCCTAAATTGCATTAACAGAGGGATACAATCAAGATCAAAAGAGGAACTAATACCACCCAATAAAGCCCTAGTAAGACCATACCTAGAATCCTGCATCCAGTCTTGGTCACCAGACTATAAAAAAGATGTGGAGACTCTAGAAAGAGTGCAGAGAAGAGCAACCACGATGATTAGGGGACTCAAATATACGATGAACGGTTGCAGGAATTGGGCATGGCTAGTCTAGTGAAGAGAAGGACCAGGGGAGACAGGATTAGCAGTCTTCCAATATTTGAGGGGCTCCCACAGAGAGGAGGAACGGGGTCAAGCTATTTTCCAAGGCACCCGAAAGCCAGACAAGGAACAATGGATGGAAACGGAACAAGGAGAGATTCAACCTAGAAATGAGGAGAAATTTTCTGACAGTGAGAACAATCAACCCATGGAACAGAAGTTGCCTTCAGAAGTTGTGGGAGCTTCATCCCTGGAAGCTTTCAAGAAAAGATTGGAAACTGATCAGGGAGAGATTCAAACTAAAAATAAGGAGGAATTTCTTGACAGTAAGAACCATCAACCCATGGAACAGAAGTTGCCTTCAGAAGTTGTGGGAGCGTCATCCCTGGAAGCTTTCAAGAAAAGACTGGAAACCGATCAAGGAGAAGTTCATCCTAGAAATGAGGAGAAATTTTCTGACAGTGAGAACCATCAACCCATGGAACAGAAATTGCCTTCAGAAGTTGTGAGAAAGCTTCATCCCTGGAAGCCTTCAAGAAAAGGCTGGAAACCGATCAAGGAGAAGTTCATCCTAGAAATGAGGAGAAATTTTCTGACAGTGAGAACCATCAACCCATGGAACAGAAATTGCCTTCAGAAGTTGTGAGAAAGCTTCATCCCTGGAAGCCTTCAAGAAAAGGCTGGAAACCGATCAAGGAGAAGTTCAACCTAGAAATGAGGAGAAATTTTCTGACAGTGAGAACCATCAACCCATGGAACAGAAGTTGCCTTCGGAAGTTGTGGGAGCTCCATCCCTGGAGGCTTTCAAGAAGAGACTGGACTGCCCTCTGTCAGAAACGGTGCTTATTGGACTAGAGGACCTCTAAATTCCCTTCCAACTCTTGTTAATCTGTAGCTATATTTCCTTCCCACTTCCAATGCCTTGTAGTGGGAGAGCATCCATGTTTCTTCGTTACGTAACTCAAAAAAAAAAATAAAAATAAAAAAACTAGAAGAGCTCCCAGAATAGGCAGAGAACCGTTCAAACAGATGCACTATTTGTTCGAGTGCTGCTCTCTTCCCAGCGGAAGCTCGGATCAAAGGGCCCCAATCCCATCGCCTTGTCCCAAAATCTGGACCGCTGGAGACCCCTAGACCATGTCGGGGACAGAAAGCCTGCGTTACTTTACTCCCTCATCTTCCAGCAAGGCAAAACCAGGCCTGGACAAAGAGGAAAGCAAGAACAGGAGTCCAAATTCGTTTCGCTCCCAGAACAGGTTCTCTTTTTGTAGGTGAGTGTTTGTTTGTTTTTTAAAGATTTTTTAAAGATTTTTTAAGTGGTTTTTTTTTTTTTAAGAACCAAGCTGCGTTTACATTTTCAACCGAAGAAAGCTCGTCCGACGCTTGAGGGGAAAACGGCTCGCAGACTCCTAAAGCAAAGTTTATTTTCCTCTAAGATTTCCACCCATTTGAGCAGCCTCCAACGAAGCATTTATTTATTTATTTTTACAAAAAATAAATAAATCATGATTTGGGGGCTAGGTTGGACTTTTGCTCTAGTTGAAAGTCAAGAAAGCATCTTCGGTTTAAATGGCTTTTATCTCAAGTTGCTGTCTGCCCAAGAGGTGGTGGGCTTCCCTCTTCAGATGGGGGGGGTCTTTAATTGGGACCAAGATTCAAACAAACAGAGCTTGGTGGCGTGACAGACTAAAGCCTGTTATTAACATTCAGCTACCTGCAATTACTGCAAGTTCGAATCTCCCCAGGCTCAAGGTTGACTCAGCCTTCCATCCTTTCTAAGGTAGAGAAAACGAGGACCCAGTTTGTTAGGGGCAATAAGCTGACTTTGTATAAAATATACAAAAGTATGAAGGCTATTGCTTAACGCATTGTAAGCTGCCCTGAGTCTCCGGAGAAGGGCAGCATATAAATCAAATTTTTTTTAAAAAAACGAGCCTAATGGAAGAATTCATTTGTCCATCAACTGGAAGAAGACAAAAAAAAAAGGCAGGAAAAATGAACAATGGATTCAAACGAAGCAGATGGGACTTTAAGAAGGGAAGCGTATAAAGATATCACAACTAGACTTTTAAAAAAAAAATTACAATTTTTAAATTTTTTTTTATTAAACAGGGTTTTTTTAAAAAACGAAAAAAGAAATTTTTTACAATTTTCTTTTTTGCAACTTTTTCGCATCAGTAATCCTTTCTTATATATCCATTTTTCTCCCTTATTTCAATTTACTGTTTATACGTAGGATTCTAATATTGATTTATATATATATATACAAAAATAACCATCTATTCAATTTCAATCATACATTCTGTGTCGGTTCCATTTCCACTTGTGTGTTGTTCCATTTCAACTCCTGTCTCTTCCTCATTTATAGTTTTATACCTCTCCTCTAACCATTCATAATAATTTTTTTAAGCAGTTGTTAAGAACTGCATTTTGGGATGGTCTGAAAGCCAAACGATATAAAATGAACTGTCTACATTTTTTTAAAAAGTTTGGAGGTTTTGCAGACATTAAATTCGCCATTCAATGCATTTTTCCCCCTAGTTACTCTCCTATTTTCCCTAATCCATCTTGTTTTCACCACCTTTTGGGAACCTGGCTTCTATCTTTCTTTCAAGCTATCAAATTCAAGCTGTTTTCTAACCCCCATCATGGGGCAAGGGCCAAACTGAACTGCTGCTAATTCAGAATTATCTATCCATCTATCTGTCTGTCTATCTATCTATCTATCTATCTATCTAGAAAGAGATGATAAATAGATAAAGAGAGAGAGAGAGAGAGAGAGAGAGAGACATAGATAGATGGATGGATGGATGGATGGATAATGAATAGATAGATAGAGAGATGATAGATGATAGATAGAGAGATAGAGAGAGACAGAGAGTTGATGATAGATAATAGATAGATAGATGATAGATAGAGAGAGAGATGATAGATATAGATGGATGGATGGATAATGAATGGATAGAGAGAGAGATGATAGATGATAGAGAGAGAGAGATGATAAGATGATAGATAGATAATAGATAGATAGATATGGATGGATAATGAATGGAGAGAGAGAGAGATGATAGATGATAGATGATAGATATAGATGGATGGATGGATGGATAATGAATGGATAGAGAGAGAGATGATAGATGATAGAGAGAGAGAGATGATAGATGATAGATGATAGATAGATAGATAGATAGATAGATAGATAGATAGATAGATAGATAGATAATGAATGGATAGAGAGAGAGATGATAGATGACAGAAAGAGAGAGATGATAGATAATAGATGGATGGATGGATAATGAATGGATAGAAATGATAGATGATAGACAGATAGAGAGAGATGATAAGATGATAGATAGATAGATAGATAGATAGATAGATAGATAGATAGATAGATAGATAGATAGATAGATATGGATGGATGGATGGATGGATGGATAATGAATGGATAGAGAGAGATGATAGATGATAGAGAGAGAGAGATGATAGATAATAGATGGATGGATGGATAATGAATAGATAGAAATGATAGATGATAGACAGATAGAGAGAGATGATAAGATGATAGATAGATAATAGATAGATAGATAGATAGATAGATAGATAGATAGATAGATAGATAGATAGATAGATAGAGATGGATGGATGGATGGATAATGAATGGATAGAGAGAGATGATAGATGATAGAGAGAGAGAGAGAGATGATAGATGATAGATAGATAACAGATAGAGAGATAGAGAGATAGATGATAGAGAGAGAGATGACAGATATAGATAGATGGATGGGTGGATGGATGGATAGATAGATGGATAGATAGATAGATAGATAGATAGACAGAGAGAGAGAGAGAGAGAGAGAGAGAGAGAGAGAGAGAGAGAGAGAGAGAGAGAGAGAGAGAGAGAGAGAGAGAGAGAGAGAATAGCTATTTCCTGCCTCTTCTTTCCATAGTTTACAAAATAAAAGAACACCAATTTCATATGATTTAAAGCTATCGATAATTCTCCAGAGGAAGGAAAGGTGCCCTCATGAGCCATACGTAAATCAGAATATGCTTATGAGTCTAAGACTAATTTTTGAGCATTGTAGGAAAAAATAGAGAAAAGAACTACGAGAAAAGAATGAGTATGACCCGGGGCGTGTATTTTTTTCTTTTCAATGCCCGCAATTGGAGAATTTCCTGCGTATAACTCATATGGGTATGTGGTATATATTAGTATGCCAAGCTTTACCCGCGTTCGCATGGAGCATCAAACATGGCTGAAAGAAACAGATCAATTCACTTTTGCTACCCTCGTTCTGCAGCCCTGTCAAAATATTAGGAGGAGGATCCAGGAGGAAGGAGATGGGAAGCTTACTTACTGGTACTTAACGGGTTTCCTTCACCTTCCTTCCAGATGTTCTTCCCCTCCGTCAGACTGCCACACCAGCAAGACAGTGAGACGGGTCTTGGCTCTCTGCTCCATCTCCTTGTTCGCCTTGCTGGGACACACCGCTCTGGATCTAAGCCAACTTCTGGAGTCCAGGAGGCATGTTGAGAAAGCCGCCAGCAATCTCTCTTCGTGCCGGAGTTTCCTGGCGCTCTCAATGTTCAACCTCCTTGTTGTCGAAGAAGCCCATTGGCAAGGAGGAGGAAGAGCAGGAGGAGAAAGAGGAGGAGGAGACATGGCGGTGGAGAACATCTCTTGGCCGGGAGACATGCTGGAAAGCTTGGTTGTTCTCTGCAAAGAATCCTGGTGCAAGGACAACGATCATTTCAGCTGTCCAACTTACGTCGCCTCGATCAGGGAGAAGATAAATGGTACCGAGGCAGCTGGGATGGCTTTCCTTCAGCTCAAAAGGATTGCAGGAATCTTGGAGATCCTTCAGATGCTTGAGGAGGGAGATGACCCAAAGTTGAGGTCAAATCCAGACTGGTTAGATGTGGTCTTTCTCAGACTTCTCCTGAGAACCAAAGAGGCCATGCTGCGAGATCCAGAAACGTCCCACTACTCTGAAGAAGTTCAAGCTTTGTGGCACCAGATGTCTGCTCTTCTTACTTCTTCTGTTTTTACCTCAGAAAACACCCAAGAATGTTGGGCTGAGCATCCTAACTTCTCCATCCTGGCCGCCCATCATGAAGGACTCCACACGGTCGCTCCTTCTTGGGGATTTCAGTCGTTGCTTCCTCCTTGGATGGACAAACTTGACGTCCTCCAGAGATGTTTGCTTCAGAAAAGGCGGGAGCAGCTTCAGAAGAAGTCTAAAGATATCCTCTCCCTGGTTAGCCTCAAAATCAGCCTCTTGGTGATCGCCGGGCTTATCTACCCGGCCGTCCTTTTTTCCTTCAAAGAGATGACCGAATGGATCCAGAATTACGCCAGGACCCTCAAGGAACGAACTGAGGATCTGAAAAAGGAAAGGCATCTGGTCGAAGATCTCCTGCATCAAATGTTGCCCAAATCCGTAGCCAAACAACTACAGAAACACAAGCAGGTAGAGGCAGAAAATTATGACCAGGTAAGATAACGGTCATCTGAAGGGATCAGATGACTTTAAGGCTCCTGATTGATCGCTGCACAATTCTGTTGTACAAAAAAAGCAGGATCGGTGAGCCCCAGATAAAAACCCACGAATATTCCCCTGATGTGGGTCTGGGGGGTTATACCTCAACCCCGCTTGCCCCCCTCCATCCCCAATCCTGCCTACAAAATAATGATGCTCTTCATATCTGATTAGCCCATATTCAAAGAACATTCAAATTTTGACATAATTATTGACTCTTTGTTGCTCACTTTAATTGTTTTTGGATCTGGATGTCGGTCCTCAGCTGTTCCCCTCACACATCGAGAGGGACATTCCCCCCCTTTAATTAATCCCCCCCAGTCTAATAAGTCTGCATTTCCTTGAGTGCTTTGTCATCATTACCCTAATTGGTCAATTATGGTATGTACAGCCAGAGGAGGTATACGGCATCTGGAAATAATGGGGAAATTAAAAACAGAACAGCAAGCTACGGGCAAAATCCGGCTAGGGTCTCGAAGCAGGGGCCTGAGGAGAAAATTAAGGTTTCTGTGATAAGAGCCAGCCGTGTGCAGCAGCTGCCAAAAAAGCCAACACAGTTCTAGGCTGCATCAACAGAAGGATAGAATCAAGATCACCTGAAGTGTTAATAGTCCTTTATGAGGCCTTGGTAAGGCCACACTTGGAATCCTGCATCCAGTTTTGGTCGCCACGATGTAAAAAAAGATGTGGCGATTCGAGAAAGAGTGCAGAGAAGAACAACAAAGAGGATTAGTGGACCGGAGGCTAAAACATATGAAGAACGGTTGCAGGAACTGGGTATGTCTAGTTTAATGAAAAGAAGGACTAGGGGAGACATGGTAGCAGTCTTCCAATCTCTCAGGGGCTGCCCCAAAGAAGGGGGAGTCAGGCTATTCTCAGCCCTCTCTAAACATATTTACAGAGTCAGCCTCTTGTCCTCAACAATCTGGGTCCTCATTTTACCCACCTCAGGAGGATGGAAGGCTGAGTCAACCTTGAGCCGGTCAGGATCGAACTCGTGGCAGTGGGAAGGCAGAGTTAGCCTGCAATACTGCATTCTAACTGTTGGGAAGGAAGGAAGGAAGGAAGGAAGGAAGGAAGGAAGGAAGGAAGGAAGGAAGGAAGGAAGGAAGGAAGGAAGGAAGATGGGTGGGTGAATGAGAGGAAGGAAGGAAGGAAGGAAGGAAGGAAGGAAGAAAGGAAAGAAGGAAGGAAGGAAGGAAGGAAGGAAGGAAGGAAGGAAGGAAGGAAGGAAGGAAGATGGGTAGGTGGGTGGGTGAATGAAAGGAAGGAAGGAAGGAAGGAAGGAAGGAAGATGGGTGGGTGAATGAGAGGAAGGAAGGAAGGAAGGAAGATGGGTGGGTGAATGAGAGGAAGGAAGGAAGGAAGAAAGGAAAGAAGGAAGGAAGGAAGGAAGGAAGGAAGGAAGGAAGGAAGGAAGATGGGTAGGTGGGTGGGTGAATGAAAGGAAGGAAGGAAGGAAGGAAGGAAGATGGGTGGGTGAATGAGAGGAAGGAAGGAAGGAAGGAAGGAAGATGGGTGGGTGAATGAGAGGAAGGAAGGAAGGAAGATGGGTGGGTGCATGAGAGGAAGGAAGGAAGGAAGGAAGATGGGTAGGTGGGTGGGTGAATGAGAGGAAGGAAGGAAGGAAGGAAGGAAGGAAGGAAGATGGGTGGGTGAATGAGAGGAAGGAAGGAAGGAAGGAAGGAAGGAAGGAAGGAAGGAAGGAAGATGGGTGGGTGAATGAGAGGAAGGAAGGAAGGAAGGGAAGGAAGGAAGGAAGGAAGGAAGGAAGGAAGGAAGGAAGGAAGGAAGGAAGGAAGATGGGTGGGTGAATGAGAGGAAGGAAGGAAGGAAGATGGGTGGGTGAATGAGAGGAAGGAAGGAAGGAAGGGAAGGAAGGAAGGAAGGTGGGTGGGTGGGTGAATGAGAGGAAGGAAGGAAGGAAGGAAGGAAGGAAGGAAGGAAGGAAGGAAGATGGGTGGGTTAATGAGAGGAAGCAAGGAAGGAAGGAAGGAAGGAAGGAAGGAAGGAAGGAAGGAAGGAAGGAAGGAAGGAAGGAAGATGGGTGGGTGAATGAGAGGAAGGAAGGAAGGAAGGGAAGGAAGGAAGGAAGGAAGGAAGGAAGATGGGTGGGTGAATGAGAGGAAGGAAGGAAGGAAGATGGGTGGGTGAATGAGAGGAAGGAAGGAAGGAAGGGAAGGAAGGAAGGAAGGTGGGTGGGTGGGTGAATGAGAGGAAGGAAGGAAGGAAGGAAGGAAGGAAGGAAGGAAGGAAGATGGGTGGGTTAATGAGAGGAAGCAAGCAAGGAAGGAAGGAAGGAAGGAAGGAAGGAAGGAAGGAAGGAAGGAAGGAAGGAAGGAAGGAAGGAAGATAGCAATAGCTTTCAAACGTACAGTATATACCGATTCATAGTGCTTCACAGCCCCCTCTAAACAGTTTACAGAGTCAGCCTCTTGCCCCCAACAATCTGGGTCCTCATTATACCCACCTTGGAAGGACGGAAGGCTGAGTCAACCTTGAGCTGGTCAAAATCGAACTCCTGGCTGTGGGCAGAGTTAACCTGCAATACCACATTCTAACTATTGGGAAGGAAGGAAGGAATAGCACTTAGACTTATATACCGCTTCACATACTTTCTAGCCCTCTCTAAGCGGTTTACAGAGTCAGCCTCTTGCCCTCAACCATCTGGGTCTTCATTTTACCGACCACGGAAGGATGGAAGGCTGAGCCAACCTTGAGGTGGTCAGGATCGAACTGCTACCAGTGGGCAGAGTTAGCCTGCGATGCTGCATTCTAACCACTGCATCATCATGGCTTCTGCTTCCTCCTCCTATTCCTCCTCCTATTCCTCCTCCTATTCCTTCTCCTATTCCTTCTCTCAGGTGACCATCTTCTTTTCGGACATTGTGGGTTTCACCACCATCGCTGCTTCGTGCACCCCTCTGCAGGTGGTGGAAATGCTCAACAACCTCTACGTGTGTTTCGACACCAGGATCGACTCGTACAACGTCTACAAGGTCAGCCCAACTTCTTCTGCCTGGGGGACAGCAAGGAAATGGGCACAGGTTTTGCTCCCCGTTGGCCGAGCAGCTCATTCTGGTCCAAAAAACAGCGGTCCCCGTAAAAGAAAAAAACAAAATCGTATCAAGATAGTCCTTGTCCTACGACCACAATGGAGCCCCAAATTTCCATTGCTAAGCGAGACAGTTGTTAAGTGAGTTTTGCCCCACTTTACGGCCTCTCTTGGCACAGTCGTTAAATGAATCACTACAGTTGTTAAGTTGGTGACACGGTGAATCTGGCTTCCTCATTGACTCTGCTTGTCAGAAGTCACAAAAAGGGATCAGGACACGGCAATCATCATAAGTTACGGCAATCATCATAAGTTTACTTCAGGACACGGCAATCATCATAAGTGTGAGTCAGTTGCCAAGCGTCCAAGTTTTGATCCTGTGACCCTGGGGAGGGCGCTTCGGTCATGAGTGTGAAAAAATTGTCATAAGTCACTTTTTTCAGTGCCAATTCGGACAGTCCACTAACTGAAATATTGTAAGTCGGGAATCACTTCCAATTAAATCCTTAAAAAGAGGATTTGTGCTACAAAAATCTCCCCCCTGCACTTCCAACTTCGTTAATCGGGAAGAAACTATTCTTCCCAAAACGAAATTTAGAAATCCGTAACTGAAGATGATAACGTAAGAGGCGGGATCAATAAAACTAATTTACATTTGGAAAACCCATCCCCAAGGATGACAGAATTGGCTCCATTTCTCTCGGGTCATGGGAAGGTTTTTGGGGATGGGGACTAGGCCGTTCACCCTTCCTGAATCCGAAGGGATTTCGTCCTGAGGGGTACTGTCAACCGCTCGACTGGTTAGACAGCAAAAGAAACTCCTAAGACATTATTTCTTACCAAAGACGATAACTTTACTGGAAAATCTATGCTGATAGAGAAGTAGAAAAGCCAGTTCTAACAATTTCGCGCGCAAACAGCATACATAGGAAAATGTTCCCTTTCTCCCCATGAATCTCCTATTGTCCAATGTCCACCAGTCATTTGCACTCGCTTTGTTTTGGGAATGGTCTGTCTGTCAAGGTTCAAACAGTGGTAGGTTGCCCCTGTTTCGGACCGGTTTGCAAGAACCAGTAGTAAAACCAGCGGGAGGCTCCGCCCAATGACCCAGATGTCATCATAAGTCTCGCACGCACGCTGAAGAGCGTGCGTGCAAGCGAAGCAAGCATGCGTCATGGGCACGATGCGATCCAGTAGTAAAGGAAAGTAGAACTCACCCCTGGGTTCCAAATAATATACATCCCAGTCAATAAGAGCCCCCAGGTAGCCATATTCCTCAAAGAACATTTTATTGGACCATATCAAATTGGCATTTTCTTGGTGAAAAACCGGCTCTTAGACTTCCGCCGGTTTTACACCCAATTAAAAGTAAAACTTTGTCATTTCCCCCCCAGAGTCACCCTTCACATAGTCCAATCAGCATGTAGCCCAGTTGCTTGGTGATCTCAGTCTCCATCGTTCGAACACCTGCACCAACATCCTTGATTCCCAGGGGAAATAATTTTGTTTTGGCTACAACACCCCAGCTATCTCTACGCCCCCTCCCTCTCCCTGTGTTCTGGCCCCGCTCCCAGGAATACACCCCCTCAGACAGTCAGAGTCTAATGAACTGGCAGGCAACCAAGTAAGCTGATAAAAAGCTTGGCCACAATCCCCGCAGCTGCTTGCCAAAGCCTTTATTAATAGTTCAGTCAAATACACACCACCAAAATGTCTAGAGCTGAGACACAGGGCAGATTCGAAACCGGGATCCATGAATCTTTGTTTTGTCCGTCACAAAGATACAGGCTGCAATCACTCTCTTTTATAGCCTGTGGGGTGTGGTCCACCAGCTAATCACGACCATGCCTTTTCCTCTGCTGGGCTCTCCTGTCTCTCCGACGCTGGTGAGGATCCAGCCAAAACTCACTCCCCTCATCAATGTCCTCCTGTGGCTGCGGGGATGAGCTTGGCTCTGGGCCTATCTCCTGCCCTTCGGTGTCCTCCGGAGGCATTGCCAGAGAGTAGGGTCCCGGAGAAGGAGGCCTTGACAACTCCTCTCCCTCACTCTCAGAGTCCTCCCCTGCTGATGACGCAGGCTCAGGCAACGGAGCCACAACACCCTGGCTCTCTTCGCTCCAGGCTGTGTCAGCTGTGAGCAGAGGAACTTCTCTAGAGAAAAACTACAAAAGAAAATGGCCACAGTTCGGCCAACTTCAGGGTTGACACCGTCTGCCTCGGACAGCCGGTGACCTTGGGATGTTGGGTCTGTGTCAGGGCTTCCAGTTGACCAACTGGCATTCCAAATTTCCCACCCAAACCTCCCATGCCCCATTCCCCCTTTCCCGTTACCGTTATCTGGTTGCGAGCATAGTGAATCAACCCTGATGGGTCCCGATTTTCCTTGGGGCCACAAGGTGGAAACCATCGGGGACGCCTACATGGTCGTGAGCGGTCTGCCCGAGAGGAACGGCACCAGGCACGCCCACGAGATCGCCAAGATGGCCCTGGATCTGGTAGCTGCGGTCCGACAGGTTGCGATTCCCCACCTGCCAACTAGCAAGTTGCAGTTACGAGCTGGGATTCACACAGGTAAGCCCACCGCTGCTTTACACCTTGGGGTGGGGTCCATCGGCCGCATGTGTGTCTCTCAATCTCTCTCTTTTCCACCTTTCCTGCAGGGCCCTGTGTGGCTGGCATTGTCGGACATAAAATGCCCCGGTACTGTCTCTTTGGCGACACGGTGAACACGGCCTCTCGCATGGAGTCAAGCAGTCTACGTGAGTAAATATACCTTTAAAAAAAAAAGTTTTATTGTTTTTCTATTGTTTACATTTTCTTAGTGTTTAATACACATCGTGTTGCCTGGGTTATTTTATTTGCTTAGCAATACAGATTCCGTTCTTATTCTCCACTCCTTTTTTCCAACCCCTGGTAGAATAAAGTTCCATGTTTGATAATATTCTGCCTCTTCTTTCTGTTTAATCTTCAATGCAAGTCTGTCCATTTCTTCTTAATCTTCCTAATGATCTCTTCATCTCGTGGTATTTCTTCATTTTTCCAATATTGTGCAAATATAATCCTCGCTGCTGTTAATACATGCAATATTAAATATCTATCATCTATCTATCTATCTATCTATCTATCTATCTATCTATCTATCTATCTATCTATCTATCTATCTATCTATCTATCTATCATCTATCTATCTATCATCTATCTATCTATCTATCTATATCTATCTATCTATCTATCTATCTTTTATCAAATTTTTCTGGTGCTATATACCTAATAGAAAAAGTTCAGGTTTGAAATCTACATGTTTTCCTTACTGTTTTTTCTAGCCATTTACTATATTTTCTGCGTATAAGACTACTTTCTAACACACAAAAATCTTCTCAAAAGTCGGCGGTCATCTTATACGCCGGGTCTCATTCTCCTGTAACCAGGCAGATCAGCTCATAAGGCTCTGACGAGCCTTAAATGGCTCTGAGGAGGGTCATCTTATACGCCCAGTCGTCTTATACGCCAGAAAATATGGTATGTATTTTTTTGCTTTAACACAGGTCCACCACATATGGGTATATGTGCCGGTTTTTTTAATTCCATTTCCAACATTTGCTAGATATATTTTTAAACATTTTACCTAACCTAGCAGGTGGTAAGTGCCGTCTCTAAAACATTTTATATAAGTTTTCTTTATATAAATGTTTTATATAAGTTTTTCTTTTTTTTTCTTTTCGTTGCTATTTTTAATTTATAGTTTCTTTTCCATAAGTTTTGCCATTTCTCTAATTCAATATTGAGTAGATTATACCAGTGGTGAAATCTAATATTGGTTACAACCGGTTCTGTGGGCATGGCTTGGGGAGGGTAATGTGACTGGGTGGGTGTGGCCATATTTTTTTTTTACTTTTAAAACCAGTTTTTCTACAACCTCTTTGGGAAGAGGTTGTAAAAAAATTCTTTCAAAAGGCTCTGACGATCCCAGCCGAGTTGCCTGATCTGCAGAGGGTTTTTTAAAAACTCAGCTGGGATCGTCAGAGGCATTTAAAAGAAAAATAGGGTTTTTTTCTTTTAAATGCCTCTGACGATCCCAGCTGAGTTTTTTAAAAACCCTCTGCTCATCAGCCAACTCAGCTGGGATCATCAGAGGCATTAAAAAAAAAGTCTCTAACAATCCCAGCTGAGTTGCCTGATCTGCAGAGGCTTTTTTAAAAACTCAGCTGGGATCGTCAGAGGCATTTAAAAGAAAATTAGGGGTTTTTTCTTTTAAATGCCTGACGATCCCAGCTGAGTTTTTTAAAAACCCTCTGCCCATCAGCCAACTCAGCTGGGATCATCAGAGGCATTAAAAAAAAAAGTCTCTGACGATCCCAGCTGAGTTGCCTGATCTGCAGAGGCTTTTTTAAAAACTCAGCTGGGATCGTCAGAGGCATTTAAAAGAAAATTAGGGTTTTTTTCTTTTAAATGCCTCTGATGATCCAAGCTGAGTTTTTTAAAAACCCTCTGCAGATCAGGCAATTCAGCTGGGATCGTCAGACGCATTTAAAAAAAAAAAGGCTCTGATGATCATGCAGCTCAACTGGGCATGTGGGGGGAGGGGGTAGGGATTTTTGCTATCGGTTCTCCGAACCACCCTCCTCCATCGCTACCGGATCGTGTGATCCGGTCCGAACCGGGACCATTTCACCATTATACCTTGAAGATACCTTCAGTCAAACCTATAAATCTGTCTTATTTAATGTCAATAGAGTTGGGGTACCTGGAACCAGAGATCTAACTCAGCAGCTGCCTAGATTTCTCTTCATTTAGTGACCATTTGAAATAACAACGGCATTGAACAAAGTGGTCGTTTTTCACACTTACGACCGTTACAGCATCCTCATGCTCGCTTGAACAAAATTCAATGCTTGGCAACCGATTTAAGCCGACTTATGACGGCTGCTTTGTCCCAAGGTCACGTGATCCCTTTTTGTGACCGTCTGATAAGCAAAGCCAATGGGGAAGGCGGATTCGCTTAAAAACCATCTACTGACTTAACTGGTTCCCTGGCTCATTTAACGACGGTGGCAAGGAAGGATGCAACATGGGTCAAAATTCACAAATGTCTCCATTAGCAACAGAAATGGTGGGGGGAAGATTGTGGTCATAAGTCGAGGACTGCCTGTATTCAGAATCACGAGGACTAGAAGTTTAACTTATTTTTAAGGAAGAGACAATAGCCGATGGACAAAATTCCTGGTGTTTTTTTTTTTAATGCAAGTCTCAGGCTTGAGGGTCTAAATTTATAGCGGATTACGGGCAGGGGGTGAAATCCACTTACTTTCCCAACCGGTTCGGAAATGCACACACTGCGCATGAGCAGACGGTAAAAAAACAGGTACTTCCTGATTAAAACCAGGATGTCACGACGACCGGGTGGGTGGGCGGAGCCTCGCGCCGCCATCGCTACCGGTTCTCTGAACCACCAGCCGCCATCGCTACCAATTCGGCCGAACCGGGCTGAACCAGGAGCATTTCACCCCCAATTACGGGCAATTTGTTTATTTATTTATTTATTTATTTATTTATTTATTTATTTATTTATTTATTTATTTATTTATTTATTTATGCAATTTATATGCCGCCCTATCTCTGAGGACTCAGGGCGGCTCACAACAATAAAAATGCGTAATCCCTTATTAAAACAGTGAAATTTAAAATTCGAATTTAAAACAATTAAAATTGATTAAGAAATCCTCGTCAGTCCAAACTGCGAAACAACTAGGTCTTCAAATCATGGCGGAACGAGCGAAGGTCAGGAGCCATCCGGAGCGCCAAAGGAAGTTGGTTCCAGAGGGTGGGAGCGCCCACAGAGAAAGCTCTCCCCCTGGGGGTCACCAGCCGACACTGTCTGGCCAACGGCACCCTGAGGAGGCCTTGTCTGTGGGAACGCACCGGGCGATTGGGGATTGTCGCTGACTGCAGGGGGTCCGACAAATATCCCGGGCCTAGGCCATGAAGGGCTTTGTAGGTGATAACCAGCACCTACAATTGCTTGCATTCTTCTGTGTTGACGTGGAGCGGAAAGGCAGATTTTTTTAAAAAGGATTTTTGATGAATTCTCCTCAGCCCAGAAAATACACATCAGCTCAGCCACCTACCAGGCTCTCCTCGAAGATGATGCCTACGAAATTGAGCCCAGAGGAGAAATTGAGGTGAAGGTTTGTATTTTGGTTATTATTATTCGGGGTTCCCTTAAGAAAAAAATATTCTCTCTCACTGCAGGCTAACAAGTCCGTCCGGCAGGGAGATGAATAGTTGTCTGCCATATCTATTCATCTCCGCTCTCTGCCTTTTATCACCAGAGCTAGGGTGGAGCTTCGCTAGCAGCGGTGGCTCTTCTGTCCCAAGGACCAGCCCATAGATTTCCAGTGCTCTCCTCTCCTCTGCCTTTTGCGCATCGACGCATCAGGCATTGGACCCAGCTGTTCCTCCTCTTCCTCATCAGCCACCTCCAGACTTGGGGGCTGTTGACTCTCCATCTGAGGCCTGACGGACAGCCCAGACTCCACCTCTCTGTCTCTCTCTCTGATAGCTCCATTCCCTCTTCCCCCTCGGACCCCTCAGGTTGCTGACTCTGACTCCCACGCCTCCTCCTCCTTTGATTCGGCTGCTGGAGGGGCCGGCGGCCGACAGGCCACAACATTTCTGTTCTGAGCAGCTCACGGGAAGAAGCACAGCAAGAGGAAACTTCCCTGCCCCAAACAGCTTACTGCTAGTCCTCAGTTTACAACAGTTCGTTTACTGATTGTTGAAAGTTCTAACGGAACTCAAAAAAGTGACTTAGGACCAGTGGCGAAATTAAATAATTTTCCCTACCGGGTCTGTGGGCGTGGCTTGGTGGTGGTGGGGTCCTGTAACTGAGTGGGCGTGGCCAACTCGACGTCACTCACAGACATGCCCCCTCCATCACATGATCCCCCCCAAGCCACACCCACAGAACCCGGTAGGTCCTTAAGACCATTTTTCACGCTCACAACTGTTGCCGTCTCCCCACTGTCATGTGATCAAAATTCAGACACTCGGCATGTACTTATGACGGTTGCAGCATTCCGGGGTCTCGGGATCCCCTTTTGCGTCCTTCTTACCAGCCACGTCAACCTGGGGAAGCACTTTCAAATTAATAACAATAATTTACATCCGGCCTGACTTTCCACCATTTTGGGCCGCTTAAAATGAAACGAAACTTAACCCTTTTAACGTATTGAAAGAGGAAAGCAGGGGAACAGTTTGCAGCTGAAATGGAGTCCTAATCCTTAAAAAGACTCCAGCATATAAGAATAAAATATCTCATCCATGAGAAAAAAAACAAAAAACAGAGCAGCATTTTTGTTCGTTCCCTCGAAATCTCCTAACCCGTGGCTTCTTGGTTTTTACATTTTTAAATGCTGCTTCGTCCCAGATGTTTCAAAACTGAACCCATTTAGTTTTCTCCTGTGTGTTTGGCTGAATACCTCTCTCTCTCTCTCTCTCCCCTTCCTTCTCTTTCTCTCTCTCTTTCTCTCCTTCCCTTTGGAGGGCAAAGGGAAAATGAAAACTTACTGGTTGCTGGGAAATAAGAACTACAGCGTCCAAAATGACAGCCTCGTTTGCCACTGGAACCCGGGGATGTCTCAAAGAAAGAAGACAGGACAGAGCTCAGCTCTGCGGCAGGAGGTAGGCCGCTGGGGAAAAAAAAACTCATGAAGGAGAGGGATGGGACCTTCGAGGTCATCCAGCCTGACCCCAACGAAGCCAGGACTCTTCTAACCCCCCTGTCCCAAATTGCCAATCCAGGTTTTGCAGAAATACCTGTAACTGTTCTGCCCCAGCTATGGACTCCTAATTTATTTATTTAGCGTATGGCTGGTCACACATAGTATTAAAACACTTCATTTTTATAGGTTAAAAACAATTAAAACAATAAAAAAAAAAGCAGTAAGAAAACCTAAAAGGAAAACAGAAATAACAGTTGAAAGTTTAATGTCGAGTTTGGAGATCCGGTCAGTAGCTGGACCCCTAAGAACGCAGCACACACAAACTCTACACAAAGCTTATTTTACTCCAATAACTTAGTCTTTATCAACCAAAGGCTGTTAATAAAACTGTCTTAACAGCCTACCAGAATTCTAAGATAAGATTATCACAGTATTAACAGAGTTGGCAGAAAGCCCAGAAACAATTTTGCAGAGAATTCAGACGTGAAGGAAATTGAACTAAAGTTGTTCCCTACAGCTTGTTGCAAGTGGTGTTCTTTCTTAAATAGGCTAAGGGAGTAGCCAATTAGCCCCAAGCCTTACTCTCGAGGAGACCTCCTCCTGAGGAGCCACTCCTGCCTTTTGGCAGCTCTGCGCATCCGTGCATCGAGAAGAGGCTCCTCCTCTTCGTCCTCTTCACTTAAAGGAGCTTCTGAAGGCCCCGACTGAATCCCCGCCTCTGGCACCACCTCTTCTCCAGCCTCCTCACTGTCCGACTCGAGCGCCAGCTGCACAGGCTCCTGGCGCAGCACCACACCAGCCTCCTTGTTGTCGGAATCAGCTACAATCTGCACAGGCCGCTGACGGGCCACAAAAATAACGGTAACAGACTTGGAGATCATCTAGTCGCAGGAGACCTGTATTAGGGATTCGGACCTCCGACCGTTCTGATCGACAAACTCAGTGTCTTAGCCACTGAGCCACCTAGTCAGGCTGACTATCCCCCCATGAAATGAGGGGCTTACTCCCCCCCTTTTTGTCTTCTTCTTTGACCTGGGAGAGGGGGGGAAAGGCAGAAATGTTAAGGCATAGTTCTCTTTTCTCTCTTCCATCCCAACAGCTCAGCGCTGGTACCCAGAGGAGTCCGGGCACCCAGAAACTCATCGTCGCTTCTCCAAAGCTACATCCTCCTGCTATCCACGCTGGGGTGCAGCCAGGCTCACCTGCTGGACGGGAGCAAGACTCCCCAGAGTCCCTAGAGAGGCTCAAGACCTTCCCTCTTCACCCAGCCGACCCCTCGCAATTCCATTCAGGTTGTGAGACGCCTTCGCTGCCGGGGTTGGTGAAGGAAGACGAAGTGGGGACTCCCGGGGAATTTTCCCAGGACACCCAAACTTTTTAGGCTCTCTCTCATCATCATCAGAAGGCAGCCTGCGCTTAGAGAGGACGACCACCAGGGGTCAGCCAAGGCCCAGCTGTCAGGGCCTCGCCAGGATTATTTTAAACCTCTGCATTGGCTTTATTTTGAAGGCTGTATCCGAGCTGGGCCGGATGACGTGCCCGGCGGTTTGGTGAATCTGAACGGCTCCAGGTTGGGAGGAACCGCGAGGATTGCAAGCCAAAGCTTTCTTTGTGCCGGCAAGCACAAAACGGCACCGAAAAACTTTCCCTGCTTTCTCCTGCCTTGGGGAGGCAGGAGGGGCTGGACTAGAAGATCTCCAGGGTCCCTTCCAGCCCTAGGATTTTATTTCTATTCTGTTCTGTTCTGTTCTGCTCGAATCTGGTCTAGTCTCATCGGTTGTTCTGTTCTATTCATTGTGTTCTATCCTATTCTAATCCTGCTTTAATTCTATACTTATTCTAGTCTATTCTGTTCTACTTGAATCTAGTCTGTTTTTCTTTCTATTCTGTTCTGTTCTGTTCTGTTCTGTTCTGTTCCATTCCTAATTCTTAATTCTATTCTATTCCAAATTCTTATTCCTAATTCCTAATTCTGTTCTGTTCCATTCTATTCTATTTCCAATTCTTATTCCTAATTCTTATTCCTAATTCCTAATTCCATTCCATTCCACTCCAAATTCTTATTCCTAATTCTTAATTCTATTCTATTCCTAATTCCTATTAATTCCTTATTCTATTCTATTCTATTCTATTCTATTCTATTCTATTCTATTCTATTCTATTCTATTCTATTCTATTCTATTCTATTCTATTCTATTCTATTCCATTCCATTCCATTCCATTCCATTCCATTCCATTCCATTCCATTCCTAATTCTTATTCCTAATTCTATTCTATTCTGTTCCGAATTCTTATTCCTAATTCCTAATTCTGTTCTATTCCATTCCAAATTCTTATTCCTAATTCTGAATTCTATTCTATTCCTAATTCTTATTCCTAATTCCTATTAATTCCTAATTCTATTCTGTTCTGTTCTGTTCTGTTCTGTTCTGTTCTGTTCCATTCCATTCCATTCCATTCCATTCCTAATTCTTATTCCTAATTCTATTCTATTCTGTTCCGAATTCTTATTCCTAATTCCTAATTCTGTTCTATTCCATTCCAAATTCTTATTCCTAATTCTTAATTCTATTCTATTCCTAATTCTTATTCCTAATTCCTATTAATTCCTAATTCTATTCTATTCCATTCCATTCCATTCCATTCCATTCCATTCCTAATTCTTATTCCTAATTCTATTCTATTCTATTCCGAATTCTTATTCCTAATTCCTAATTCTGTTCTGTTCTATTCCATTCTATTCCTAATTCTTATTCCTAATTCCTAATTCCATTCCATTCCATTCCATTCCATTCCATTCCATTCCATTCCATTCCATATTTTCTATTCTATTCTATTCTATTCTATTCTATTCTATTCTATTCTATTCTATTCTATTCTATTCTATTCTATTCCATTCCATTCCATTCCATTCCATTCCATTCCATTCCTAATTCTTATTCCTAATTCTTAATTCTTAATTCTTAATTCTTAATTCTTAATTCTTAATTCTTAATTCTTAATTCTTAATTCTTAATTCTTAATTCTGTTCTGTTCTATTCTATTCTATTCTATTCTATTCTATTCTATTCTATTCTATTCTATTCTATTCTATTCCATTCCATTCCATTCCATTCCATTCCATTCCATTCCATTCTAATTTCATTCCACTTCATTTCTATTTCCAAAGCTAACTCCACCATCCCCGCTCCGTCCTTTTTTCTTTCTTTACGGCTTCTAACTTCTTCATGCTGGCTGGGGAATTCCAGGAGTCTCCTTCCACACATCTTAAAAGTTGACAAAATTGATATCTCTAGGGAGATTCTCCATCCTCCAGGTCATGGTGCTTTTTTCCCCAAGAGGCAACTGCGCTTTCTTTCTTTTTTCTTTGAAGATGTTTCGCCTCTCATCCCAGAAGCTTCTTCGGCTCTGACTGGATGATGGTGGGGGATGGAAGGATGTATAAATGTACTGTATTTTTCGGACTGTAAGACGCATCTAAATTTACAGGAGGAAAACAGGAAAAAAAATAGTCTTTGGCCTCCCCACATCGCATTTTCTCCCTCCACTTTGCAGTGCTCCATATGGCCCGTTTGCACCACAAATGGGCCTATTTTTAGGCTCTCAAGCCCTCAGTGGATTGCGGTTTTGCCTTCCCAGGCCTCCAGGCCCGTTTTTGGCCTGCGGACTGCTTCTGGGGGCCGGGAAGGGCGGAAATGCGATGCGCGGAGGGTTTGGGAGGCCAAAAAAACACCCATATTCGGTCTATAACCATGATGGCGAACCTATGGCACGGAAGCCATATCTGTGGCACGCGAGCATTGCCCACCTCAGTCCAGCACGCATGTGCATGCTGGCCAGCTGATTTTCGGGCCTTCCGGGCCCACTGGAAGTCAGGAAACAGGCTGTTTCCAGGCCTCCAGGGGGGGTGGGGAGGCTGTTTTCACCTTCCCCAGGCTCCTAGAAAGGCTCTGGTGCCCGGGGAGGGCAAAACATGGGCCTACCACGCCCACCATGCCATCGCGTGCCAAAAGCGGGGGGACATCGGGGGGGTCATGCGTGCATGCGTGGGGGGATGGGGTGCATTGAATTATGGGTGTGGCCACTCACGCATGCAATCCCCCCCCACTACCCCCGCTTTTGGCACGCGATGGCAAAAAGATTAGCCATCCCTGGTCTATCAGATGCACCTAAATTTTCACCCACTTTTAGGAGGGGAAAAGGTGCATCTTATACTCCGGAAAATACGGTATAACTCCTTCTATTCCCCACCATCCAGTCCGACTTGAAGACGCTGCTGGGATGAGGAGCGAAACATCTTCAAAGAAAACTCGGTTGCCCCTTAGGAAAAAAGTCCCTTTGGATCAACAATGTTGAAAATCATGACAGTTAGAACCATGTAGATTGTGGCCAGCTCAGCCCCCTTGCAAAGGCTCTTCGTTAGAGGATGCCTGAGATCAGCCACAACCCAGGAATTTGCAGAAGTCTCCAAGCCCTACGAGGGCCAAACATGGGAAGAGCCGAAATGTCTTCGTCCCATCAGGCGATGCCGCCGCAGGGACAGATCCCGTGGTGGGGCTTCTGCGGGAAAGGCCTGGCTGCGGAATCCGCCTGTCCAATCTTCGTGTGAGCCCCGGCACGTCCGCCTGAACCTGGGCCAGGCATTGCCGGCGGGAGGTTGCAAAATAAAACACCCAGGATGGGAATCTGCCAACCGAGACGGCTCTCCTAATTTGGAGGTTTGTGGACTATCTTACACACAGGCCGAAGCTTCTCCTAGGCAAGGTCTTCTCCACATTTCCCGTCCCACGAAAAAATAGGAGAGATGGGGAGATCTGCGGCTGTGCCCTCCAATTAAAACCAGCTTTAAAGAGGATCGGACAAGAGGAAGAAGTCGATCGAGTGGGTAAAGCTAATGAAAACTCCCACCTCTGCACGCCTTCCTATAGTTGGATTTTACGCCTCGAGTTGGATCTTGAGTTGGGTGGCACATTTGCGGGCTCCATTCCCATTTACGCCCTTCTCCTAGGGGACCTTGTTCTAAGATGCCATTAACATGTTTTTAACCAGGATAAACAGGCGTTTAGCAAGGATCTCCAAGCAACTGATGATGATCGTGATGTTATTCGTTCAGTCGTGTGCTGATTCCCGGGGCCACACAGGTCTCTTCATATTTCCCGATCTTGCCCTGCTTCTTAGAGTTGTTCTATGCTCTGGATGGTGTAGCTTGGATGATGTTCAGGCTCCATGTTCTTCTAATCCAACTCGAGCAGGAAACCCTATATCAGTGATGGCTAACTTTTTTGCCGTCTTGTGCCAAAAGCAGGGGCGGTGTGGGAGGCGGCGTGTTTGTGTGTGTGTCCATACCCATAATTCAATGCTCCCCGTGCCCTCCTCCATTTTTGGCACGTAATGGCAAAAAGATTACCGGTGGGCCTGGTAGGCCTGTTTTTCACCCTCCCCAGGCTCCAGGGGCTTTCTTGGAGCCTGGGGAGGGCGAAAACGGCCTCCCTCACCCCTGCCCGGAAGCCCTCCGGAGGCCGGAAATAGCCGATTTCCTGACTTCTGGTAGGCCCAGAAGGCCCGAAAATCAGCTGGAGGTGAGCTAGGGCGATGCTTGCGTGACTGCAGATATGGCTCCATATGCCACTACAATAAAAGAGTTGGAAGGGACCTTGGAGGTCTTCTAGTCCAACCCCCTGCTGAGGGGTGGGGAAGGCCATTTTCGCCCTCCCCAGGCTCCAAGAAAGCCTCTGGAGCCTGGGGACGGTGAAAAACGGGCCTCCTGGGCTCACCGGTAACCTTTTTGCTGTGGGGGGAGCATGGGGGGATCACATGCACATGCGCGGGGGGTGGGGCATGGGGAGGAATTGAATTATGGGTGTGGACACACACACATGCGTGACCCCCCCACATGGGGATTTTGCAGTATCCTTCCCACAGGAGTGGGGAGGGAATGGGGATTTTGCAGTATCCTTCCCTTGGAGGGAGATAGGAATGGGGATTTTGCAGTATCCTTCCCCTGGAGTGGGATGGGAATGGGGATTTTGCAGTATCCTTCCCCTGGAGTGAGGTAGGAATGGGATTTTGCAGTATCCTTCCCCTGGAGTGGGATGGGAATGGGGATTTTGCAGTATCCTTCCCCTGGAGTGGGATGGGAATGGGGATTTTGCAGTATCCTTCCCCTGGAGTGGGATGGGAATGGGGATTTTGCAGTATCCTTCCCATGGAGTGAGGTAGGAATGGGGATTTTGCAGTATCCTTCCCCTGGAGTGGGATGGGAATGGGGATTTTGCAGTATCCTTCCCCTGGAGTGGGATGGGAATGGGGATTTTGCAGTATCCTTCCCCTGGAGTGGGATGGGAACGGAGATTTTGCAATGTCCTTCCCCCAGAAGTGGGGAGGGAATGGGGATTTTGCAGTACCCTTCCCCTGCCATGCCCACCAAGCCACACCCACCAAGCCACACCACGTCCACCAAGCCACGCCCACAGAACCGGTAGTAAAAAAAAATGGATTTCACCACTGCTCCCAAAGCCTCTGCATGTCCCATTTTGTGAAAAACTGTTTTTGGCTTCCCTAACCAGCATCCCCATCTCATTTTTGCACTCTGCACACCTCCCAAACCCTCTGCGCATCCTGTTTTTGCCAAAAATGGGTCCATTTTTGGCAAAAACAGGATGCGGTGGGGGGTTGTCAGGAGGCCAAAAACAGGCCCGTATTCAGTCTATAAGACGCAATGACATTTCCACCCATTTTTTGGGGGGGGGGGGAGTGTGTGTTATAGTCCGAAAAATACGGCAATTAACGGTGCTTGGAGAAATGAGAAGAAAAACAGTAGAAAAAGTGTAGAACGATGGATGGTCAGTTAAGAGACACTACACATGGCTTCAAAATATGGGGTTTTTTTTTGCCTCATTCAATAGTCTGGCTTGAAACAATCTCCGTAATGGTGACAGGAAGGGCATCCGGCCAGTAAATACTCAGCTCCATTCAGTTGCCCAAGATTCCACCCCACAAGGGTGGTTAATGGTTCTCACTGTCAGGAATTTTCTCCTTAATTCCAAGTTGCTTCTCTCCTTGATTAGTTTCCACCCATGGGTTCTTGTCCTTCCCTCAGGTGCTTTAGAGAATAAGGTGTTTTATGTACATCATATTTGGAAAATACATATATATATATATATATGTATTGATTTTTTTAACAGGCTGGGTTGGGGAATTATATATTATATGTTGGAATTATTCACCGTGCATGGAATCCATGGAGCGTTTAATATTTTTCCTAGTTTTGCTTGGCTTTGGATTTTAATTTTTCTGGGGCAATTAACTCTCGGCGGATAGAGATGGAGAGCAACGGGAGGGAGGGCCCCTATTTACTGGAGAGAGATAGGTCGTATCACGACCAAGTCTATTCTAAGAAGGTGTCGGCTTGTTTCTGCAGAGAGGTGGCTAAATTTAGAGGGGCCCCCCACCCTTAGTGGCTTTAAAGACACCTTGGAGAGACACCCCCCCCAACCCCAAAACAGTTGTGGAAAGGGAGTCTCATCGGTCAGGAATGTGCCCCCAGGAAATGCTTATATGGGCCCTGACAGAGTTGTTATGGGCCAATAGGGACAGCTAAAGATAGAAATAAATATAGAGGAAGGAAGGAAGGAAGGAAGGAAGGAAGGAAGGAAGGAAGGAAGGAAGGAAGGAAGGAAGGAAGGAAAGAAAGAAAGAAAGAAAGAAAGAAAGAAAGAAAGAAAGAAAGAAAGAAAGAAAGAAAGAAAGAAAAAGAAAGAAAGGAATGAAGGAAAAAAGGAAGAAAGACAAAGGAAGGAAAAAAGAAAGAAAAGGAAAGAGAAAGAAGGGAAAGAAAAAGAAAGAAAGAAAAAGGAAGGAAGAAATGAAAGAAAGAAAGAGGAAGGAAGGAAGAGAAAGAAAGGAAGGAAGAAAGAAAGAAAAGGAAAGAAAGGAAAGAAGGAAGAAAGAGAAAGAAAAAAAAGGAAGAAAGGAAGAAAGAAGGGAAAGAGAAAGAAAGAAATAAAGGAAGGAAGGAAGAAAGAAAGAGAAAGGAAGAAAAAGAAAAGAAAGGAAGAAAGAGAAAGGAAGGAAGAAAGAAAAGAAAGAAAAAAGAGAAAGGAAGGAAGGAAGAGAGAGAAAAAAGAAAGGAAGGAAGGAAGGAAGAGAAAGGAAGGAAGAAAGGAAGAAAGAAAGAAAGAGAAAGGAAGGAAGTAAGAAAGGAAGAAAGACAAAGGAAGGAAGAAAGAAAGAAAAGGAAAGAGAAAGAAAGAAAGAGAAAGAAAGAAAAGAAAGAAAAAAGAAAGAAAGAGGAACAAAGGAAAAAAGAAGGGAAAGAAAAAGAAAGAAAGAAAAAGGAAGGAAGAAATGAAAGAAAGAGGAAGGAAGGAAGAGAAAGAAAGGAAGAAAGAAAGAAAAGGAAAGAAAGGAAGGAAGGAAGAGAAAGAGAAAGAAAGAAAAGGAAGAAAGGAAGAAAGAAGGGAAAGAAAGAGAAAGAAAGAAATAAAGGAAGGAAGAAAGAAAGAAAGAAAGAAAAAGGAAGAAAAAGGAAAGAAAGGAAGAAAGAAAGGAAGAAAGAAAGAAAGAAAGAAAGAAAGAAAGAAAGAAAGAAAGAAAGAAAAGAAAGAAAGAAAGAGAGTTGGAATGCAGTCAAACTACTGTGTCCCGGCAGACGGCAAAGCATTGTGTCAGGTGTGAGGTTGGCATGTCGACTGGACAAGCTCTTAGTTCAGCCAGATAGTAGAAACCAGCTAGATAGCTGGAAAAGTTGGCTGGGCGTGAAAACACGCCGTTCCAGCATTATTTTGCCCTGGAGGAGAGAAGGAAAAGCAGTGAAGAATCCTGAATGATTATGGAGATGTACAGAAAAAGGATTCACTTGAATGGGGATCAGAGGGGCTTATTCAGCCGGTTCGGGCGAATTGGTAGCGGAGACTGTGGGTGGGCCGGGCCACCCATTCCGGCATAATGCTGTCCTATTTAGCCACGTTTTCAAGGTCTGGTGTATGTGCGGAAGGCTGCACGTGTGCAAAACAAGCGTACGCACGCACGGCGAACTGATGGTAAGAATACGTGAAATGCACCGCTGATGGGGATGCACCCGCTAGGCCACAGATGGGTGTTGAAACCCACACGGTCGAAGGCTGCTGAGGTTGGCATCCCTGCCTGTGGCGGGCATGATCCAGGCTGCCAGGGTAGAATCCAGCCCTGGGGGTTTAAAAATCCAAAAGCAAGAATCAGCAAAGAGAATTACGTTGAGAATGTGAATTCTCGTGAATGCAAAACTCGTCTTCGAGAGTTAGAGAGGGTCGTTTACTAAATCTACTACCTAGGGGCCTTGGGAGAAATACTCCTGTGGAAGGAAGGGGCTCTGTTTCCTTGTGGGAAGAGGAATCTTTCTTTCTTTCCTTCCTTCCTTCCTTCCTTCCTTCTTTCTTTCTCTTTCTTTCTTTTTCTTTCTTTCTTTCTTTCTTTCTTTCTTTCTTTCCTTCCTTCCTTCCTTCCTTCCTTCCCTTCCATGAATCTTTTCCTCACTTCTTCCCTCTCTCCCTGAATCTTTTTCCTTCCTTCCTTCCTTCCTTCCTTCCTTCCTTCCTTCCTTCCTTCCTTCCTTCCTTCCTTCTTCTTTCCTTCCTTCCTTCCCTTCCATGAATCTTTTCCTCACTTCCTCCCTCTCTCCCTGAATCTTTTTTCTTTCCTTCCTTCCTTCCTTCCTTCCTTCCTTCCTTCCTTCCTTCCTTCCTTCCTTCCTTCCTTCTTTCTTTCTTTCTTTCTTTCTTCTTTCCTTCCTTCCTTCCTTCCCTTCCATGAATCTTTTCCTCACTTCTTCCCTCTCTCCCTGAATCTTTTTTTCCTTCCTTCCTTCCTTCCTTCCTTCCTTCCTTCCTTCCTTCCTTCCTTCCTTCCTTCCTTCTTTCTTTCTTTCTTCTTTCCTTCCTTCCTTCCCTTCCATGAATCTTTTCCTCACTTCTTCCCTCTCTCCCTGAATCTTTTTTTCTTTCCTTCCTTCCTTCCTTCCTTCCTTTCTTTCTTCTTTCCTTCCTTCCTTCCTTCCTTCCTTCCCTTCCATGAATCTTTTCCTCACTTCCTCCCTCTCTCCCTGAATCTTTTTTTCTTTCCTTCCTTCCTTCCTTCCTTCCTTCCTTCCTTCCTTCCTTCCTTCCTTCCTTCTTTCTTTTTTTCTTTCTTTCTTTTTCTTTTTCTTTCTTTCTTCTTTCTTTCTTTCCTTCCTTCCTTCCTTCCTTCCTTCCTTCCTTCCCTTCCATGAATCTTTTCCTCACTTCCTCCCTCTCTCCCTGAATCTTTTTTCCTTCCTTCCTTCCTTCCTTCCTTCCTTCCTTCTTTCTTTCTTTCTTTTTCTTTCTTTCTTCTTTCTTTCCTTCCTTCCTTCCTTTCTTCCCTTCCATGAATCTTTTCCTCACTTCCTCCCTCTCTCCCTGAATCTTTTTTCTTCCTTCCTTCCTTCCTTCCTTCCTTCCTTCCTTCCTTCCTTCCCTTCCATGAATCTTTTCCTCACTTCCTTCCTTCCTTCCTTCCTTCCTTCCTTCCTTCCTTCCTTCCTTCCTTAAGGTTGCCGACCCCTGTCCTAGACAGAGGAAGTCCCGCCCCCCCAAAAAAAACCCCACTTCCTGGAAGTAGCGATGTGCCTATGTGCTACTGGACTGCAGCAGCATCTGTGTGTGTTGGTGTGTTGGTGTTGGTATGTGTAGATGTCAGAACAGTCACTTGTCATCACTACTGATTAGAAGCCAGGAGTTTTCAAACTTCACACTTCGGAAGCTCTCGATAAGCCGTCCTCGGGGCTGCAGGCTCGAAGTCTGAGCGAGGGTAGCCGATAAGTCTAGCTGTCATCCCATTGTTCGCACTTCTGCGGCTTGATGCTCTCCCACACACACACACCCCTCTTATTTCCAGAAGGACCCTGCTGCTACCAAAGTTTGGAGAGCCATCAGCTTAAAAGGGAGTCCGGTGTTTGCTTCCTGTCCCGGGGATCGTGCAAACTAGCCTTCGATGAAACAGAGTCAAATAAAAACAGCGAAAAAAGAGAGGCTCCCTTGGGTAAAAGAAGGCGTTTCCCTTTTAAAATGAAATTATTTTGAGGGATTTTCTCAAGGGGAGTCTCTGTAATTACACGAGAAGATCACGTGAAGTATCAACACCACTTTTTAAGGCCTTGGTAAGGCCACACTTGGGATCTTGCATTCAATTTTGGTCGCCACGATGTAAAAAAGACGTGGAGACTCTAAAAAGAGCGCAGAGAAGAGCAAGAAAGAGGATGAGGGGACCGGAGGCTAAAACATATGAAGAACGGTTGCAGGAACTGAGTATGTCTAGTTTAATGAAAAGAAGGACAAGGGGAGACATGATGGCAGTCTTCTGATCTCTCAGGGGCTGTCCCAAAGAAGAGGGAGTCAAGCTATTCTTCAGAGCATCTGAGGGCAGGACAAGAAGCAACGGGTGGAAACTCATCAAGGAGAGAAGCAACTTAGAACTAAGGAGAAAATTCCTGACAGGGAGAACTATTAATCAGTGGAGATGGCAGTCCAGTCTCTCCTTGAAAGCCTCCAGTGATGAAGCTCCCACAACTTCTGAAGGCAACTTCTGTTCCATGGGTTGATTGCTGTCACTGTCAAAAAAATTCTCCTTATTTCCAGGTTGAATCTCTCCTTGATCAGTTTCCATCCATTGTTCCATGTCTGGCCTTCAGGTGCTTTGGAAAATAGCTTGACCCCCTTCCTCCTCTCTGTGGCAGCTCCTCAAATCTTGGAAGACTGCTATCCTGTCTCCCCTGGTCCTTCTCTTCACTAGATCAGCCATGCTCAGTTCCTGCAACCGTTCATTGTATGTTTTAGCCTCCAGTCCCCTCATCATCTCGGTGGCTCTTCTCTGCACTCTTTCTAGAGTCTCAACATCTTTTTTTTAGTGTGGTGACCAAAACTGGATGCAGGATTCTAGGTTTGGTCTTACTAGGGCTTTATAGGGTGGTATGAGTACCTCCCTTGATCTTGATTGTATCCCTCTGTTAATGCAACTTGAAAGTGTGTCTCTCCAAATGGCCATTTTCTTGGCTGTGCAGAACTGGAGAGGAGGACACAAGGTTCAATTTATCCCCCTTGGGCTGACGATGGCCAACTTCTTCTCCAAAGCATCTGAAGATTTTTCAGTTTTCAGTTCCCTCCTCAAGTGCCTGGCGTGGTTGGCTGTTAGCTTCCCGGCAGCAAGGATTGTCTGGTGATCTCACACACACACCAGGGATAATGTTGCATTCCAGTTGGGTGTTGAGGTGTGAGAATGTGCGGAAGTCTCTGACTTAACACCCCCCTCATCCTGAAAAAGCCGGGGAGTGGCCGAGTCCTTCGGTTTTGCACCAAGAATGGAGATGCTCTCCAGCCTGGGAGTGTTTAATATGGATGTATCTCATCCAGCTGGGTTCAGCTCTTTGCTGGCAGAGATCTGAGCATGCTCTCCCTCTTCCTCAATATATTTAAAATCGATTTTTCTTTTCTTTCTTTTTTTTTAAATGAAGGCTGCCTCCAAAATTCAGGGAGGGAAAAAACCAAAAAAACAATTTGGTTTAGTCTAGTGCAAGGATCTACAAACTTGGTGACTTTAAGACTCATGGATTTCAACTCCCAGAATTCCGTTCTGGGAATGGGTGACTTTAAGACTCGTGGACTTCAACTCCCAGAATTCCGTTCTGGGAATTGGTGACTTTAAGACTTATGGACTGAGGAATTCTTGGAGTCAATGCTGCTGCAGTCCGGTAGCACATAGGCACATCGCTACTTCCAGGAAGTGGGGTTTTTTTGGGGGGGCGGGACTTCCTCTGTCTAGGACAGGGATCGGCAACCTTAAACTCTCGAAGAGCCATTTGGACCCATTTCCCACAGAAAAGAAAACACCGGGAGTCACAAAAACTTTCCCGTACCTGACTATTTCTTGACCAGCAGCATAACTAGCACATGTAGTTGAATTAAATGTTCTGAAACTCGTCTTTTCTTGGATTTATCCATGGTTAGCCTACCGGGGGTCAAAAAGTTCAATAAATTGTGTGCCGGTGGATATCACACATTGGCAGTTGTAATGCATATTTTGCATATCAGGGAGCCGCAGCAGAGGGATGAAAGAGCCACATGCGGCTCCGGAGCGATGGGTTGCTGACTCCTGCTCTAGGAGGTCACCCGGCCTCTTTTTCAATAAAAGAAGAATTCGGCCAATGGGATTTGGGAGGGCGGCTTCCCTGGGGAAAGGCTGGTTGTTCAGAATGGGGGAATGGGTTGCCTTCCCCATTGGTACCTGCCGGGGTTGTTTTGACCCCTTGGAAATTCTTTAATTGGAGCCATTCCAATTTAAGGACAGCTGGATCTCCGTTGCGGTCCATTCCTGGCAAAACAGCTGGCCAGGGCTAAGTGGGAGACTTTGCAAACAAGGTTCAAGTTTTTGAAAAATGAATCCAGAAAAAAATGATTGGCAAGAGATTCTAAGAAGATCTCTCTCTTTTCTATCTATCTATCTATCTATCTATCTATCTGTCTGTCTGTCTGTCTGTCTATCTATCTATCTATCTATCATCTAATCTTTCTATCTCTCTATCTCTCTATCTATCATCTCTTTCTCTCTCTCTCATACCTATCTATATCTAACCTCATCTATCTATCTATCTATCTATCTATCTATCTATCTATCTATCTATCTATCTATCTATCTATCTATCTATCTATCTATCATCTAATCTTTCTATCTCTCTATCTCTCTATCTATCATCTCTTTCTCTCTCTCTCATACCTATCTATATCTAACCTCATCTATCTATCTATCTATCTATCTATCTATCTATCTATCTATCTATCTATCTATCTCTCTATCTATCTCTCTATCTATCTATCATCTAATCTTTCTATCTCTCTATCTATCTATCTATCATCTAATCTTTCTATCTCTCTATCTCTCTATCTATCATCTCTTTCTCTCTCTCTCATACCTATCTATATCTAACCTCATCTATCTATCTATCTATCTATCTATCTATCTATCTATCTATCTATCTATCTATCTATCTATCTATCTATCATCTATCTATCTATCTATCTATCTCTCTATCTATCTATCATCTAATCTTTCTATCTCTCTATCTCTCTATCTATCATCTCTTTCTCTCTCTCTCATACCTATCTATATCTAACCTCATCTATCTATCTATCTATCTATCTATCTATCTATCTATCTATCTATCTATCTATATCATCTAATCTCTTTCTCTCTCTCTCTTATCTATCTATATCTAACCTCTCCTATCTATCTATCTATCTATCTATCTATCTATCTATCTATCTATCTATCTATCTATCTATCATCTATCTATCTATCTATCTATCTATCTATCTATCTATCTATCTATCTATCTCTATAATCTAATCTCTTTCTCTCTTTCTTATTTATCATCTAATCTCTCTCATATCTATTTATCTATCTATATCTATATCTATCATCTAATCTCTTTCTATCTATCTATCTATCTATCTATCTATCTATCTATCTATCTATCTATCTATCTATCTATCTATTTTTTCTATCTATCATCTATCTATCATATCTTTCTCTCTCTCATATCTACCTATCATCTAATCTCTCACATCTATCTATCTATCATCTATCTATCTATCTATCTATCTATCTATCTATCTATCTATCTATCATCTATCTACCATCTAATCTATTTCTCATATCTACCTACCTACCTACCTACCTATCTCTATCATCTAATCTCTCTCTCTCATCTATCTATGTATCTATCTATCTATCTATCTATCATCTATCTATCTATCTATCTATCTATCTATCTATCTATCTATCTATCTATCTATCATCTATCTATCTATCTATCTATCTCTCATATCTATCTATCTATCATCTAATCTCTCATATCTATCTATCTATCTATCTATCTATCTATCTATCTATCTATCTATCATCTATATATCTATCTATCTATCTATCTATCTATCTATCTATCTATCTCATCTAATCTTTCTCTCTCTCATATCTATCAACTCTCTCCCTCTCTCTCTCTCTCTCATCTCTCTATATATATCTCTGTCCATTCATCCATCCACTGTCAAATCCTATCTACAAGTAATTCACGAGTTACGACCACAATTGGGCCCAAAATTTTATGTTGCTAAGTGGAACATTTGTTAAGTGCATTTGCCCCATTTTTCTTGACCCAGTGGTTAAGGAAATCACTGCCTTTGTGAAGCTAGTAACCCGGTTGTTAAGTGAATCTGGCCTCCCCATTGACTTTGCGTGTCAGAAGCTCGCCATGAGGATCACGTGCCCACCCACCCCCGGGGCACTGCGATTGTCATAAATAGGAACCAGTTGCCAGGCTGCTGAATTTGGATCCCATGATCATGGGGATGCTTCCACGGTCGTAAGTGTGAAAAACGGTCCTTTTTTTTCAGTGTGGTTCAATGGTCATAAACGAGCCGTTGCAAGTCGATTCAGTTAACAGCCGGGTTACTAATTGAACAAGCGCAGTGATTCGCTTAACAGCTGTGGCAGGAAACGTCGTAAAATGGGACAAAGCTGACTTAACCAATCCTCACATACCTTTTGGGCTCGGCTGTGGTCGTAAGTCGAGGACCACCGTGCCTGTATTATTTTTCAGCAGGAACCACACGCCTCCCAACTCTCTCTCTCTTTGGGGTTACAGACAGTTCCGATCAACACCCCAAGGGCCACTATTTCCAATACGACAACGACGCAATTACAAACGTCACACGTTTGGTGTTGAAAGTCCAGGAAGAGGGACCCATTAATTATCTTAATGACACGTTTTTTCTCGGCTGAGGCAGATCTCCTCCGCCTCTTAACATTTACAAAGGACAAACTTTGGGGCTGGGAGTACGGTTGCAAGGGGTCCGTGCCCCTCCGTGCCCCAGTCATTGGCAGGACCAGCTGCCTCCGGATGGGCTGAAGGCAGGATTAGAAAGAGGAAGTGGACAGAAAGGTGGAGGTTAATCTCCAATGAAATGTTAAATCTCCCACGAAAAGCAAAGAGCCGGGAGACTCATTATTAGAGGGACCTCCAGGTGCCATGGCAATCTATCTGAACCATTGGCACAGAACTAAATGCCGGGCCTCCCACCAAGTTATCCACCAAGCCGGCCCTCTGCTCTTCTGTTATTTATAGAAAGAACCAACTACCCAAAGCCAAGAAGGAAATGATTGACCCGTTGCCTCTCTTAAAATTGCTGGGGTCCTGCTTAGTTTAGCGGGACGTGTCGCGTGGCCCCTAAACTCAATTTAGATTCTCCGCTGGCTGAAACGTAACAGGAGATTTGGTGACTGCAGGCAGTCCTCAACATACGACCACATAAGAATAGAATAGAATAGAATAGAGTAGAGTAGAGTAGAGTAGAGTAGAGTAGAGTAGAGTAGAGTGGAATAGAATAGAAAATACGGAATGGAACGGAACGGAACGGAACGGAACAGAACAGAACAGAACAGAACAGAACAGAACAGAACAGAATAGAAAATAGAAAATAGAAAATAGAAAATAGAAAATAGAAAATAGAAAATAGAAAATAGAAAATAGAAAAGAAATAGAATTCTAATGCATGGAATGGAATGGAATGGAATGGAATGGAATGGAATGGAATAGAATAGAATAGAATAGAATAGAATAGAATAGAATAGAATAGAATAGAATAGAATAGAATAGAATAGAAGAATAGAAAATACAGAATGGAATGGAGTGGAGTGGAGTGGAGTGGAGTGGAGTGGAGTGGAGTAGAATAGAATAGAATAGAATAGAATAGAATAGAATAGAATAGAATAGAATAGAATAGAATAGAATAGAATAGAATAGAATAGAATAGAATAGAATAGAATAGAGTAGAGTAGAGTAGAGTAGAGTAGAGTAGAGTAGAGTAGAGTAGAGTGGAATAGAATAGAAAATACGGAATGGAATGGAATGGAATGGAATGGAATGGAATGGAATGGAATGGAATAGAATAGAATAGAATAGAATAGAAAATAGAAAATAGAAAATAGAAAAGAAATAGAATTCTAATGCATGGAATGGAATGGAATGGAATGGAATGGAATGGAATGGAATAGAATAGAATAGAATAGAATAGAATAGAATAGAATAGAATAGAATAGAATAGAATAGAATAGAATAGAATAGAATAGAATAGAATAGAAAATACAGAATGGAATGAAGTGGAGTGGAGTGGAGTGGAGTGGAGTGGAGTGGAGTGGAGTGGAGTGGAATAGAGTAGAGTAGAGTAGAGTAGAGTAGAGTAGAGTAGAGTAGAGTAGAGTAGAGTAGAGTAGAGTAGAGTAGGGTGGAGAGAGAGAGACATAGAGAGATAAAGAGAGAGTGGGAGAGAGAGGGAGGGAGGGGAGAGAGAGAGATGTCAAAAGGATTTTGTGGTTCCCGGTGTTTTTTAACAACGGGTTCTCTGCCCCAATGACTGGCTGGGTAGGCGTGGTCAGGGGGGTGTCATGTGACTGGTGGAAGTGAGTGACGTCGAGTTGGCCACGCCCACCCAGATTTTGTGGCTCCCGGTGTTTTTTTTTTCCTGTGGGAAACAGGTCCAAATGGCTCTTTTGAATATTTAACGTTGCAGACCTCTGGCCTATATACCACTTCAGACAAAATGGTTATCCAATCTCTTCTTAAAAACTTCCAGTGTTGGAGCATTTACAACTTCCGGAGGCAAGCTGCCAAGCTCTGCAGCATCTTGAAAGACCAAACACAGCAGAAAGATTAAAAAAAAAAAAAAACTAGATTGTGCGGAGATGGACAGATTGACACTAAAAATAAAAGATCTGGGTCCTCATTTTACCTACTGTATTTTCCTGCGTATAAGACGACTTTCTAACCCACAAAAACCTTCTCAAAAGTCGGGGGTCGTCTTATACGCCGGGTCTCATTCTCCTGTAACCAGGCAGACCAGCCCGAAAGGCTCTGACGAGCCTTAAATGGCTCTGAGGAGGGTCGTCTTATACGCCCAGTCGTCTTATACGCCGGAAAATACGGTACCTCGAAAGGATGGAAGGCTGAGTGAGCCTGGTGAGATTCGAACTTGCAGTAATTGCAGGCAGCTGGCGTCACTTTAACACCACTTTAAGCTGCTGCGCCACCAAGGCTCTTTCCCCCCCCTTTTGAGCCGTTCTCGCTATTTTCTGGGTGACCAGCCCGTCAAATCAACCTTGTGCCATTCTCAGCCTGGGATGGATGGGCGCAGGTATCCTGCGAGGAGCTGGCCTGAGCTCTGCCGGTCCAGAGCTTTTGATCTCCTCTTGCTCTTCCGTCCCAGAGGTGGCTCCCACCTGCAGAGAGAACGGACGGACGGACGGACGGACGGACGGAAGGAAGGAAGGGCAGGGATGCTGAGTTTCGTTTCCTCCTCCGACCAAGGATGAGCTGGACCTAAGCCAATCCCTGAGCTTTTCCTGGGTCCTGAGTGGGAAGCTTGGGAGGGCTTAAAGGGGGGTATAAAAGCAACTGAGAGAAGCAGGCTGGGCGCACCTGGGCACCTGGTGGGGAGGAGGGGGTCCCTGTCCCAGAAACGGCTTCGAAGCAAGGATGATCGGCCAATGTCCCTGCTCAGGTTGTCTTCTTCTGCTTCTGCTGCTGCTCGGTCAAGGGAGAGGGAAGCCGCTGGCTGAGTTCCAGGTAAGAGGCAGGCTGCACCTGGTGGGTTTCTGCAAGCTCAAAGGACCGAGGGGCTCCTTTTAGAACGAGGAAGGGGTTCTCCGAGAGCCAGCTAGGCTTTTCCTGCCTGCCTTTCCTGGAAGCACGTTCCCGCAAGGGAAGGCACCCCATTTGGGATGGAGGCAACTGACCCTCTGGGATGGGAGGTGGGGGGGAGATGGAGCCCTGGCTCTTGCTGCTGGGGGGGGGGCATCCAGCTCCCAACCTTGCAGAGAGGAAATCAGATTTTTATTATCTCCTTCTTCCTCTTCCTCTTTTCCTCTTCTTCTCCTTCTCCATTTTCTCCGCCTTCTCTTCTTCCTCCTTCCTTTTTTCTCCTCCTCCACTTTTCCTTCTCCTCCTCCTCTTCATCCTTTCCTTTTCCTCTTCTTCTCCTTCTCTACCTCCTCTGCCTTCTTCGTTCTCTTCCTTCCTTTTCCTTTTTTTCTCCTCCTCTTTTCCCTCTTTTTCCTCCTCCTCTTCCCTCCCTTGTCTTTTCCTTCTTCCTCCTCTCCTTCCTCTTCCTCTTTTCCTCCTCCTCTTCCTCCCTTTCTCTTCTTCTTCTTCATTTCCTCCTCCTCTTCTTCCTCTTTTCCTCTTCCTTCCTCTTTTCCTCTTCTCCCTCCTTTGTCTCTTCTTCCTCCTCTTCCTCTTTTCCTTCTATTTTTCCTCCCCCTTTTCTTTCTTCTCCTCTTCCTCCTCCTCCTCCTCTCCTCTTTCCTCCACCTCCTCCTTCTCTTCTCCCTCCTTTGTCTTTTCTGCTTCTTCCTCCTCCCCTTCCTCTTTTCCTTTTCCTTCTCTTCTTCCTCTCCTTCGTTTTCCTCTTCTTCCTCCCTTTTCCTTCTTCTCTTCTTCCTCCTCTCCTTCCTCTTTTCCTTTTCCTCCCTTCTCTTCTTCCTCCTCTACTTCCTCTTGATTTCCTCCTCTTCTTCCTCCCTTTTCCTTCTTCTCTTCTTCCTCCTCTCCTTCCTCTTTTCCTTTTCCTTTTCCTCCCTTCTCTTCTTCCTCTTCTCCTTCCTCTTGTTTTCCTCCTCTTCTTCCTCCCTTTTCCTTCATCTCTTCTTCCTCCTCTCCTTTCTCTTCTTTTCCTCCTACTCCTATTCTCCTTCCCCTTTTCTTCCTCTTCCTCCTCCCTTGCAGAGCTTGTTGGAGGAAGACCTGAAGACCCCCATGGGCGCAGAGGAGATGGACCGGGGCCAAGAGGAGTCCCTGATGACCGGAGCCCTGGACCAGCCAGATGTCGTCTTCCCGTGGGCCAGGAGCCTGGAGGACCACCCGGTTGATTTCCAGCAGCTTTTGAGAGAGCTGCTCAACTCCGCCAGGAGGCACCAGTCCAGGAACAAAAAGAGGCCACCGCGAGGTTGCTTCGGGGCCAAGCTGGACCGGATCGGAGCCTTCAGTGGCCTGGCCTGCTGAGCTCCAAGCGAGCAGGTGAGTCCCTGGCTGGAAACCTCCTTTGAGTTAAAAAAAAAAAACAAGTTATATGTTGGCAACTAATTAGGATGGGCAGAAAGCCCCCAGCCCCATCCAGCCTCAGTCCAGGCAGCCTGGCTGCCACTCAGGGCCGAGAATCATCAGTTCCAGCGAACTGGCTTAAAGTATGTGGCGGCACCCAAAAAAGCCAACTCAATCCTAAATTACATTGAGGGATACAATCAAGATCAAGAGAGGTACTAATACCACCCTATAAAGCCTTCGTAAGGCCACACCTAGAATCCTGCATCCAGTTTTGGTCACCACACTAGAAAAAAGATGTTGAGACTCTAGAAAAAGTGCAGAGAAGAGCAACCAAGAGGATTAGGGGACTGGAGGCTAAAACATACGATGAACGGTTGCAGGAACTGGGCATGGCTAGTCTAGTGAAGAGAAGGACCAGGGGAGAAATGATTGCCATCTTCCAATATTTGAGGGGCTGCCACAGAGAGGAGGAAGGGGATCAGGCTATTTTCCAAGGCACCTGAAGGCCAGACAAGGAATAATGGATGGAAACTGAACAAGGAGAGAGATTCAACCTGGAAACAAGGAGGAATTTTCTGACAGTGAGAACAATCAACCCATGGAACAGAAGTTGCCTTCAGAAGTTGTGGGAGCTTCATCCCTGGAAGCTTTCAAGAAGAGACTGGACTGCCAGCTGTCAGGAATGGTGTAGGGTCTCCTACTTGGGTGGGGGGGTTGGACTAGATGACCTCCAAGGTCCCTTCCAACTCTGTGAATCTGTATCTGTTCCACTCACTTCAAACCACGAGGACTAGCAACTTACTGTTCTTCATAGGGAGAGTCCTTATCTCCTGCCCACCCAAATAGGGATTCGAACCGCTGAACTGCCGACCTTTTGATCGACGAGCTCAGCGTTTTAGCCACTGAGCCACCTATAAGACAAGTCATAAAACGGGGCCCGTTTGCTTTAACAAATGTTAAATAAATAAAGCCCGTTTGCTTTAACAAATGTTTCGCTTCGCGACGTAAATGTCAGGCTCAGTTGCGGTCATACCTCGAGGACTACATATTTTTTTTTGCTTCCCCCTACACAGGCTTCCCAGCCGAGACCACACCAGGGGCATTTTCCCGAGCGCCCCCACATCATCATCATCATCACCGCAGCAGTGTCAAATCAACCCCTCTGCAAATATGTCTCTCCCCGCCCCCCCCCCCCCAAAGCGTGCCTGATCCGAAAGGATTCGTTCACACATGCACATTGAGTCTTTGGGAAGCTGGTTCAGTACGGTTTAGTATCCTTCCTCCGGTTCGTTTGCACAAAGGATAGAGGGATCCTTCGGCGGCACACCAGTGGAGCCTCCATGTCCAGGAAACGCCAGCTGCATCTTTCCAGGCCTCCCCAGAAGCATCTCTTAGAAAAAAAAAAACAACAGCTCGGTTTTTGAAATGGAAACGATGTGTGTGTGTGTGTGTAAAGGAGTCCACACAGAGACAAAAACAGTTGCGTCAGCTCTTCCGAACGGTCTAACTTCAGGTCAACTTCAGGAAGGAGGAAAGACCCCGTGAAAACGTAATTGTGTAAAATGACTCCGGGGGGGGGGGGGGGGGAAGCCACGCTAATTTGTACCTTGGCGTTCGTTCTTTGAGACCGCTCTCCTCTTGCTTGTGCTACGCCTTTCGATTGTGATTGTATACACATCCTAACAACTTCGTCCTTGTGATGGTCGTATACTGTATGTCAGATTTTGTAATTTATTCAGTTAGTTTCCAGAGCCTCTTTTGGCTTCACCATTTAAACCAAAACTATCAGTGTTAATTATTTCTTCTTCTTCTGAATTAAGGTTATATTGATGCTCATCAGTTAATACTTGTATCTGTTTAATCAGAGTCTGGGTAGACTCTGCTAATATTCCCAGGGCCCCTGGGAGAATAATTCTTCTTCTTCTTCTTCTTCTTCTTCTTCTTCTTCTTCTTCTTCTTCTTCTTCTTCTTCTTCTTCTTCTTCTTCTTCTTCTTCTTCTTCTTCTTCTTCTTCTTCTTCTTCTTCTTCTTCTTCTTCTTCTTCTTCTTCTTCTTCTTCTTCTTCTTCCTCCTCCTCTTCCTCTTCTTCTTCTTCTTCTCCTTCCTCCTCCTCTTCCTCTTCCTCTTCTTCTTCTCCTCCTCCTCCTTCCCCTCCTTCTCCTCCTCCCTATTATTATCTCTTTTATTCATTAAACATGAAACTCAAGTCAACTGAACATTTAAAAATGTATCACAAATACCACTGACCGGCACTGAAGGTTGATAAGGGTTCCTGCCAGCATCCTAAGTATCAACCAAGTATCTTCTTAAAATATACGATGTTCCGAGTAGCGCAGTTTTTTGCAGTTCTGCTGGTGTGATCGCAGGAAGCTGCAATTTCTTGATATATTTTGTAAAATTCTTGGACATGGGAGCCTGTGTAGCGTAGGGAGCTAATGCCTCCTACTAAAGGCAGCAATTAACACCAGCTGCCTGTAATTTCTCTGAGTTCAATCCTAGCCAGGCTCAAGGTTGACTCAGCCTTCCATCCTTTCTAAGGTGGGTAAAATGAGGACCCAGTTTGTGGGGGCAATAAGCTGACTTTGTATAAAATATACAAAAGTATGAAGGCTATTGCTTAACGCATTGTAAGCCACCCTGAGTCTCCGGAGAAGGCGGCATATAAATCAAATTAAAAAAAAGAAAAGAAAAAAAAGTGCCCTGATGGCAATGGGTATCCCTGTTATATGTTTCAACCATAATCACGTAGTTTCAATGACCAGGTCAAATATATTATATTATATTATATTATATTATATTATATTATATTATATTATATTATATTATATTATATTATATTATATTATATTATATTATATTATATTATATTATATTATATTATATTATTATATTATATTATATTATATTATATTAATTATATAATAATAATAATAATAATAATAATAATAATATATTATATTGCAGTCAGCCAGATGTTCAGGCTCGGTTTGGCATTTTTTGTCTACGTATCGGGTCCTTACCGATAGTGGGTTTTAATTTTTTTTATTACCGGTTCTGTGGGCGTGGCTTGGTGGGCGTGGCAGGAGAAAGATACTGCAAAAATCACCATTCCCACCCCACTCCAGGGGAAGGTTACTGCAAAATCTCCATTCCTACCCCACTCCAGGGGAAGGTTACTGCAAAAATCACCATTCCTACCCCACTCCAGGGGAAGGTTACTGCAAAATCTCCATTCCTACCCCACTCCAGGGGAAGGTTACTGCAAAAATCACCATTCCCACCCCACTCCAGGGGAAGGTTACTGCAAAATCTCCATTCCTACCCCACTCCAGGGGAAGGATACTGCAAAATCTCCATTCCTACCCCACTCCAGGGGAAGGATACTGCAAAATCCCCATTTCCTCCCCACTTCAGGAGAAGGATACTGCAAAATCTCCATTCCCACCCCACTCCAGGGGAAGGATACTGCAAAATCTCCATTCCCACCCCACTCCAGGGGAAGGATACTGCAAAATCCCCATTTCCTCCCCACTCCAGGGGAAGGATACTGCAAAATCTCCATTCCCACCCCACTTCAGGGGGAGGTTACTGCAAGATCTCCATTTCCTCCCGATCAGCTGGGATTTGGGAGGCAGAGAATAGATGGGGGCGGGGCCAGTCAGAGGTGGTATATGCCGGTTCTCCGAACTACTCAAAATTTCCGCTACCGGTTCTCCAGAACTGGTCAGAACCTGCTGAAACCCACCTCTGGACTGCACCCAAGGTGCCTATTACTATTGGTACTACCCAGAGATGGAATTCACTTACCTTCCCTACCGTTCGCAAATGTGAGTGCACACGCAGTTGGTGACCACTTTGCTAACAGAAACCTAAAGCTGACAGGCAAAGAATGACCACAATACATTGGGAAAGAGGAAATAAATAAATAGTAAATAAACATGGAGGTATAATTAGCAATGCAGTCTCGCTTCCCTGAACACAATGATCCTCAAGTCACCGCATGGAGGCCGGGAGGCAAGGATGCACATACCATGCACAAAACTTACCCGCATATTTACGCAATTAAAATATCCATTGACAGATGGATGCTGAGGACTAGCAGCTTGGAAAGGCTGGCTCTGCCTCCTCCCAAAGTGGGAACCACTTTGCACATGGCTCCATTTATCTTAAGGGATCTTTAAAAACAGAGAGGGGGGGGGGGAAAAACCCGGACTGTTTTGTTAAGCTTCCTTGAACACACAACAATCGTGAAATCACTGCATGGAGGCAAGTGTACGCATACCATGCACAATACATACTTGCATATTTACATAATTAAAATATCCGTTGACAGATGGACGCTGAGGACTAGCAGCTTGGAAAGGCTGGCTCAAAGGAACCCTGGCTTTGCTTCTCAAGCCCTCATTTTTGCAAGTGGCGGCTCCATTTAATCGTAAGATTCTTTAAAAACAGAGTGTGTGGAGGTTCTTTTTTTTGTTGTTGTTTATTAAGTTTAATTTTGTCCACTGGTTATGATTTTCTCAGTGGGAAAACAATGAGATTATTGTTTCCCACTTCAGCTTAGCGGACCCTTCCTCAAATGGATCTTCTTTGGCCATTGCAACTTCTGGTTTAAAATTCAAGCACTTCCGCTCGCGACTCTACTTCTCCAAATTTTATTTTCCCACTCTCTCACTTCTTCCAGACCTTCACACAGTATCCTACTACAGAGCCACAGCTGGCCTAAATTCACCCGGGTGTGGGGAGGGGGGGGAAGGGGGGGGAAATGAAAACCTTTGCAGAAAACTCTCAATTAAAACAAAAAGGCCGGCCAACCGCGGAGAAGCATTTTTCCCTGCACATAAAAGGCGGCTCTCCTAATTAAAATAATTGGCCTGGCGGGCTCACCTGTTTATTCCATTAGCATATAAATAATGAACGTGCCCTTTGAAGCTCGACCGGGCTGGAGATGACAGAGAATGGAGCCTCCATGAAAACAGGTAGAAGGAAATGGGGAGGGGAGAGGGGGCAACAGAAGGGCAACAGGAACCCAGAAAGAACAGCTGGATTCATAGAAACCTCCAAAGCTTTCCACCCCCCCCCCACCTCCCACGTTTTGAATTCATGAGAATCGCTGCAGGCCTGAATCATTCCACCAGGTTCATGGAGAACATTAAAATTTCAGAGGCCAGGGCAGGCAGAAGGAAGCCAGGCCTCTGAGCATCGACAGAGAGCCTCCCAAGGCACCTGCACAAACCCTGTCTCTGCCGAGATCCATCTTTCGCCTTTATTTTCATTTGACTTCTGTTGTCCTCTCTCTCTCTCCCTCTCTTTCTCTGCTGGCTAAGATACATAGAAGAGAGAAAGAGAGGGAGAGAGAGAGAGAGAGAGAGAGAAACTATTAGATAGATATAGATAGATAGATAAGATAGATAGATAGATATAGAGATATAAGATAGATATAGAGATATAATATATAATGCATTGTAAGCCGCCCTGAGTCTCTGAGTCTGAGACTCTGAGCCCTGAGTCTCCGGAAAAGGGCGGCATATAAATTTTATATATATATATATATATATGTATTTGATAGATATAGATAGATGATATAGAAAAGCTATTAGAGATAGATAGAAATAGAGATATAAGATAGTTATGATATATAGATATATAAGAGATAGAGAGAGAGATATAGAAAGATATAGAGAGATATTAGATAGATATAAGATAAATAGAGATAGATATAAGATTGATATAAGATAGAGAGATATAAGATATAAGAGCCTTGCTGGTGCAGCAGACTAAAGTGCTGTTAGTTAGAATTTAGCTACCAGCTGCCTGCAATTACTGCGAGTTCAAATCTCACCAGGCTCAAGATCGACTCAGCCTTCCATCCTTCCGAGGTAGGTAAAATGAGGACCCAGATTGTGAGGACAATAAACTTTGTATAAAAAAAGAACACCGCTTGGGGTGGTCCGAAAGCCCTACTAAGCAGGTATATACAAGAGTATGAAGGCTGTTGCTTAACACATTGTAAGCCGCCCTGAGTCTCCGGAGAAGGGCGGCATATAAATCGAACCAATAAACAAACAAACAAACAAATAAATAAGATAGACAGATAGATATAGAGACATAGAGATAGAGATATAAGATAGATATAGATAGACAGAGATAGATACATAGAGATATAAGAGATAGATATGAGATAGAGATATAAGATAGATAGTGATAGAAGAGATAGATAGAGATAGACATATAAGAGATAGACATATATATATAAGAGATAGATATGAGATAGAGATAAGAGATATAAGATAGAGATAGATAGATAGATAGATAGATAGATAGATAGATAGATAGATAGATAGATAGATAGATAGATAGATAGATAGATAGATATAGAGAGATATGGACTCTAGGACTGAGCGGTTCGATCACCTTGCAGTCGATGGGACTCGCAGGAGTTTTCTCTGGCACCATCATTCAAAGGCCTCAATTCTTTGGCGCTCAACCTTTCTTACATTATATGTTATATATTTAACATATACAGGTATTTAATAAACAGTGTATTTTACGTATACTGTACATAATAGTAGTGATAATTTTACGTATACTGTACATAATAGTAGTAATAATAATATTCCTTACTTGTATATAATAGTATTCTCCCAACATCTAATGTCTACCTTTATTATCTAACCATCGGTAAAACAAATCCCAAGTTAAAGCATATTCTGTTGTGTCTTCTTTGTCCTTTATCTGTAATGTTCACCGATCCATTTCCGCACAATCTATTATTTTTTTGATCCCATTTTCATCTGGGAGGGAGCTTCCTCATTTTTTCCAACGTTGTGCAAAAATAATTCTCGCCAGAATCAAAAGCATGTAGTATTATATCTATATATCTATATCTATATATCTATATATCTATATCTCTATCTCTACTCTCTCTATCTGTACTCTATCTCTATCTCTATCTCTACTCTATCTCTACCTCTGTCTCTGTCTCTGTCTCTACTCTATCTCTGTCTCTGTCTCTATCTCTATCTCTATCTCTATCTCTATCTCTACTCTATCTCTATCTCTATCTCTATCTCTATCTCTATCTCTATCTCTACTCTATCTCTATCTCTATCTCTATCTCTATCTCTATCTCTATCTCTACTCTATCTCTATCTCTATCTCTATCTATCTATGTCTATACCTATACCTATACCTATATTTATATATATTCCCTTTATTATATTTTTTCTGGCAAAATACCCAACAAAAAACATTTCTGGCTTTTTAAATCTTACGACGTTGCTTTATCGTTTTCTCTAACCGTGTTATGTATTTTCAGTCAAAATTTTTATTTTTGCCTCTGGGCAGGTCCACCACGTACAAAAAAAAAAAAAAAAGAAAAAAAGAAAAAAGAAACGCTTCACGAATTTTGCATGCCATCCTTGTATGTGTATGCATGTTTCTTTGACGCTTGCCGAGACAGGGGAAGCTGAGATAGATCCCCTGGCCTTGGGCTGCAAGGTTGAATGGCAGCCGTGTGCTGGGCCGCTCAACAACATAACCCTAATTGCTTTCCTGGATGAGGAGGGGGGGGGGGCGGTGAAAAGCGAAGGTAGCTTAGCCTAAACTCTCCACCGCTAGCTGAGCTAGTTAGAACCAGTCTCCTTATCAAGATTCGTGGCCTGTCACCGGAGCTCAGCCGGCTTGAAGCAGAGAGAAAGTTCCTTGCGAGGGCCTTATAAAACGAAGCCCCTTGCTTACTGTGCCACAAACATCGCTGAGGCCTTGAGAACACAGCAGCAGAAAAGATGGGTTGCCTACTTCTGACTTATCCCTTCGTTTTGCTCGTGGGGTTTCTCCTGGCTGGGCCGGGCTGGGCTCATCCAGTGACGTGGAGTCCCTCCGGCCAAGATTTGCAAGTTCTACAGGTAAGGAGGAGGAACTTGCCGAGCCAAGAGCTCCAGCTGGTTGAAAAATCCAGGTGCATCAAACGAGATCTCCCAATCTTGAGGCAGGCAGGGCATCGACCAACCATGAATGCTCAGATGCTCTGAGTGTAAGGCGGCCTTCTCCCACTTTCTGTTTGACAAACCTGGGAACCATGAGGACTAGAATCTCGTTATAGGAGTCAGTTGTAAGTCAGAAACGGCTCAAGCAACAAAACCAGCCCCACAGGGTGGTGCAGGGATAAGTCTGGAGGGAGAGGGGGAGAGAGAGAGAGGGAGGGAGGGAGAAGAAGGAGAGAGGGAGAGAGAGAGGGAGGGATGGAGAGAGAGAGGGAGGAGAGAGGGAGAGGAGAGAGGGAGGGAGAGGAGGGGGAGTGGGAGACAGAGAGAAAGAGGGCAAGAGAGAGAAAGGTTCAAGAGAGCCTGGTGGAGCAAGGGACTAAAGCACTGTTAAATAGCACTTAGTTGCCAACTGCCTGCAATTACTGCAAGTTCGAATCTCACCAGGCTCAAGGTTGACTTAGCCTTCCATCCTTCTGAGGTAGGTAAAATGAGGGCCCGGATTGTGGGGGCAATAAGCTGACTTTGTATAAAAAAGAACACCGCCTGGGGGGGGGGGCACGAAAGCCCTTCTAAGCAGCTATATACAAAAGTATGAAGTATGAAGGCTATGAACCGCCCTGAGTCTCCGGAGAAGGGCGACATATAAATCGAACCAATAAATAAATAATAAATAAATAAATTCAATTTTAAGAATGTTCCCATTTTCACCCTCTACCATTTTTAGCACCTCCTTGATCGGCTGCGTGAAAAGATCCGCCAGGAGGAGGATCTGGAACGTCCGGACTACGAAGAAGCCGGCGGTGCAAATGACAATGGCGATTATCCTCCTGAGCTCGAAGACGAGGGCGAGATGATCCCTTCTCACCTGCCCAAACTTCAAGATTCCCTCACTCAGGTTCAGTGGAGAAATTTCCTGGTGGCGTCGAGGAGGTACTTCTCCGGATGCTTCGGAATCAGGCTCGATCGGATCGGGACCCAGACGGGACTCGGCTGCAAGCCCTACAAACCCCGTAGGTCCCCTTTTTAAGAGTTTCGCCGCGTAGGGCTGTTCAAGCATCACACCCAGACCAGTCTGAATTTGGAAAGCCTTTTTAAAAAGCCACGGAAAAATACTCTGAAACCAACCACACCAGGGTTTCCAACAACTGCATTGGTGTATGATATCTACCGTGTTTTCCCGAAAATAAGACTTCCCGGATCATAAGCTCAATAGGGTTTTGAGCGTGAAAATAAGGCCAAGCGCTTATTTCAGGGGGATCAAAAGAAAATAAGGCAGGGTCATATTTTCTTTAGACCCCCAAAATAAGCACTTAGCCTTAGCTTATTATCTGAGGTCTTATTTTCAGGGAAACACGGTACCACGAGCGGGGTGGACCCCCCCTTCTGCTTCCTGTGATTTTTTTTTTTGCCCTAAATTAAGTTTTTTCCCCCCAAAATCCTAAAACTGCTTTCTCTCCCTGTATTGGGCAGTGAGTGGGGAGGGACTTTCAGCTGACATCTGGATCAACTTTCACTCAGGGACGCAAAGGGTCTAAAAAAACCTCAGCTGCTTGTGTTATCCGTTCGCGAATTTTGTAAAACGAATCGAAAGGAAGAAACAACCATCAAGGGAAACCGTCCCGAGTTCGAATTAAAACATCTGGGGCATAATGTGTGCTATATGTGATTTCCTCTCCCCCCCCCCCCAAAGCAGAAGAGGGCGACAGAATCTAGAACATTTCTAGAATCCAGAAAGCGACAAATAAGAATTCGGCTTTCAAAAATCAGTTTCCAGTTTACCTAAATTGCGGGAAAGGAACAAAGCTGTTGTAGGAAAAACTTTGCACGGCCGTGACAAATGCTGCACGAAGTTCTTGCAAGGGTAGACTTGATGTCCTTCAAGGGCTCGGCTCTACCTGTTTGAATTCTGATTCTGTTCTTCGAGGCGGGAGGGTTACCGTCTCACTCGGCTTCGTTCCCTTCCATGTTAAGAAGCTCACACCAAAGGGCTCTTCTGTCCAAAAGCATGTTGCATCCCGTAGTTGTTCTTTTTCTAGATTCTGGGATGGCTTCTGAGGAGCAAAAATGGGATTTGTGGATCTGAAATTATGAATTCATGCTGTCTTCAGGAAAGATGAAGCCCCTTCACTCATTCTTTTTTTAAATTTTCTGTTTCAGGTCCCTGGAGGAGGCGAAGAAGCTGAAATTCATCCTCTTCCTCCAGGAGTAAATAGATGACATGGTCCTTGATATGAACTGTTTGTCACCTCTTTTACGTCCTCTGAGAAAAGATCCACTCCATTTTCCACGCTGCCTAAATATTGTAGAGAACTCGTTAACGTCCAATATTAATTCTTCAACTCAACGTTCGGTCTTTCAATATTCAGGCACTGTTGCTGTCCCTCCAGTCCTGGAGACCCATTTTATCCCTTATCACGGGGACCAAATCTGATTGTCACGGACATCAATAAAGGTTTTGTAAAAATGGAAGACTTGGCTCTTTGTCTAAAGGAGGGGAGGGGGGGGGAAAGAGTCCTGGAAAGCAACTGCCCTACAAAAAGGGAAGTGTAGAGGTGGGAGAAATACCCAGATTGAACAGTTACAAGAAGCAGTTACAGATAGAGAGAATAAAGATTCTAGAGAGTAAGATGGGAGGCAAATTAAAAAAAGCATAGCAACCACAGTATTGAAGCGGGCAAGAGATGATGGATAAATGATTTCTTTGTTGTCGTCGTTGTTCTGATTTGCTTTTCCTTTTCTCTCTCTCCTTTCTCTTCTTCTCTTTGTTTCAGGTAGGTGACACGAATAGAAGCCAGGTAGAATAGAAGGTGATATGATTAAAAGTTAGAATACGTGATAGAAATAAGAGAAAGGGAAATGTTAGTGTAGACACTTTTATATAACGAAGTAAAAATAAGAGAAAACATGGTATAATTGAATAATGACAGATTGCAACTTATTATCATTGTGTATCATTATTAGAAATATATGTTGATCGGATGTAATAACTATGATTAATTTTATCAAGTTTTCTTTGTATTAGAACGTAGGACACTCAGATTCTACACCGTTCATGCATTGATTTGATACGTTTGTAAAAAAAATTTTAAAACTTCCCACCCAAAAAAATGGCTGCTCGAATACCCCTTTAGATTGAACTGAAAAGAGAAACAACAGGAAAGAGAGAAAGGAGTAGAGAGAGAGAGAGGAAGGAAGAAGAGAGGAGAGGAGAGGAGAAAGAAGAAAGGGAAAAGGAGAGGGAGAGGAAAGAGGAGCAGAGGAGAAGGTTAGAAGGAGGAAGAAGAGAGGAGTGGGGGGAAAAGAAGGGGAAGTAGGAAAGAGAAGGAGAGGAAGAACGAAGGAAGGAGGAGGAGAAAGAGGAAGGGAGAGAAGGGGAGGAGAAGGATAAAGGTTGGGATAGAGGTAAAGGGTAAAAGAGCAGTCCCGAAAAAGTAAAAATTAAAGTTAAAAGAAAAGATGAATAAAAAAATAATGGAAACGACTGTACATGTAAATGTGTTTATGAGAAATAAAAATAAAAAACTTTTTGGGAAAAAAATAAATAACCAAAAAAAAAACTTTAAAAGTCAAAAGGGAAGTGTGCCAATGTCCGTTGGCGAGTTCCAACTAGGGGTGCCCAATTCAGAAGGACCGACTCAAATTTCTCACACCTTGTCGTGCACTTCTACAAGTTTGGGTGATGCTTGCTCGGCTCAAGAGCGAGTTGCAAGGCCATGAGCTAGATTAGTGGGTTCAGCACCTTGGAGAGCACCCAGCAATTTAGATACACAGATTCCTTCAGGTTTCTCTCTCTGACCAGCTCCGACCGGATTTTTGTCCTCTCCTTTGACCTCCAAAGCCACCTGGCTTTTCTCACCCCCAAGGTCAAAACTGACTTCAACTCAGGAAGTCCGTTGGTCCAAATAAACGAGCCACCACAAGGTTTCCACCTTCTTGCTTAGCATTACTATCAATCTTCTCATCGTTCCTATCACCCATCTCCTCCCACTTATGACTGTATGGCTGTAACTTGTGATTTATATTGATTGTTTCCTAGTATGATTCGATTGCTTATTTGTACCCCATGGCTATCATTAAGTGTTGTACCTTAGGATTCTTAAAGAATGTTATCTTGTCTTTTTGTGTACACTGAGAGCGTATGCACCAAAGGCAAATTTCTTGTGTGTCCAATCACACTTGGCCAATAAAGAATTAAATCTATCTATCTATCTATCTATCTATCTATCTATCTATCTATCTATCTATCTATCTATCTATCTATCTATCATCTATCTATCTATCTATCTATCTATCTATCTATCTATCTATCTATCTATCTATCTATCTATCTATCTATCATCTATCTATCTCATTGTTTCTTAGTATGAGTTATTTGTACCCTATGACTATCTTTAAGTCTTGTACTTTATGATTCTTGACTAATGTTATCTTGTCTTTTTGTGTACACTGAGAGCGTAAGCACCAAAGGCAAATTTCTTGGGTGTCCAATCACACTTGGCCAATAAAGAATTGTATTGTATTGTATTTTGTGGCTCCGAAGCTGATATTTAATGATTGACTGGTTTTGCATGCGGAAGGCCGTTTCCTCACGTCGCGGCTTTCCATAGCAGAGAATCAATTAACGGCACTATTTTCATCTTCCATTAAGAGCTAAACAAATTATTTTCCTAGACACGTTTCCCAATTTTGCTGGTGGTATTGATCCTAAAAAACGAAGCCCTGGAGGCAGTTATCGACATCCATCACATTGCAAGGATTTCTGTACTGGCTGGATTCATTCACTAAATTGGGATTATTTCCTTATTTTGAATTTTTTGGAGATCCCCCAGTAGTTCAGTTGAGGCATAAAAGCTACAGGGGCCAGATTCTTACACTTGAGTTCAGCACAGAAAGTAAGATACTATGCAATGCAGGGTTGAAATCTATTTACCTTCCCTACCGATTCGGAAGTGCACGCGCCATCGTCACATCTGATTTTGGACCCTCTGTGCATGCGCAAAGCCTTCTGAACATGAGCAGAGTGTCAAAAACAGGTTAAAACCAGGAAGTAATGATGTCCAGGTGGGTGGGCGGAGCCTCGAACTGGAGTGAACTGGTAGCATTTCACTCCTGATGCAATGGCTGAGCATGTACAAATTTAAAATCTGGAAGAAGAAAAAAAAATCCTCTCTCCCCCCCCCTCTACAATACCTTGTAGATGTTTCAGGCATTTTATACACAGTTCACAAAGACACACATGATATCAAAATAGATTAGATTAGATTAGAATAGGAGAGATTAATGCAATGCAATGCAATAGAATGGAATGGAATGGAATGGAATGGAATGGAATGGAATAGAATAGAATAGAATAGAATAGAAAAGAAAATATGGAATGGAATGGAATGGAATAGAATAGAATAGAATAGAAAAGAAAATATGGAATGGAATGGAATGGAATGGAATGGAACGGAACGGAACGGAACGGAACGGAACAGAACAGAACAGAACAGAACAGAATAGAAAATACGGAATGGAATGGAATGGAATGGAATGGAATGGAATGGAATAGAATAGAATAGAATAGAATAGAATAGAATAGAATAGAATAGAATAGAATAGAATAGAATAGAATAGAATAGAAAATATGGAATGGAATGGAATGGAATGGAATGGAATGGAATGGAATAGAATAGAATAGAATAGAATAGAATAGAATAGAATAGAATAGAATAGAATAGAATAGAATAGAAAATACGGAATGGAATGGAATGGAATGGAATGGAATGGAATAGAATAGAATAGAATAGAATAGAATAGAATAGAATAGAATAGAATAGAATAGAAAATACGGAATGGAATGGAATGGAATGGAATGGAATGGAATAGAATAGAATAGAATAGAATAGAATAGAATAGAATAGAATAGAATAGAATAGAATAGAATAGAATAGAATAGAATAGAATAGAATAGAATAGAATAGAAAATACGGAATGGAATGGAATGGAATGGAATGGAATGGAATAGAATAGAAAATACGGAATGGAATGGAATGGAATGGAATGGAATGGAATGGAATGGAATAGAATAGAATAGAATAGAATAGAATAGAATAGAATAGAATAGAATAGAATAGAATAGAATAGAATAGAATAGATCCAACCCCTTGCCCAGGCAGGAAACCTTATATCATTTCGGACAAAATGGTTGTCCAACATCTTCTTAAAAACCTCCAGTGTTGGGAGAATTCACAATTTCTGGAGGCAAGTTGTTCCACTGGTTAATTTGTTCTAACTGTCAGGAAATTTATCCTTAGTTCTAGGTTGCTTCTCTCCTTGATTAGTTTAAGATAAGATCCTCCATCGTCCGAAGCACTCTACCTGCAAAGAGGAGCAGTTTTCCTTCAAGCATTTCGGAAGCAGCTGGATTCCTAGGCTGCATCTGCACGTGTACAATTAAGCTAACTTTGCTGTGTAGTTTTTAAGGGTTCACATTGTGAGTCGATTCGGATTTCAGCGTGCTGCATGCTTTTGCGTCCACAACTCGTTTCGGAGTAACCAATCGCCTTAAAAGCCTGACAACTTTTCAAAATCAAGAACAGTTTTTTCCCTGAATGCCATCACTCTGATAAACAAATAATTCTCTCAACACTGTCAAACTATTTACTAAATCTGCACTACTATTAATCTTCTCATCATTCCCATCACCCATCTCTTCCCACTTATGACTGTAACCTTGTTGCTGGTATCCTTACAATTGATATTGATATTGTTTCCTCGTATGATTTGATTGCTTATTTGTATCCTTTGACTATCATTAAGTGTTGCACCTTATGATTCTTGACGAATGTTATCTTGTCTTTTTATGTACACTGAGAGCGTCTGCACCAAGACAAATTCCTTGTGTGTCCAATCACACTTGGCCAATAAAATTCAATTCAATTCAATTCAATTCAATTCAATTCAATTCAATTCAATTCAATTCAATTCTATTCTATTCTATTCTATTCTATTCTATTCTATTCTATTCTATTCCTAATTATAATTTCCATTCCCTATTATTCTATTCTATTCTGTTCTGTTGTTCTGTATTCTATCCTGTTCCGTTCTGTTCCATTCCATTCTGCATTCTATTCTATTCTATTCTATTCTATTCTATTCTATTCTATTCTATTCTATTCTATTCTATTCTATTCTATTCTATTCTCTATTCTCTATTCTCTATTCTCTATTCTCTTCCTTATTTCTATTCTATTCTATTCTATTCTATTCTATTCTATTCTATTCTATTCTATTCTATTCTATTCTATTCTATTCTATTCTATTCTATTCTATTCTATTCTATTTTCTTTTCTTTTCTTTTCTTCTTTTCTTTTTTCTCTTCTCTTCATCTTTCCTTTCCTTTCCTTTCTCTTCTCTTCTTTTCTTTTTTAATTCTCTTCTCTTCTCTTCTCTTCTCTTCCTAATTATAATTTCTATTCCCTATTATTCTATTCTATTCTGTTCTGTTGTTCTGTATTCTATCCTGTTCTGTTCTGTTCTGTTCCATTCCATTCTGCATTCTATTCTATTCTATTCTATTCTATTCTATTCTATTCTATTCTATTCTATTCTATTCTATTCTATTCTATTCTATTCTATTCTATTCTTCTCTATTCTCTATTCTCTATTCTCTTCCTTATTTCTATTCTATTCTATTTTCTTTTCTTCTTTTCTTTTTTTCTTCTCTTCATCTTCTTTCCTTTTCTTTCTTTCTCTTCTCTTCTCTTCTCTTCTCTTCTCTTCTCTTCTCTTCTCTTCTCTTCTCTTCTCTTCTCTCTTCTCTCCTCTTCTCTTCTATTCTCTATATTCTATTCCTTATTTCTATTCTACTTTTTTTTCTTCTTTTCTTTTTTCTCTTCTCTTTGTCTCCTTTCCTTTCCTTTCCTTTCCTTTCCTTCTCTTCTTCTCTTCTTTTCTTCTTCTCTTCTCTTCTCTTCTATCAAAACTTGCAAAGAAAAAAAGCCCCCATATTTATTTGGGAGCGGGGGAAGGCAAAAAAATGCTCTCTGTAGGCCATATATGGTAGCGATAAACGATGTTGGGACGCCAAAACGCCTGCCTTCTTTTGTGCCTTTTCTATACAAGGAAGTTTTCTCCGGGAGGCTTTTAGCCCCTCTTGGGAAAAATGAAAGACCCTTTTTCCCCGCAAAGGCCATCAACCTGAAAGGTGGGGGGGGGGGAGGAGGGAGTGTGGAGGGAAAGAGAAATGTGAAGAATGCCCAGCCAGGAATGGGTGTGTAATCTCCACTCGTGGTATCAACGCTGGAGATCCCGGCGACATGAAATCATTGACTTGTGACTCGCATGCCTCCGAAAACAGGCCGCTTTGCCCCGTGACACCTAATAAAGAGAATCTTCTCTTTTGGAAAAAAACGCAGCATGCCAGCCGTGGTGCTGGAATGCGCTCCAGATAACCCAGGAAAGCAAAGCTCGCTTCCGAAGGGTATATAAGAACTCGCGGTGAGAGACAGAGAGACAGAGACAGAGAGACAGAGAGAGAAGGTTAAGAAGCCCACTCTGAAAACAGCCGACTCTTGATCTCCAAGGATGGATGCTAAGGGTTCATTCCTCACCGTGGTCTCCTTGGTGTTTTTTCTCGGGTTCCAGCATCCGGCGGCTCACCCCATCCATAGCCTCAGCCCGGCCGAGGAGCTAGCGAATATGGAGGTAAGAGAACAAGCTTCTTGGGATCTTGTCTGGATTCGGGGAATTATCCAGCAGGCACTGGCGGCGATCAATTTGTCTGATATGGCATAGGTGTCTCCAGCTTGAGGAGCTGGGGGGGTTCGGCTAGAAGACCTCCGAGGTCCCTTTCAGCTCTTTTCTGTCATTCCCCCTCACAATTTTTTTTTTTAAAAAATTTGATTTATATGCCGCCCTTCTCCGGAGACTCAGGGCGGCTTACAATGCGTTAAGCAATAGCCTTCATACTTTTGTATATTTATACAAAGTCAGCTTATTGCCCCCACAAACTGGGTCCTCAATTTACCCAATAGCCCGCAAGGCTCTTAGGAGAGGATTCTTCCAGGGGCAGCTATTACTCGTGGGGAACCCAGGTTCAGGAGCAGTCTACCCTAAAGGAACACCAATCGATTTCATACCCAGGTCGCAGATTGGCTGACTCCATTGGAAGCTGGGAGTTGATGTGGGAAGGCGGTGTTCGCCTCGGGCAGAAAAAGCTGGTGTGTTTTAGCCGGAGATAAAGAGATCGGACAAGCATCTATCGGAAATGGAATAGGGGGTTGGATTAGAAGATCTTCAAGGTCCCTTCGGAGCCCGTTCTTCTAAATGGCTTCTCAATGGCTCCAGAAAGCAGGACTAGCACCAGTGTAAAGGAGGTTTTGTAAAAAAAAATTGGGAGAAACTCCTGAAAAACACACGTTCTCCCCTTCCTTCCAATTATTTTAAGGCCGAGTGGGAGCATCAACAGTTAAGGATCCCAAACAAAGAAAAAGAGGGGATTTTTTCTTTATATACTTATAAAGAGGGGGATAAACATTCGGGGCCAGTCAAATATGCCCCAAGATGTGGCAGTTTCAGGTCTATTTTTTCTCTAGTTTGCTTCAAAATGCAAATTCCCGACTCTTTGACAATCTTTGTCAAAGAGACAAACTCTTTGACTCTTGGAGCAATTTTGACAATCAGAATCAGAATCAGAATCAGAATCAGAATCAGAATCAGAATCAGAATCAGAATCAGAATCGAAATCGAAATCGGAATCAGAATCAGAATCAGAATCGGAATCGGAATCGGAATCGGAATCGGAATCGGAATCGAGCTGGAAGGGACATCGGAGGTCTTCTAGACCAACCCCTTTGCTCAGGCAGGAGACGCTATACCATTTCAGACAAGTGGCAATCCAGGCTCTTCTTAAAAACGTCCAGTGATGGGAGCACTCACAACTTCTGGTGGCAAGCCGTTCCGCTGGTTAATCGTCCTCAGTTAGGAAGTTTCTCCTTAATTCCAGGTGGCTTCTCTCCTTGAATAGTTTCCATCCATTGTTTCTTGTCAAAGCACCCTCTGGAGCTTTGGAGAATAAATCGGCCCCCTCCTCTCTGTGGCAGCCCCTCAAATATTGGAAGACTGCTATCATGTCTCCTCTAGTCCTTCTTTTCTCCAGACTGGCCAGGCCCAGCTCCTGCAACCGTTCTTCGTGTGTTTTCGTCTCCAGGCCCTTAATCATCTTCATTGCTCTTTGCGTTTTTCCCCAAAGACTCAACGCCTTATTTTTGCAACGTGGGTGACCAAAACTGGATGAGGTATTCCAGTTGTGGCCTTAATGAAGGCTTTATAAAGCGACCCGAGCAGCCATCTCTTGCTTAAACTGAAATCACGTTTTTGCTGTTGTTTATTATTGTTGTTTATTTATTGGTTCGATTTATATAGGCCGCCCTTCTCTGGAGACTCGGGGCGGCTTACAATGCGATAAAGCAATAGCCTTCATACTTTTGTACATACCTGCTTAGTAGGGCTTTCGGCCCCCCCTAAGCGGTGTTCTTTTTTATACAAAGTCAGCTTATTGCTCCCACAATCCAGGTCCTCATTTTACCTACCTCGGAAAGATGGAAGGCTGAGTCAACCTTGAGCCTGGTGAGATTCAAACTTGCAGTAATTGCAGGCAGCTAAGTGCTATTTAACAGCGCTTTAGTCCACTGCTCCACCAGGCTCCTGTTAAGTGTTTGTGAGTTGCAAAGTCGTGTCTGACCCATCGTGACCCCGTGGACGACGTCCCTCCAGGACGTCCCTTCTTGTCCTCTACCATCCTCTGGAGTCCATTTAAGATCACGCCGAGTGCTTCAGTGACTCCATCCAGCCACGTCCTTCTCTGCCGTCCCCTTCTTCTTTTGCCCTCCATCGTTCCCGGCATTCGGCTCTTATCCAGGGAGTCCTTCCTTCTCATTAGGTGGCCAAAGGATTTGAGTTTCATCTTCAGGATCTATCTAGTCAGAATTCAATTTAAGGCTCCATCAGTTATCTACGAACCAATGGGTGGGTATTTTTTGGGGGGTGCAATAGACATGGCTGCCCATATTGTGTAACTGACCTTCTCAATTCCCACCCCAGGCTCTCCTGGAGAGGTTGGAGGAGAAAGTGGCTTTGATGGAGGACTTGGAGGGCAGCCCTGATGACGTTGAAACTCGGGGAGATCGCCAGGCCGAAGAAGACCTGAACGATGAGCCCCTGGCCGACGATTTCCCCATCTTCTCCGACCGAACGGCTCTGCTGAAACACATGAGGGGGATCCAAGCTGCCAAAAGCATGAGAGAATCGGGCTGCTTCGGCCGACGGTTGGACCGGATCGGATCCGTCAGTGGGATGGGTTGCAAAGGTGAGTAGATCCTATTCTCTGATCCCCGATTTAAAGCCTATTCAAAAGAATCCCCCACATTTCTGGGAAAAGAAAATATGGTTTCCCCAGTGAATTATAATAAAAGGCTCCAAAATGAGCCACAGTATTATCTAAAACCACAGTATTTTGGCACCAGCTTTGGAGATAAAGTAGAAAAGCCGCTTCTGTTTTAGGTTGAGGATCTCACCATTACTCAGGGAAGAAAATGCCCTTCACGCCCAATGCAAATAAGGTAAAGGTTCCCCTCGCACATCTGTGCTAGTTGTTCCCGACTCTAGGGGGCGGTGCTCATCTCCGTTTCAAAGCCGAAGAGCCAGCGCTGTCCGAAGACGTCTCTGTGGTCATGTGATTGGCATGACTCAATGCCAAAGGCGCACGGAACGCTGTTCCCTTCCCACCAAAGGTGGTCCCTATTTTTCTACTTGCATTTTTTACCTGCTTTCGAACTGCTAGGTTAGCAGAAGCTGGGACAAGTCACGGGAGCTCACTCTGTAACGTGGCCCTAGGGATTCGAACCGCTGAACTACCGATCTTTCGACCGACAAGCTCAGCGTCTTAGCCACTGAGCCACCGCAAATGCAAATATAAGCCCCTTAAAGAGAAAGGGACACCCCAAAACCAGGGTTATCTCAAGGGAAAAAGCAGTCACGGAAAGAGCTTATCAAATAATTCCTGATCTGATTCAAAGCTTTTCTTTTCTTTGCCAAACTTTCAGCTGCTTTCACAAGGCCCTCCTATCTTAAAAGCAACTTTTTTTAAAAAATCCTCTTTCACTCCTCATTATTTCTACAAGGAAGGCTGCCTTTAATTTAGAAATGTAAAAAGAATTCAGAAGAAGGTTTTACACTTAGGCAGGGAAAACCAAAAGTACAAAGTACAGATTAGGTCAGTGATGGCTAATCTTTTTGCCATCGCGTGCCAAAAACGGGGGGAGCGTGGTGGGGTCACACCCGTGCGTGCCCACATCCACAATTCTATGCACCCCGCCCCCCACCCCCCGCTTTTGGCACACGATAGCACGGTGGGCCTGGTAGGCCCATTTTTCGCTCTCCTCAGACTCCAGAGCCTTTCTAGGAGCCTGGGGAGGGCACAAAAACGGCCTTCCCCATCCTCCCCAGAGGCCCTCCGGAAGCCGGAAACAATGTGTTTCCTGACTTCTGGTGGGCCCAGAAGGCCTGAAAATCAGCTGGCCAGTGCACTCATGCGTGCCGGAGCTGAGCTCATGTGCCCACCGATATGGCTCCATGTGTCACCGGTGCCATAGATTCGCCATCACGGGATTAGGTGAAACCTGGCTCAAACATAGTAATTGTAAGAGGGACCTTGGAGTCCTAGTGAACGATCGCTTAAATATGAGCCAGCCGTGTGCGGCAGTGATCTGTCCCCCTCTACAGATACCCACAAAAACACAGCCAGTCGAGGGTTAAAGAAGCACTTGGCACACTCCACGGTTCTTATCTCTAACTTGGCAGCGATATGCACACCGTCTGCCAAGGGCTTTAATAGTTCACAGAACGAAAATCACATACGTAGCTTTACCAAAATCCGTTCTTTTAGCTCCAATGACTACCAGATTGAGTTTTTGTTCGTCACAGAGATCATTAACCACCACCCTGTCTTATATAGTCTCTGGGTGTGGTCCAGTGACTCATTGGTCCTGTGACTCAAGTCCAGTGACTCAGGTCTATTCCCTCGTACGTCTCCTCAGCTGCTGTAAGCGCTTATCTCGCCTTTTTTGACGTGCGTCCAGGAATGACGTCTCTCCCTCACTCTCATCTGAGACACCTGTTTCCCCACTACTTTGCTCTCTTTCAGCTGGCACCTGAGACGGTGCCAGAGGGGGGGGGGGGCTGGGAGATCTGGCTGGCTCCTCTTCCTCATGCTCAGATGCTAATCACCTTTCACAATGTTTCATGAAGATGCTCCCTTTTCTTCTGACAAGTTAGGGGGTCACTTAAGAGTATCAAAGGAGGTTATGCTGACGTTGTATTCTCTCCAGCTGGATGTATTTCCTGCTTTTGGAATATAGTTCCTTTTAGAATATCTTTTAGAATATAGTGAATATAAAGTTATCCAGTGGTCATCTAGCTGCTCCCACTTTAGCAGGAACTGGGTATGTTTAGTCTAGAGAAGCGAAACGTTCTCAAGGAAAAAAAGAAAGAAAGAAAGAACCAAGAAAGTCCAGTTTTTTGGGGGGAAAAAGGCCCTTGACCTGCAGGATAGAGAATCTCCAAAGAAACGACATTGGTGTGAACCAGCAAAGGAGTTCACATATTTTTTCCACTGGTTTCCCGCACGCGTGCTGGCTTTGCAAAATTGCCACACGCCCGCCCTGCAAATGTGTCCCCTTTTATTTTATTTATTTTAGTTTATTTGGCTTATATTTTATTACTTTATTTTATTTTATTAGATTTATATACCGCCCTACTCCCGAAGGACTCAGGGCGGTGAACAGCCTTAAGGTAAAACACATCAATACAAAAATTTAAAATAGAATAAAAACGGTATTAAATAATTTGGCTGAGACAAATTTAACCCCCCCCCTAATTTAAAACAAATTAACATTTCCATTTAAAAAGGGGACAGACTTAGGTCAGGCTGGCTTAATGGAATAAATGAGTCTTGAGCCCGCGACGGAAGGTGCGCAGGTCCAGGATCCTCCGTATCTCTGGGGGGAGCTCGTTCCAGATGGTATGTGCTCCCACAGAGAAGGCTCTCCCCCTGGGGGCCGCCAGTCGACATTATTTGGCCAATGGCACCCGGAGGAGCCCCTCTCTATGGGAGCGTACTGGCCGGTGGGAGGCTGTTGGTGGTAGCAGGCGGTCCCGTAGATAACCAGATCCTGAGCCGAATCCTGAGTCCTATTTCCCAATGGACTCAGGGCGGCTCCCAATGAAAAAATGATCAAGCCACAATACAAAGTTAAAATCTAATAGGAGCCTGAGTAGCGTAGGGGAGTAATGCCTCCTACAAAGGCAGCATTTAAGATCCAGCTGCCTGCAATTACTTGCGAGTTCAATCCCAGCCAGGCTCAAGGTCGACTCAGCCTTCCATCCTTTATAAGGTGGGTAAATTGAGGACCCAGTTTGTTGGGGGCAATAAGCTGACTTTGTATAAATATAAATATACAAAAGTATGAAGGCTATTGCTTAACGCATTGTAAGCCACCCTGAGTCTCCGGAGAACGGGCGGCATATAAATCAAATTTTTAAAAAAATCTAAAACCTAATAAATTTAAAATTTAAAACCCTTAAAACCCCATTAAACCTCCATCAGTCCAGGTCGGAGTACTTGAATAACCAAGTTTTTAATTCGCAGCGGAAGGTCAGACGCTAAACGGAGCTCCAAGGGGAGTTGATTCCAGAGGGTGGGCGCACCCACAGAGAAGGCTCTACCCCTGGGGGCCGCCAGCCGCCACTGTCTAGCCGACAGCACCCTGAGCAGGCCCTCTCTATGGGCGCGGACCGGGCCATGGGATGTCGTCGCTGGCTGCAGATGGTCCACCAAATATCCTGGGCCTAAGCCATGTAGGTCTTTATAGGTCATCACCAGCACCTTGAATCTCACCCGGAGGGCAACCGGTAACCAATGCAAGCCGCGCAGGAGGGGTGTAACATGGGAGTATCGGGATTCTCCCATCACAACCCACGCGGCTGCGTTTTGCACCAGCTGAAGCCTCCGAGTGGCCCTCAAGGGCAGCCCCATTGTGCGACCTTCTGACAAGCAAAGTCAAGATGGGGAGCCCGATTCACTTAACAACCAGGTTCCTAACTCATCAGCCTCAGTGCTTCGGTTAACAACCGAAGTGGCCAAAAGGTCATACAACGGGGCAAAATGGACCGAACCAATGTTTCCCTTAGCCACATTTATTTGGGGCTCGGTTGTTGGCTGTAAGTCGAGGACTTGCCTGTATTTCAGAATCAGAACCAGAAGAGAGCTGGAAGGGGCCTTTGGAGGTCTGCTAGTCCAACCCCCTGCTTAGGCAGGAAAGCCTATACCATTTCAGACAACTAGCAGTCCAGTCTCTTCTTTAAAAACTCCAGGGATGAAGCACTTGCAATTTCTGGTGGCAAGCTGTACCGCTGGATAATTGTCCTCAAGGTTAGGAAGTGTCTCCTAAAATTCAGGTTGCTTCTCTCCTTGATTATTTTCCATCCATTGTTTCTGGTCTGGCTTTCGGGTGCTTTGGAAAATAATTTGACCCCTTCTCTTCTTTGTGGCAGCCCCTCGAATACTGCAATTCTGCTATCGTGTCACCCCTAATTCTTCTTTTTTTTCTAGACCAGCCAAATCCAAATCCTTGCAGCCGTTCTTCGTATCTTTAGGCCTCCAGGTCCTTAATCCTCTTAGTTGCTCTAACGGTTAGGGTTAGACCGTTGTGGCTCTTTGAGTGTTTAAGGTTGCCGACTCCTGGCCTAGCCTAAAGCAAACACTCCCTCTTCCTGGGACCGCAAATATCCCCTTGACATGGTGTCGTTCAGCACAAATCATTCTCAAGCTTGGCTTTTTCCTTTCTTAACCAAATTTGTTTTTCCTTTCTCTGCTTACAGGATCCAGAAGACACTAAAAAAGCCGCTCTTTTCCCATGGCGTGTGAATTTCCGAAGATTTTTCCGACCTGAGGGCGCTAGGAGAGAGAGAGAGAGAACGAGAGAGAGAACGAGAGAGAGAGCGCTCCCCCTATTTATTTATTTATTAACTTATTTATTACCTGCCTTTGTTTGCTTTTTTTCCGCCCTCCCATTTCCTTTTTCAAGAAAAAGAAAAAAAAGAGATTTGTTTTCTTATTTTCAGCACAGAGAACTTAGCCTGAAACGATCATTAAAACTATGATTATCTTATTCTGTTTTTGTGGTCTGGGATTGCGTCGCTCGCTTTCGACTCTTCCGCTTGCTTTGCGTTTTTAAAGAGGTTTGCTATTTCCTCTTACCTCTTTTTTTCAAAACAAGACATTTGCACGGTCCAGCTGCCTCAACCCACATTCCTGAAATCTCTAGGGGTAGTCCTCGACTTACAACAGTTCATTTAATGACTGTTCAAAGTTACGGTCCTGAAAAAAAGTGACTTAGGACCATTTTTACCTGAGCTTTGTTATCAGCCCCATGGTCACATGATCAAAATTCCCGACACTTGGCGCCAAATGTTGGAAATTTAATCAAATATTGAGCACCTATTATCACATGTGGTGGAAGTGTTGAAAAGCAAAAAAAAATAAATATTTTTTTTGGGACGAAAATGCATACATGGTTAGAAAAAATGTTAAGGCAACATATAGATTATAAACCAGAACTATTCTTATTAGGCATAGTACCAGAAAAATATGATAAAGGGAGTGTATATTTACTACTAGCTGATAACTTGCTGTTGCCCGGGTATTTATGAATCCCAATCCTTACAGGCTTTTAAAAGTATATGCACAATATGCACATTATAAAGTAAAATCATACACAAAATCACTATAAGTCTTTGGGCTCCATCCCCTATCCATCCGGCTTCCCATGCCCACTGGTAACCACCATCTGGCATCTGGCAGCATTGGGGCTGCGCATGGCCAGCCGCCGTGGTAACTGCCTGGGCCGACTAATCGGTCCTGGCCGCCTTCTGCAGCGGCCACGCACCACCCGTTGGGCCATTTTGGATGGCGAGGAGGACCGTTGCCACCAGATGGGGGATAACGGTCTTCTTCGCCATCCGGAATGGCCCAGCGGGTGGTGCATGGCCACTGTAGAAGGTGGCCAAGACCTATTAGCTGGGCGGTGCAGCCGCTATATTCACCCCGAGGGGTGCTAGGTATGTCTTACCCCCATAGTATTTTTTTTCCGGAGAGTAAGTCATCTGTGTACCAAGTTTGGTTGAAATTGCTCGAGGCGTTCTAGAGTTATGCTGGAACATACACATACACATACAGCCATTTATATAGAGAGAGTGAGATTACATGTTTTTGACAGCAGCAAGAATTGTATTTGCACAATATCGGAAAAATGAGGAGACACCTAACAGTAACAATAACAGTTGGAAGGGACCTTGGAGGTCATCTAGTCCAACCCCATTCTTACGCAGGAGACCTATACTAGGGATTTGAACCGCCAAACTGTCGACCTTTCTGATTGACAAGCTCAGTGACTTAGCCACTGAGCCACCTAATCAGGCATAGCTACAGAAGAAAATACAATTTAAAATATAGTAGACTGTGCAGAAATGGATAGACTAACACGGAGGATAAGAGAAAAAGAAGACACAGAATATTTTCGAACTTGGGACTTGTTTTATCAAGGGCTGGATAATAGAGGGAGAATCTAGGAACTGAAAAAGCATTATTACGTAAACAAATTAACCCAGACAGTGCGCTCTTCACCAAGCACTTATTGTATGTAAAGAGAAAATATATAAATAAATTGAAGAAAAAAAAAATTCGGACACTTGGCAACTGGCTCATACTTATGACCAGTTGCTGTGCCCCGGTGGTCATGTGATCCCCTTTCGCGACCTTTCGCCAAGCAAAGTCAAATGGGGGGGGGGAGAGCCAGATTCGCTTAACAACCGGGTTACTAACTTATCGACCGCAGTGATTCGCTTAACAACTCCGGCAAGGGAGGTTGTAACTCATTCGGCCGAAACTCATTTAACAAATGTCTCACTTAAGAAGATAAATGTTGGGCTCAGTTGTGGTTGTAAGTTGAAGACTACCAGTATAGACTCTATAAATCCGTGATGGCGAATCTGTGGCACGCACGAGCATTGCCTTAGCTCAGCTCCAGTGCGCGCATCTGAGTTTCGGGCCTTCTGGGCTCACTGGAAGTCGGCAAACGGGCCTTTTTGGGCCTCCAGAGGGCCTCCAGAGGGGTGGGGAAGCCTGATTTTGCCCTCCCCAGGCTCCAAGAAAGCCTCTGGAGCCTGAGGAGGGTGAAAAACGGGCCTACCGGGTCCACTGTGCCATCAAGTGCCAAAAGCGGGGGGAGCATGCGCATGTGAGAGGCGCATTAAATTATGGGTATGGGCACACGTGTACATGACCCCCCCGTGCTCCCCCCACTTTTGGCACGCGACGGCAAAAAAATTAGCCATCACTGCTATAAATGCTCCGCTCCGCACTCAAAGGGACACCCCCAATTTCCACACACTATCACAGACCCCAAAATATTAAAATTGCAGCCGAGTTGCTAATTTATTCCTCTCAATCCCCATCAAAGATTTAAGGCCTCTAACTCCTTACCATCTCTCTATCCATTTTGAACTTGCAGTAATTGCAGGCAGCTGATGTTAATAATTGTTAATAACAGTGCTTTAGTCTGCTGCGCCACCAGGGCTACTGGTTGTTGTTGTTAAGTGAATCGGGCTTTCCCCTTTGACTTTGGCAGGTGGCTGCGAAAGGGTATCACATGACTCTAGGACACTACATCCTGTCATAAATATGAGTCAGTTGCCAAGCGTCTGAACTTTGATCACGGGGATCTTGCAATGGTCATCGGTGTGAAAAATGGTCATAAGTTCCTTTTTTCAGTGCCATTGTAAGTCTGAATGGTCATTAAGAGCCTGGATAGCTCAGCAGACTAAGCACTGTAATTAAAACCCAGCTGTCTGTGATCCTGGAGTCTTAGCGGACAACCAATTAAATATGAGTCAAGAGTGTGCAGCGGCAGCCAAGAAAGCCAATGCAATCCTAAATCGCATTAACAGAGGGATACAATCAAGATCAAGAGAGGTACTAATACCACCCTATAAAGCCTTAGTGACACCTAGAATCCTGCATCCAGTTTTGATCACCACACTATAAAAAAGATGTTGAGACTCTAGAAAAAGTGCAGAGAAGAGCAACCAAGAGGATTAGGGGACTGGAGGCTAAAGCATACAATGAACGGTTGCAGGAACTGGGCATGGCTGGTCTAGTGAAGAGAAGGACCAGGGAGACAGGATAGAAGTCTTCCAATATTTGAGGGGCTGCCACAGAAGAGGAGGAAGGGGGTCAGGCTGTTTTCCAAGGCACCTGAAGGCCAGACAAGGAACAATGGCAGGAAACTGAACAAGGAGAGATTCAGCCTGGAAATAAGGAGAAATTTCCTGACAGTGAGAGCAATCAACCCATGGAGCAGAAGTTGCCTTCGGAAGTTGTGGGAGCTTCATCACTGGAAGCTTTCAAGAAGAGACTGGACTGCCATCTGTCAGGAATGGTGTAGGGTCTCCTGCTTGGGCCGGTGGCGGTTGGACTAGATGACCTCCAAGGACCCTTCCAACTCTGTTAATCTGTTAAATAAATAATTTTTTTTAAAAAAAGAATGCCCTGCCTAGCTTGCCACACTCATAGGCCAAATGTCCTTTTAGAAATATGTACTTCTGACACAACATCAGTTGCAGTTATTGACAAGGAATGCAAAAGAGTTACCTTGTGGTAAGACGGGGAGCCAAAAGATTTAATCAAATGGCCCTGGTGGCGCAGCAGACTAAAGCACTGTTATTAACAATTATTAACATCAGATGTCTGCAATTACTGTAAATTCGAATCTCACCAGGCTCAAGGTTGACTCAGCCTTCCATCCTTTCTAAGGTAGGTAAATTGAGGATCCAATTTGTGGGGGCAATAAGCTGACTTTGTATAAATAGACAAAAGTATGAAGGCTATTGCTTAACGCATTGTAAGCCGCCCTGAGTCTCCGGAGAAGAGCGGCATATAAGTCAAATTTTAAAAAAATATCCTGAAGAAAGTTGGGGTGACACCCATTCTGGAAATGCTCAGGCTATCTATTCAACCATCCCAGCCACAACTAACCAAATCTCTCTCACTCCCAAGACCCCCTTCCTGACGAAGACCTCCAGACGTCAATCAAACGTTATCTCCTCCCAATCCAAAAATATCTATTTCCTGGCAGACAGCAGGCCTGAGGATGAACTGTTGCGCGTGCACAATAGGGGAACTACATTAAAAAAATTCATGGTCAGCGAAAGGCAGACAAGCCTCCATTAAGCCATCATCCATTTTTGCTGGGCCAGTGGGTGGGCGGGGCTACATTCAGTGTATAAGATGCGCCCAAATTTTCACCCCCTTTTAGGGGGAAAAAAGATGCGTCTTATACTCTGAAAAATACGGTAATTGTGAGAGGGACCTTGGAGTCCTACTGGACGATGGCTTCAACATGAGCCGGCAGTGCATGGCAGTACCAACAAAGGTAATACAATCCTTGGTTGTATAAACAGAGGCATAGAATCAAAATCACATGGAAAGCCTTAAGGCCACACCTGGAATACCGCATCCAGTTTTGGTCATCACCTTACAAAAAAGGCTGTTCAGACTCTGGAAAAAGTGCAGAGAAGAGGAACTAAGACGATTAAAGGCCTGGAGACTTAAAACACAGGAAGAACGGTTGCAGAAACTGAGCATGGCAAGTCTAGAGGAAAAAAGGACGAAGGGGGGACATGATAGCAGTCTTCCAGTATTCGAGGGGCTGCCACAAAGACGAGGGGAGCCAACCTATTTTCCAAAGCACCAGAAGGCAGGACAAGAGACAATGGATGGAAACGAATCAAAGAGAGGAGCAACCTGGAATTAAGGAGAAAATTCCTAACAGGGAGGGCAATTTATCGGTGGGACAGAAGTTCCCTTCAGAAGTTGTAAGTGCTTCAACACTGGAAGTTTTTAAGAAGCAATTGGACAACCATTTTGTCTGAAGTGGTGTAGGGTTTCCTGCCTAAGCAGGAAGTTGGACTAGAAGACCTCCAAGGTCCCTTCCAACTTTTATTCTGTTCTGTTCTGTTCTGTTCTGTTCTGTTCTGTTCTGTTCTGTTCTGTTCTATTCTATTCTTCTATTCTATTCTATTCTATTCTATTCTATTCTATTCTATTCTATTCTATTCTATTCTATTCTATTCTATTCTATTCTATTCTATTCTATTCCATTCCATTCCATTCCATTCCTTGTTCTATTCTATTCTATTGTGTTCTGTTGTTCCGTTCATTCCATTCCATTCCATATATTCCATTCCATTCCATTCCATTCCATTCCATTCCATTCCATTCCATTCCATTCCATTCCATTCCATTCCCTATTCTGTTCTGTTCTGTTCTGTTCTGTTCTGTTCCGTTCCGTTCCGTTCCGTTCCGTTCCGTTCCGTTCCGTTCCGTTCCGTTCCATTCCATTCCATTCCATTCCATTCTATTCTATTGTGTTCTGTTGTTCCGTTCCATTCCATTCCATTCCATTCCATTCCATTCCATTCCATTCCAGCTCTAATCTGATCGAATCTCTTCTTAAAAACCTCCAGTGATGAAGCATCCACAACCTCCGAAGGCTTCCTTCCTTTTTTTTGCATTCAAAGCTGTGGAAAACTTGGGTTCCGCCTTCTCTAGTTTGGTATCCTCGTCATGTTTTGGCTCTATCATTAAACACATCTTCCATAATTAATCAAGGGCTGATTCTCCCCATCTTAACAGGGACCCATTTGGAAGGATTTTAACGCTGAGGCCTCCGATTCTGAAAACACACCACAACAACTCTCAACAAGATAAACCAAAACCAAACCTTTTCCATCTGGTCTGTCGCACTTTACGTTGGTTGTTATCTCATTTTTGTGTGTGAGTGTTGTGAGCTGCCCGGAATCATTGAGAGTTTAACAAATGATCATTCGTGTTGTTGTTGTTGTTATTATTATTCTTGAAAAGCTTCTTCTCTGGTAATATTGTGCTGCAAACTAGGGCGTACAAAACCTTTGCTAGACCAATTCTCGAATACAGCTATTCTGCCTGGAACCCGCACTGCATATCGGACAGGAATACAATTGAGCGAGCCCAGAGATATTTCACGAGAAGAGTCCTCCACTCCTCTGCTCACAAAAGAATCCCTTATGCCACCAGGCTCAAAATTTTGGGCTTGGACAAATTTAAAACTACGCCGCCTTCGGTCTGACCTAAGCGTAGTACACAAAATTATCTGCTACAACGTCCTGCCTGTCAATGACTACTTCAGCTTCAACCGCAATAATACACGAGCACACAATTGATACAAACTCAAGGTAAACCGCTCCAAACTCGATTGCAGAAAATACGACTTCAGCAACAGAGTGGTCAATGCCTGGAACTCACTACCTGGCTCTGTAGTTACATCCCCAAATCCCCATGACTTTAACCGTAGACTGTCTACCATGGATCTCACCCCATTCCTAAGAGGTCTGTAAGGGGCGTGCGTAAGTGCACCAGTGTGCCTTCCGTCCCTGTCTTACTGTCCCCATTTATCGGTATCCCTTTCCTGTATTCATAATCATGTTTATATTTCTATCTGTTACCTTATATATGTTTGACGAACTAGCTAAATAAAAATAAATAAATCAGCACGCATCCGCCGTGGCTTGTTGGTGGGGGTATCAAAGCAGGCCCATGTTCCCCAGCCAATCAGATTTTCCATTCCTAAAACCACCTCTCTTCCCTCCTACAAGGCCGTCTCCCAAAACAGATAAAGAAGGATTTTTTAGAGCTTCTTTCACACCTAGGAAGTGTGAAAGCTCTTCAGACAAGGAATGTTGTGTCACGGGTTCCCCCCCCCCCGGTGCCCTTACGGTCCCCGCTGGTCGGAAACCACAGAAGATTGCTTTCCGCCCCCACGAAGATCACTTTAAAAGGGAATCTTCTCCTGGCTCCGGTGTCTGAGATGCTTTATCGTGTCAGGGTGATGGAATGTGGGGGTCCATTCTTCAGGCATGAGTTTCGACCGCCCTAAAGATATAAAGATAGAGGTCGCGGAAATTGACACAACTGCAGGCAGAGGACGGAGGAAGACTAGGGTCCTGGTGGAGAAGATGATGATGATGGGTTCAAGGATTCCTTTCCTGCTCTCCCTGTTCCTTACGGCTCACCTCCAAGGTCCATCTGGGGCCCAGCCCATCTCTTGGTCAGAACTAACAGATTTCAAGGTAAGAGCCATCTGGAGTTGGGTCAAAACTTGGGAGAAGCCTTGGATAACTTGGGGAGGAGAACCTCAACGTTGGTGGACACTTGCTTGGCACACCAAGATTCCTCGGTCTACAGACAGGTTCAGAGAACAGGTGATGGGAAGAGACCTTTCTTGAAACGATACTCTAATTGGCTGTCACCTTCTAAATTCGAGCGGAGGGGACCTTGGAGGTCTTCTAGTCCAACCCCCCCCTGAGAGAAAGAGACCCTATAACATTTCAGACAGGTGGCCATCCAATCCTTCCTCAAAAATCTCCAGTGATGAAGCACCCCCACAACTTCTGTTCCATTGGTTGATTGTCCTCACTGTTTTAAGTTTCTCTTTAATTCCAGGTTGCTTCTCTCCTGGGTTAGTGTCCATCCGTTGCTTCTGGTCCTGCCCTCAGGTGCTTTGGAGAATAGCTTGACCCCCTCTTCTTTGGGGCAGCCCCCTCAAATACTGGAATGCTGCTATCACGTCACCCCAAATTCCCTAGACTGGTCATACCAGTCTAGAAAAAAAGGGGAATATTGATTAATAGGAGTCAATGCACAATGCTATGATTGCATGAAAACCATAGACCTTGTATTTACTTGTAGCTTGTATTCAAGCCAGAAAGGATCTACTCAATGGGTGGGTCCAGGGGTCAGCAACCTTAAACACTCAAAAGAGCCATTTGAACCCGTTTCCCACAGAAAAGAAAACACCCGGGAGCCACAAATCCCTTCCCGTGCCTGACGATTTCTTGAGCGGCCACAAAACTAGCATATGTAGTTGAATTAAACGTTCTGTTGTCTTCTGCAACTTTTCCTTGGATTTATCCATGGGGGTTGAAAAGCTCAATAAATCGCGTGCCGACAAGTGTCACACATTGGCAGCTGTGAGTGATATTTTGAGTGACAGGGAGCCGCAGCAGAGGGGTAAAAGAGTCACAGGTGGCTCCAGCTTGCTGATCCCTGGGTTAGTCAGGTCACAGGACTGCCTGTGATGCATGTGCGAATTGGTCCAAGGTAAGACACTCTTAGCGCAGTTGAGAAGAAGACCATTCCGTTTGATCTTGCCTTGCTTTGAAGTCATCTTCTCTTGGCTCGGCTTCGAGTCTCCAAATCTACTCCCCCAAAGGCAGGATTTCCAGCTGTAAATATATTTATTAGAACAAAGCAGATGTACTTATGGGTTCATCAAACATGCTCCTGTTCGCCAGCACTGAAAATCTGGCTAGGACACCTTGGCAGGAGCCATCAAGAATCTCCTCTTTCCATTAAAATTAACATAAAATAAACATTGAAAAACAATATAAATGGTGAAATGTAGAAATACATAAACACAAGACTAAAACTAAACGACAAACATGACTAACCGAGAGTTAAGCTCACTCTCCAATTAATAATAACTAGTGTCATCCAAACCAAACATTTCAATAGAGTCAATTTCTACTAACTATCTACAAAAGAGTTAGCCTGTTTTTGTCAAAATTTTAAGAAATCATATAGCCTAATAGATATCTAATTAATCTAAATAGACGATCTTATCACCCCTTTCCTAGGTTTAACCTTCTTTTGAGCCAGACAAAGCATTTGTCCCAACTTCTATTATATATTGAATCTTTCTTGTCTTTTAAAATATACGTTAATCTATCCATCTCAGCACATCGGAGAATCTTGTTTATTATCAGATGATCGGGAGGCGTATCTACATCTTTCCACAGTTGGGCAAATGCCATTCTCGCCGCTGTTGAGACATGGACAAATATATACCAATCTTTGTTATCAATGTAGTCTGGTCTTATTCCAAGCAAGTAGAGGTCTGGATGAAGGGGAAAGCTCACACCTGTTATTTCCAGCAGCCACTGTTTTATTTTCCTCCAATAGCGTCTAGTTAATGGACAGGTCCACCACTGGTGGAAGAAAGTACCCTTGGCCGACCCACATTTCCAACATCTATCAGAGGACCCTGGGGACATCTTAGCAATTCTGGTGGAGGGGAGATACCAACGGTAGATCATTTTATAAAAGTTTTCTTTGAAAGGGGAAGAAAGGGTCAGTTTCATAGTTTTGTTCCATACATTTTGCCATGCATCAAGCTGAATTGTTTTAGTCTTGTGTTTATGTGTTTCTACATTTCACCATTTATATTGTTTTTCAAAGTTTATTTTATGTTAATTTTAATGTAAATATTTAATAAAGATTTAATTAAAAAAAAGAATCTCCTCTTTCCCAAACTATTACATGAAACTGGAGGCTAAAACATACGAAGAACAGTTGCAGGAATTGGGCGTGTCTAGTCTAGTGAAAAGAAGGGACTAGGAGCGGCATGATAGCATCTTCCAATATTTGAGGGACTGCCACAGAGAAGATGGGGGCGGTCAGCCTATTCTGCAAAGCACTCAGAAGGCAGGATGAGAAGCAACGGATGGAAACTCATCGAGGAGAGAAGCAACCTAGAACTAAGGAGAAAATTCCTAACCATGAGGACAATTAGCCAGTGGAACGGCTTGCCACCAGAAGTTTTGAGTGCTCTATCACTGGAGGCTTTTAAGAGGAGACTGGCTACTTTTCAGGAATAGTATAGGTTTCCTGCTTGACCAGGAGGTTGGGACTACAGGACCTCCGAATGCTTGAAGAGAACTGCTCCTCTTTGCAGGTAGAGTGCTTCTGAAGATGGAGGGTCTTATCTTAAACTAAGCAAGGAGAGAAGCAACTAAGGGGAAAATTCTTTTTTTTTTAATTAAAAAAGTTTTATAAATACAAATTTTTCCCCCATTTCCCCCCCCAAACCTTCCCTCCCATACCCCCTCTCTCCCTTAACCCCTCCCTCCCCTACCCAACCCTCCCCTCCCCCGGCTTCCGCGGGTGAAATCCAAATCATGCCATCATTTACTATAACATGCATTAACGTCCTATAACCCTAACCCCTAACTAGACAACAAATTTCTACATCTTAACATTCAACTAAAAACTATCTGGTACTTCCTTGTTTGATATTTGTTCTGCACATAATCTATCCATTTCTTCCATTCTAACATATAAGTTTCTTGGGTCTGGTCCTTCAAATATGCTGATATCTTCGCCATTTCTGCAAAACTGGCCACCTTCAAAGTCCATTCTTCTATAGTGGGCAAAGAGTCTTTTTTCCAGTATTGGCCAATCAGTAGTCTAGCTGCTGTAATCATGTATAATATCATTTTTGTCTCAGTCATGAGGAATCCTTAACTATCCCCAATAAAAACAGTTGGGGAGAAAATTTCAATTTTTTCTTCAAAACATTTTGCATAACCCACCATATTTTAATCCAAAAAGCCTTCACTTTCTTGCATATATGATAATATGTAGCATCTAAGCATTCACATCTCCAACATTTTGCCTGCAAGTTAGGTTACATGTAAGATAATTTCTTGGGATCTAGATGCCACCTGTAAAACATTTTGTAGAAATTTTCCCTCAAGTTCTGTGACTGCGTAAATTTAACATTCTGAACCCAATTTTTTTCCCATGTTTAAGGGGAAAATTCTTGACAGTGAGAACAAGCAATCAGCTTATCTCCAGAAGTTGTGGATGCTGCATCCCTGGAGGCTTTTAAGAGGAGATTGGACAACCATCCATCTGAAATGGGATAGGTTTCCTCCATGAACAGGAGTTGGATTAGTTGACCTCCAAGGAGCACAGCCAAATACTGAAAAGAATGTTGAATTTTCACTGCAACTAGTAGATGGTTGAAGACATACCTGGACAGCTCTTTTTTTTCCCCTGACATGCCTGTTCATACTCTAAGAGTAGTGGCCCCTAAGATTAGAATAGTGGTTCCGTGGAGAGAGGTTTTTCCGTGGCATGCTGCCTTCGTCCCGCGGATGGGGCTTTTCTTGTTTGCGCAACCCAGTTTCTGGCATGCCGCCGATCGCTGCCTGCCCATGGAACGGCGGCTGGGGATCCCTGCCTAGTGGAAATATAGACAACCACTTCAGCAGAGACCGACTTTAACAGGAGAGTTTGCCAAATATCTTTTTCGTTTTCCCCCTTTTGCTCTTAGGATCTTCTGCAGCGGATTGAGAGCAAAGTGGCTTTGGCAGAAAAGGAAGAAATCGAACGGGATCCGAACGACGCCAACGAGGAACCGGTGGGCGATCCCACCCAGCTTCTCTCGTCCTGGGATGGCGAATACTCAGGACCCCCAAGCGACGGCACCAACTGGCAACCTCCCGAAAGAGCCCCAGCAGGAGCCGTGCGGAACAAACTGAGGGGTATTTTCAATGCCCCTCGACGGATATCCAGCTGCTTCGGACAACGGCTGGACAGAATAGGATCAGTGAGCGGACTCGGATGCAACAGAAGACACGTAAGTTGCAAAATGGGGAAGGTCTGCAATCTTAGTTCAATTGCCGGGGATGTGAGTGGGAGAGAATCAGTTCAGCATTTGAAGCTCTTCGTCGCCCAGGAAAGCATCCAATTCATGGTCAAGTGGTCAATACCAACTCCCAAGAGTTGATGGGCCGATCCCAGGGGAAGATAAATGGAAGTTAAGAGGTGGTCAAAGAAAAAAAATGATGGCAGGTCGATAGGGGTCCATTCCTTTTCTGGAGTCCCTGGTCCTGAAGATGAGGTGGCTACTGGCGAGACTGGGTGACCGGATTTGGATGATCAGCTGTCAGCAAGAGTGGCCTTGTCCATATTTTTGCCATCCGTCAGAAGTGGTGTAGGGTCTGACACTTTAAACACTCAAAGAGCCATTTGGACCTCTTTCCCACAGAAACGAAAACATCGGGAGCCACAAAACCCTTCCCGTGCCTGACTGTTTGTTGAGCGGCCACAAAACTAGCATTTGTAGTTGTTTTTTTTAAAATTAGATTTATATGCCGCCCTTCTCCGGAGATTCAGGGCGGCTTACAATGCATTAAGCAATAGCCTTCATACTTTTGTATATTTTTTATACAAAGTCAGCTTATTGCCCCCCCAAACTGGGTCCTCAATTGACCTACCTTAGAAAGGATGGAAGGCTGAGTCTGCCTTGAGCCTCGAACTTTGCAATAATTGCAGACAGCTGAATCTTAATAACAGGCTATTAGCCTGTTGAGCTATCTTGAGGCTCTTTAGTTGCATTAAATGTTCTGTTTTCTTCTGAAACTTTTCTCTTCTTGGATTTATCCATGGTTGGCCTATCAGGGTTTGAAAAGCTCAATAAATCGTGTGCTGGTGGGTGTCACGCACTGCTTGTTGTGACACTTATTTTGAGTGATAGGGGTGAAAGAGCCACATGCAGCTCCAGAGCCACAAGTTGCTGACCCCTGGACTAGATGAAATACAAGGTCCCTTCCAACCCTTGTTAAATATTACTATTTGTAGCGCTGTTAAACTAGTATTTATTACATTATTTTCATATAATAAAATGTTTGCCGGGAGGGTTGAACAATTTAGAACTCCACAAAGCGAGCAGAATCTGGGAGCTCCCCGGGTCTAAATGAGCAGAAGAGGGCTATCTTAAAGGCATTTTGCATTTATACATTTATTTATGTGTCAGCTTTTTATGGGTATCTCTCTTTCCAGATAAATGGAAAATTATCGTAAGGAAGGAGGGAGACTTTGAAAATTAACTTTGAGAAAGGCGGGGCGGGGGGGGGGGGGAAACGCCAGTTTTCTGCTCCATGTTTGATGCGATTATTCATGCGTTTTGATTTCTAAACTGCCTTACTCCTTCCTGTAAAATAAACTCAAAATCTAACTTGGCCACAGGAATTGCGATTTCCAAACGTTGGTTGGCAGTCAAGGTAAAACCATATTATCTATCGAGCTCCGGACGGCTCCGGATCTCCGTTCCTTCCGTCGGGAGCTGAAGACTTGGCTGTTCAAGCAAATAGGCTGACTCTGATTCTGGGTTTATTATTTATCATTAATTAGTTATTTGATTTAAAGTGCGATTTTATTGTACGTGTTTCTTAAGTTGTGTTTGCCGCCCTGAGTCCTTTGGGAGAAGGGCGGCATATAAATACATGTAATAAATAAATAAATAAATAAATATTTGTTTTCCTTTTTATTTTAACAGAAGTGAAACTCTGTGGAAGAAATCACCTTGTAACTCATCTTATCCCAAAGGCGTTTTTTGTTTCATTGTGACTTGAAGATTTTGCCTGCCAAGAGTGTGTTCCACCAGAAAAATTTAATACACCGGATCCTAGAATATCAGGATTTTGCTCCAGCTGAAATATACCCCATAGGGCAATTTTTGAGATCCAAGCAAGACTACACAGAACCTGTAAGCCAACCGTTCTCAGGTCAAGAATAAGGGAAAAAAATCTAACATTTCCCCCTAATCATGTGAATTTTAATACATACATGCTTTTCCCTCCGATCCATGCATTTAATCTCCTGGATAATTTGAAACGAATTCTTAAATTCAGCACCAAGGACAGAGACAGGGTGAATTCTTTCCACCCTGCCCAATTTTTATCCATCAATTAAGAGTGTAAACAATATCTTACTTTCTTCCCCATAAATAAAGGGGCTGGTGGCTCAGCAGACTAAAGCATTGTGATTAACACCAGCTGTCTGTAATTAGTAAGTTCGAATCTCACCAGGCTCAAGGTTAACTCAGCCTTCCATCCTTTCTAAGGTAGGTAAATTGAGGACCCAGTTTGTGGGGGCAATAAGCTGACTTTGTATAAATATACAAAGTATGAAGGCTATTGCTTAATGCATTGTAGGCTGCCCTGAGTCTCCGGAGAAGGGCGGCATATAAATTAAATTAAAAATAAATAAATAAAACCCACTGAAGTATCAAGATAAAGAGATTGCGACAGGGAATAATGTTGTTTTCCAAATTTATACAGGCCAAGAAAATCCCCTTAAAATGGCTTGTTGCCAAAAAACCCCCAACTGTACTAAGATTTGGGGTTTGTGGGAAAATTTGGGAAAAAACCCATCGTTGTCTCCTCATTCTTTGAATTATTAATCGGTTTTGAGAGAGATTTCTTTTTCATCCCTTCAAGTTTGAACGGACGCCATCAACAAGCATCGTGGAATTGTTAGGATACAGCGAGAAGATATTTAATTTGGTGGTTTTATTTAATCTGCACGCAGCCAAGGCTTTGTGGAACACTGATATGACTAATTAAAAAGGATTTTAATGACCTTTGCGTGTAGCTATCTTTGTGTGTGTGTGTAAATGATTTGTGTAACTCAGCAGCTCGACTGACTGCGGGGATGGCAAAAAAAAATCATTCTAGTTTAAAGTTGTTTGCCGCTTCAGAGGTATCACTAGGATATTTTGTTCCCAAGAAAGGAAAATTCCAGTTGGCAAAAATTGGGCACAAACATAGCAAAATGTTTTCAGGTTCAAAGCGGTAACCAAGAGGGTATTTCAGAGATAAAAACGAGATGATAAAAACAGACGGTCACCTTCTCTGAAAAAACGACGACCGAACAACTGAAACCAACTATCTTTTCATTAAATGCTTATTCAAGATGATGAATGATCCAGCAATTGTGCACACAAAAGAGGAAACTTGGCTACGGTAGTTTTAAACGCGGTTATGCGTAGGAATTTAAGGCCTTGGGCAAACTCAGGTACGGTTTGTGATTTAATGCATTGTGCAAATCCAAAGTTAGCTAGTTAAGACTGTCTTATGAACGCAAGTAGTAATGGGAGAGGAATTTACTCATCGATGGATAAAACACAGCTGACCTGTGTTAAAAACCAGTTGCTCTCGTCTCTGGCTAATATACTGTATTTTTCGCTCCACACGACACTTTCCTTCCCCCCCCAAAAGTTGTTGTAGTCTGCCAGTGGCCAGCAGAGTTGGGAGTGAGGAAGTTGGGGAGGAAGATGGGCCAGTCCTGGTGTCTGGGAAAGGCTCCGATGAGGGCTCTGCGTCAGAGGCAGAGAAGGGGCCAGGGCCGTCTGACAGTTATCAGCTGCCTTCGAAGTCAGACATCAATGAGGCAGAGGAATAGCTGGAGCCTGTTCCCAGTGTGTGCAGGCGCAGAGTTGCCAGACGAAGGGAACAGCTAAAGAACAAGGGGCGACTGAGGAGTAAGGCCACAGGTGGATGATGAAGGGCCCCTCCCAGAGGGAATAAGAGAGGAGTGAAAGGGGAGAGGAGTTTGTAGGAATCAATTAGTTCACTTAATTGGTTCGTGACTCTCCGAGACTCTTTGCCAAGTTTTGAAGATACTGGCTTGGCAGCTCTGAAGCCAGATAAGGTCTGTGACTGTAAATTCTCCCTTGAAAGACTTTGCTGAGTGTGAATGAGTCAACAGGCAGAACTGGCATGTGAGAGAACACCTATCTGTGGTCCTCTCGGGTGCCGCCTGATATTTTTTTCCATCAACACCTGGGAGAAAAGAGACAGTGGTCATTCTGGATTGTGAAGCAAGAACCAGGGAGCTATCCAGGCTCCCTATCCAGGGAGCCTGGATAGCTCAGCAGACTAAGCATTGTGATTAACACCAGATGTCTGCAATTACTGTAAGTTCGAATCTCACCAGATTCAGACTTCCATCCTTTCTAAGGTAGGTAAATTGAGGACCCAGTTTGTGGGGGCAATAAGCTGACTTTGTATAAAATATACAAAAGTATGAAGGCTATTGCTTAACGCATTGTAAGCCGCCCTGAGTCTCCGGAGAAGGGCGGCATATAAATCAAATAATAATAATTTAAAAAACCTGCTAACCAACGGGGCACCCACTTTTATTTTATTTTATTTATTTATTTTATTATTTCAATTTATAAATTGACAATGGACTGTGTTGCCTGAATTTCAAGGCTACCTTACATGTTTTCCTTCTATAAACATTAGGTGCGTCTTACCGAGCGAAAAATACGGTACATGGGAACTGAAGTCCAATGCACCTGCAAAGCAGATTGGGAGACAGTTGAAGAGAGCCTCCATGTTCGGAAGCACTCTACCTCTGAATATCATATCATGGAGATGAAGAGAGAATTGGTTATAACTCCATTTTTTTTTAAACATTCCAATAAGCCGTTAAAATGTCTCTGGGGATGAGAATGTTGGTTTCTGAATATAAAATAAAAATGCGACAAAGCTTAAAACACTGGGGGGGAAAATAAATCAAGAACGGCGATAAAGAGTCACAAAGACAGAGATCGGGGGAGGACCCCAAATAAAGGAGGAATTTTATTGTGTTTTTTTTTTTAAGAGAAGGACCATGATTATAGAATACAAGTGCTCAAACCAAAATTAAAAAATATATATATCTAGCACATTCTCTGCCCAGGAATGCTTTGAAACATTATTAAAAACAAAAATGTTATGCACACAAAATTAGTTCCCCACTCCGAGATTCGGATCACGTTGACGAGGGACAGTGCAATTGGAAATCAAGATATTTATAAGAGCTTAGAAACCAAAGAAATGCCCCGTGTGCGCTTCTCCCTCTGGAATGGATATTAATACTGTTGAAGGGACGAGAGAGCAGAAATAATGAGAATTCCTAGACTCTCCCAGCATCCATGAAAATCCCAAGACGTGAATTCTGAGGGGCCTATCGATCCGGAACGGAAGTGGGTCTAGCCAAATTTGGCGTGCGAATGTTAAATAAATAAATAGTTTTCTGGGGAAGGCGAGAAAAATCTCTTCATTATTGTAGGACAGAAGACAATGCTCGACACAATTCGTGGAACGCAGGAGCGATGAGTGTCGTTTTACGGGAATCGCTGTCCCTTGAATCAATTCTATGATTTTAAGCCGTGATAAATAAGACGGAGAAGCCCTCCCGCGTCTCTTTTCAAACCTGAAAGGTGTTAACCGCATAATCGGAATCTTTAAATCTTTTGATTATAATGCACAGAGTTATACATGCACACATATCAATACCTGGGAGAAAAGAGACAGTGGTCATTCTCGATCAGGAAGCAAGAACCTGCTAACCAATGGGGGTACCACTTTTGACAATGGACTGTACTGTCGCCTGAATTTCTAGGGCTACCTTACATGTTTTAAATGAATTTTTTTTTTAATTCCCAGCCTAGTAAGAGGTCAATTATTAGGTAATACAGATAAAACCAGCCGAGAATCCAAGTGCTTTTTTTTTACGCTCTAATATTTTCAAGCTTCTAGAAATGAGGAAGGAAGTTATAACTGGCCAGCAATCATACAAAACTGCCCCAGAAATATTAGCTTGGCATTTTCCCCCCCGTCATCCACTTTTAAAGCATTGAAGTATCGAATAAATTATGTTTTCCTTTCTCTCTCTCTTATTCTCTCTTGTGAATTCTGGAATTCTCAAAGAACAAAACAACTTTAGCTTCCTGGGAAAATAAGAATACTGGTCTCTTTCACAAACACACGGAGATGCAAAATGGGGATTTATAGCCCGCGCTTTAGAATAAAAATGCCCGTTGGCCCAGGATAAGAAAGTAAAAAAAACACAACAAAAACCCAGACAGGATCATTTTGGTCTTGTGAAAATTCAAGCTGCAAAGGGAATGTTGGATGGTCTGATGCCGTGTAAGACAGGCCTGTGGAGAGTTGCTAACAGGAGCTGAAACGGGACCTGTTCGAACCAGAAATGGCTATAAAGAGGGCAGGAGAAGGTAACACCTTGGAAAAGGAAAATGACATATATATATACATACATACATATATATATATATATTAAGGTCAAGAGCAGGAGGGGCAAAGGAAGAGGTGCAATCTCGCTTGGGTTGAGAACGGAGCAAAGGAATATTAGGAAGGGGAGAGGGGGGGGGAAAGATAAAACTGAGTATTCTGGAGAGGTGAATCCCAAAAAAAATCTTGCAAAAGCATTCCTGTCCTGAGTAGACAGAACCGGTATTCAAAAATTGGACTTCTGCTCGGCGCCCAGACCGCGTCTCTCCAAAATAGGTTAGAGATAATCTCCTTCCACTTTCCACTGGAAAGTGGAAGGAGAAAAACACCCACTCACAAACACACACACAACTACATTGGATGGGAGACTTAAATTAGCATCGGAGCACATCCAAAACTTTGCCAGTGCAAAACAAAACAAAACAAAACAAAACAAAACAAAACAAAACAAAACAAAACAAAACAAAACAAAACAAAACAAAACAAAACAAAACAAAACAAAACAAAACAAAACAAAACAAAACAGGCTGTGCCCCATTCGTAATCTAAGCCTAAGAAAATCGAATTATTTTGCTGCCGGATCGCATCGGCGGGCAAAAATAAGCAAGGAATTGTTACGTTTGGTCGTCCTTGCAAAATCCGGCAGTTCCAGATTGCAACTTCTGCCCCGCTGGGAATTTGGAGAGGATTTGACCAAATTTTGAGTGAATGAGCCCCCTGCCTAAAACACGGGCGTTCCTCTTCTTTAGCCGAGACCCCCCACCCCCAGGGAATGGGGCGGTGGGGCAGCTGCATGGATTAAGTCCTCTAACCAGAGAGGTGGGGAGGGGGGAGGGAAAGAATGAAAGAGCTGGGCTCGGGTCCCCTCTTCCTTCCAAAACACTGACGACTGTGCTTTATCAAGGCTGTATCAGCTCTCCTCCATGCCTCAATTTCTGCTTTCCCTTGAAAAAGAGATTTATGCAAAGGTTAAACACACACACACGCACACCAAGCGACAAAGACAGGAGTCCGCCGGAATCACAAGAGCCAGTGGGATGAGGCTTGTTAGAAAGGACTCAGCCGGTCACAGCCGGCTCAAGGCTTTGTGTGAGCCAGCCGGCCAGGATGGGAAAGCTCTTGAATGCAGCCGCTGCAGACATTCTGCCCCCCCACCTCCCCATTCGAGATCCATTCCGGTCCTACCTGGGTATCCCTCTATTAAAGGTGTCCTCCCCTGCTTGCCACCCCTCCCCCAACTCCCCCACCCTGGTTGGCAATTACAGCCCTTTACAGTAAAAACCAGATTTGTTGAAGGTAACAAACAAGCCGAGGGGGGGGGGGAGGGAAAAGGGAGTGCTGTGCCAGGAGGGTCATGCCAGGGCAAAGGAAATTTCTACCACCCGCAGAGAACAAAGGTGTTGGGTTATGTACCCCTTTCCCCGCCCCCACCCCCCTTCCAGGCAAGGTCTGGCGGAGAGGAGAGGAGAGAAGTTATTTGGGGACATCTCTGCAGGTTGCCCTTCGCGCCGTGCAAGGCTCTCGGGATTTCGAAGAACTGGGAGAGAACTGGGAGAAAGAACCGGCAGCCAGAAACAGAGGAAGGGAGGGGGGGGGGATTGTCAGATGGCAAGAAAGGAAAGAGAGGACAGGATGAGGAAAGTAGTGGGGGTGGGGTGGGGGAGAGAGAATCAGCCAAGCTGGAAAACAGCAAGCGAAGCAAGGCTGTTAGGGGTTGGAGAGAGAGAACATCACGGTTTGGTCCCGCCAGACAATATATCCCGACCCCTCCACCCCCCAAAATCTTGGTTCCCTTCTGCACATTCAGAATCACTTGGCAATGAACTGTCTTTGCATCAAATTAAAAAAAAGAAAAGGGGGTGGGGGCTCCATTTGAAGCTCAGCACCCTAAAGGATTTGAACGTGCTCAAAATCCGGGGTTCAACAGCTCCCCCGTTCCAGCAACAGCAGCTCCGAAGCTTTAAAAGTCCAACCACTCTGGATTCCTCACTCTTGCAAAGTTTTGGAGGGGATCCCAAGGGAGGATCCGGAGAACCGAGGACTTAATCTGAATCTCTTCCCCCCCCCCCCAATGGGAGACATCCTTGACGCCGGGTGGGGGGTTGATCTCAGAAAGACGTCAACGAAAGTGAAAGACGGAGAGAGGTGCGAAGAGCAGAAAGTTCAAAATCCCCGGTCAGAAAATCGTTAATTGTTGTTGTCCCGTTTCAACCTTACCGAAGGTGGATAACCTTAATTAAAACCGAAAAGCAGGTGGCTAAAGTTTGAAGTGAAGGTAACGGTGTCCCAACTGGCCCCAAAGAGGGAAGCCTGCAAGATTTGCAAAAACTTCGGCAAAGTAAAGAGGAAAAATGACGTTTTCTCTCTCTCTCTCTCTCTGGAATAAGGTAGAGATACAATCCTTTCAGGTGTCTGCAGGGTTGGCCAACGAAGCACTGTGGGATGGTTTGATCCGCAATCCACAGAGAAGCGCGTGGCTGCTAGAACAAGAGGAGGACAGCCAGCTCTCCAGATTATCCCCCACGTGTTACGCTTTTTCCCCCTCCTAGACGGAAGGATGTACAGTTTTTACGGCTCCAAAACAGAGGCAATGACGACGACGGGCTCGTTTTGTTGACTAAAGTGCACACGGTGGGCCCAGGAATCCCTAGGAGGAGGAGGAGGAGGAGGAAGGGGGGGGGTCTCAGGAGGTAGAAGAGGCGGGAGATGAGGTTTAGATGGTGTGGTAATGCTGGCGCAGCCTGGCCTGGAGGAATTCGTGGGTCAAGTTGTGTCGAGTAATAATGCCCACAATCTAGAAGGGGAGAGGGGGAGGAGAGAGAGAGGGGGAGAAAAAAAAAAAGCAAGTGAATTTGTCAAGCGTGAAAGCAAAAAACGAAAAAACGGCAGAATCGCCAGAGGGATCGGCTTTTCTGAATCGGGCTACCGACGTCTTTCCAGCATTGCCTTTTGGCTTCACTCTGTCCCACCCTGAACGGTGCTCCCTCTACACAGGGGTGCGATTGTAACATTTTAGCAACCGGTTCGCTGCCCGACTGCTGGGTGGGTGTGGCCTACTCCGCCTCTTGCACCGTGGCAGTGGGGAGGGGGGGGTGTTTTTGCCCTCCCTAGGCCCCGTCGAGGCTTTCGTCGAGACTCCAAGAGGGCGAAAATGGCTTCCTCTGTGCACCAGACTTCTGGTAGGCCCGTATTTCGCCCTCGCAGAGCCTCCGCCAGGCTCTGCACTTATATCCAAAATTGGCTGCGTGGAGACTCCTGGAAGGGGTGGGGAGAGAGGGATGGGCAGGGAGAGCCAGTCCTTTGAAACTACCGGTTCGGTGAACCAGATTAAAACTAACATCTGTACTCCCGAACTGGCTGAATCCCACTCCTGCCTCTGCAGCTTTAGAGAGCATTCCTTTCCCAGCAACCTTTCCCTAAATTAGTGGGCAGGTGATTTGTCTGAATTCGGCTTTGCGAAGAGATGGTAGTCCTGCTCCATAAGCTCTGCCCTCAGGAATGGGACAAGGGAAGCTGAACCCATGAAATAGGGGCAAGAAACCCACATTCCCAGCAGGAAAACCCATCCCAATACTCTTCTCCTTCCATAAAAAAGTTATTTTGAAATTTCAAAGCATGATCTTCCCTCAAGCTGAAAGCAGAGCTGGAAGGGAAGCGAATTCTGCTGTCCAGCAATGTTCCTCCCGTCTTAGAATTAGCCTAATACTAGTTTCCCCCTCTGAGTAAAGACTCTAAAGCAGGGGTGGCGACTTTAAGGCACGTGGGCTTCAACTTGGTGGGGGAATTCTGGGAGTTGAAATCCACAAGCCTGAAAATTGCCAAGGTTGGACCCTCCTGCTCTAAAGTTGCCTTTGCAGCAGTTCAACAAGTGGTTTCTGGAACAGACCCACAAGTTACAAGCCGATGTTTCTTCCTAGGTCATCTGAGAGCTTCAGTGCCATTTGTGGGCCTGCAGCGACATCTAGTGGTGAAACCTCAACTTTTCACCATGGTTCAACTTTAAGCAACTACAAATTACAAATTGGATCAGAAAAGAGGAAAGTTTTCTCCAAAGACCCCGCAGACAGACTCACCTCCCCGACGGCATTCACCACTGGCAAGTGCCTCAGCCCCATCGTCCGGAAGAGGTTGAAGACTTGGGAAATGTGAGCATTAGGTGAGATGGTGAAGGGAGAAGGGTTCATGTAAGGCGTGACGTCCTGTTGGGAACAAAAAAAAGCTCGACTTTCAGTTCAAATTTTTATTACCGTATTTTTCAGACTAAAAGGCGCACCTAAATTTAGAAGAGGAAAACAAAAAAAAGTTTTTGCCCCCACTTTTTTCGGGCCTTTTCCAAGTTTTTTTTGGACTGTTTCCGGGGTTTTTTTCAGCACATTTTCGAGGCTTTTGTGGGCCTGTTTTTGAGGCTTTTTTGATTCATTTTGGGGCTTTTTTTGGCCCGTTTTTGAGGCTTTTTTTGCTTCATTTTGGGGCTTTTTTCGGCCTGTTTTTGAGACGTTTTTCATCCTATTTTTGAGGCTTTTTTGAGGGTGTTTTTGAGGCTTTTGGGCCTGTTTTCAAGGCTTTTTCGGCCTATTTTTGAGGCTTTTTTTGGCCCATTTTCAAGGCTTTTTTCAGCCTGTTTTTTCTGAAAAAACGTGCCAAAAAAAGCCTTGAAAATGGGCCAGAAAAAGTCTCAAAACAGGCTGAAAAAAGCCCTGAATATGGGCCAACAAAATCTTTGTAAACAGACCAAAAAAAAGACTCAAAAATGGGCCAAAAGAGGCCAGAAAAAGGCCGGAAAAAAGGCCCAAAAATAGGGCGTGCAGAGGCCAAAAAAAATGGCTGATGAGTGGGCAGGGCTTCAGCAATATTCAGTCTATAAGACGCACAGACATTTTCGCCCCATTTTGGGAGACAAAAAAGTCTGTCTTAATAGTCCGAAAAGTACGGTATAAAATGTAGAAATGCGAAGAGAAATAAAAATGCTTTTCTTTTTCTTTTCTCCTTTTCCCTACACCTTTTCCTCTCCTATTTTCCCTTTATTTTTCAAAAGCCTGTGACGTTCACAGAGGAATTTATTTAGGTGAACAAAATACCTCCCAAATCTGCATTATAAGTCTCTAACCATCTGTCCTCTGTAGCCGGTTCTGGATAGGAAACCTCCAAAAACAAATACAGAGGTACAGAAAAGAGTCTAGAAAAATTCCAAGACCTGCGGAAGTGCCTTTTCTAGAAAACAAGGTAGAAACCACACAACTGCAAGGAGAAGACCTTACCACAATCATGCGTGGATTCAGGAGTGTGAGATCTAAGTCATGGATGTCCGGATAGCGTGGGTAATCTTCTGACATATCTGCATACGAGAGACGAGGCTGGTTGGCACTCTAAAAAGGGGCGAAACAAGAAGAAATAAAGACACTACTTTTCTAACGCGCTAAAAAAACATCCTAACAGGGTTTCTGCTTGGGAAAAAAGACACACTCAATTGTGACATTAATGCAAGAATCTCTCCTCTTCCAGAAAAATCTGCTGGATTATCATCTATTCAGACAACCCAGTCACTTCTTCGTCGGAACTCACTGATTGATTCTCTGCATAGCAGATTCCTCGGATAAGTAAAGTGACCAGCTGTGAGCGCAGGATCAGGCCGTGGAAAGTCAGAGGCCGGAAGCGTTCCTCCATCGTCCACTCCTCACTGGGGGACTGGTCTGGATACAGATTGGGATACGGAGTGTATCTAGAAGGAAACATACAAATTTGTTATGGATGGATGATGTAATGGAAGGATTGAAGGAAAGGGAGATTGGATGGAAGGAAGGAAGGAAGATAGGTAGAGATATGATGGAAGGGGAAGTGGGATGGGTGGATGTAATTGGTGGATGGATGGATGATATAATGGAAGGATTGAAGGAAGGGAAGATGGGATGGATATGATGCAAGGAAGGGAAGATGGGATGGATATGATGCAAGGAAGAGGAGATGGGATGGGAGGTAGGGAGGGAGGGAGAGATGTGATTGAGGGGAGGTGGGATGGATGGAAAAGAAGGAAGTGATAAGATGGAAGGGGAGGTGGGATGGATATGATGGAAGGGAGATGGAATGGAAGGAAAGGAGGGAGGGAGAGATGTAACAGGGGAGGTGGGATGGATGGATAGATGAAATGAGAAAGGAAGGAAGTAAGGTGGGATGGATATGATGGAAGGAAGAAGAGATGGAATGGAGGGAAGCAGAGATGTGATTGAGGGGAGGTGGGATGGAGGGATAAGATGGAAGGAAGAGGAGATGGGATGGATGGAAGGAAGGGAGGGAGGGAAGGAAGCAGAGATAGGATTGAGGGGAGGTGGGATGGAAAGATAGAAGGAAGGAAGGAAGGAAGGAAGGAAGGAAGGAAGGAAGGAAGGAAGGAAGGAAGGAAGGAAGGAAGCGATGTGATGGAAGGAGAAGTGGGATGGATGGATGGATGGATGGATGGATGTGATGGAAGGAAGGGGAAGGATAGGATGGGAGGGAGGGATGGATGGATAGAAGGAATGAACGAAAGAAGGAAGTGATGTGATGGGAGGTGGGATGGATATGATGGAAGGAAGAGGAGATGGGATGGAAGGGAGGGAGGGAGGGAGGGAGGGAAGGAAGCAGAGATATGATTGAGGGGAGGTGGGATGGAGGGATGTAATGGAAGGAAGGGGAGGTGGGATGGAAATGATAGAAGGAAGGAAGAAAGGAAGGAAATGATGTGATGTGATGTGGAATGGATATGATGGAAGGAAGAGGAGATGGGATGGAAGGGAGGGAGGGAGGGAAGGAAGTAGAGATGTGATTGAGGGGAGGTGGGATGGAGGGATGTAATGGAAGGAAGGGGAGGTGGGATGGATGGATGGATGTGATGGAAGGAAGGAAGGGGAAGGATGGGATGGATGGATGGGTTGCATTTATCTGTTTCTGAGACATGTCCACATTTCTTCCTTACACAGTCAAGGAAGAGCTTTAAGGCAGCTTAAGCAAATAAGGATCCATGAAAATCAAAAATCAACTGGTCTTTAAGTGCCAAACTCTTTTGATATAGAAGAAGGGATTTACTAATGCTGCTGGCTGGATGTGATGGCCTCTCCACCCCGGCAGCCAAGGGTTTTTGCGCACCTCGTGAAGCAAAGCGCCCCCCCCCTTCCCCACGCTCACTTCCGCTCCAACATCTGCTGCAGCATGTCCTCCGTCTCCGGAGGCTCCTCAGCCGCGTTGTGGTCATCGCACACATTTCTCAACTCGCTGGAGGGGTACGACTTCATGGACTGGCTACGTTTACGCTGCTCGGCCGCCCGAGTGAGGATGCTGGATTTCTGGAACAGGGAAAGTCCAGGATTGTTTCATGCAAGTCAGCCCCTCAGAATCAAGAACAAGATTCACCTGTCTATTCCAGGGGTGGGTTCTAAAAATTTTTACTACCGGTTTTGTGGGCGTGGTTTGATGGTCATGTGACAATTTTTTAGGATTTAGCAGAGGTACTAGTCTACCAGGCTTTTAACTACTTGCAGAGCTGTACCAGTCTTCCCATTTCTTTTTTGAGGCACCGGTCTACCCATTTATTTTTTGAATGTACTGGTCTACCACCACACTGCCTTTTAACACTGATCAGCTGTAGGGCGGCCCTTTGAAGCCCCGCGGCAAGAGTTTAAGCAGTTTTTTCCCAGCCGATCGAGTCGATAATCATTATTTGCCGCAGTTCCTCCTCCAGAGGAACAAGGAAGTCACCGATCAAAATGCTCACCTTGAATTTAATATTGTTGCTGATAAGCTGGTCCCACTTCATAAATTCTTTCTCGTAGGCCCGGTTCTCGGTCACCACCGGGAAGGCATGATGGACCGTGGTGCGGAGAATGCTGACCAGGGACTGGATCCGGGTGTGAGGGTAGACGTACATCAGATTGGGCTCCATGATATCACTCGCTCTGAGCCTTTGGGCGACAGAAAAGTTGGGGTGAAATCAAAATCAGAACTGGATGAAATAGTGACAGGAACAGATGAGATTAAGAAATTATATAATTATTTATTGCGTATTAGACTAGAGGATGAAGAAGTAAAAGAAACGATGATAGCATGGGCACAGAATTTTGGATACACCATAGAATTGGAGAAATGGCAACAACTTTGGGAAAGAAACAATAAATTAACAATGGCTATAAAGAAAATTTGTATAAGATGTTTTATAGCTGGAAAGCCAGAAAGATTAGCTAAGATGTTTAAAGATAAAACAGCTAAGTGTTGGAAATGTCACTAGTTGCTGGGATCATATTATCATATGTGTTGGTTGTGTAAAGAAGCAAAACATTATTGGGTGAAAATTCAAACATGGTTAGAGGGAATGTTGCAGTAACATATAGAGTTAAAGCCAGAGATATTCTTACTGGGAATCTTACCAGAGAATTCGTAAAGAAGATACATATTTGATTATTCATATAATAACAGCAGCTAGAATTGTATTTACACAAAATTGGAAAACAGATAAAATCCCTTTGGAAGGAGAAATTATAAAGAAAATTTTAGAATGTGCAGAAATGAATAGATTAACATTGAGAATAAAAGATAAAGAGGAGTTGATGCATTTCAACACATGGGAAAAATTTTATGATTGGTTAGAAAGGAAATATGAATAAGGGTATAGAGGTAAAATAGATAGAGAACAGATGGGAGAAACCAATTAAAAAAATAGATACCCAGATGATGCCAAGTAAAAGGAGAAAGGGGGGAAGGGTAAAAGGGGAAAAAAGTGAGATATTATAAAAATGTACACAAATGAAGAAATAAAAATAAATATTAACTGTAAGAGCCTTGGTGGCGCAGCAGACTAAAGTGCTATTAAGTAGCACCAGCTGCCTGAAATTACTGCAAGTTTGAATCTCACCAGGCTCAAGGTTGACTCAGCCTTCCATCCTTCCAAGGTCAGGTCAAATGAGGACCCAGATTATTGGGGGGGGGCTGTGGGGGGCATTTGCTGGCTCTGTAAACCGCTTAGAGAGGGCTGTAAAAGCACCGTGAAGCGGTATATAAGTCTCGGTTCTATTGCTATTTAACTTAACTACTTCCTTAGTGGGAACTTTTGAAACGGTCAAATTTTAATCGGGACCTAGAGGAAAATGGCGAAAGGGACTATGAAGAGCCTTGGTGGCGCAGCAGACTAAAGTGCTGTTAAGTAGCACCAGCTGCCTGCAATTACTGCAAGGTCAAATCTCACCAGGCTCAAGGTTGACTCAACCTTCCATCCTTCCGAGGTAGGTCAAATGAGGACCCAGATTGTGGGGGCAATAAGCTGACTTTGTATAAAAAAGAACACCGCTGGGGGGGGGGGGCCAAAAGCCTTACTAAGCAGGTCTATACAAAAGTATGATGGCTATTGCTTAACACATTGTAAGCCACCCTGAGTCTCTGGAGAAGGGCTGCATATAAACTGAACCAATAAATGAATGAATGAATGAATGAATGAGAAATTGAAATGAGAATAAAGATAATTAGAAAACCGGGGCTACTCAAATACCACTTTAGATTGAACTGAAAAGGGAAACAACAAGTTTGAATCCAAGCTGGCAGATGTTCCCAGCCTTAAGATCGGCCGACATTTACTTGTCCATCTCTGCTTTGACTTCCCACTCCAGCAGGGGGACCCCTCGCAAGGCCACGTAGATGTCGTAAATCCCTTTGTTGAAGAGGTCACCTGTCCACTTGGCCACCTGCAAACAGAAGGGGGACAGGCAAGAGTTGGTTCTTTCCAGAGGTGGAGTTTCACATAATGTTACGACTGATTCGCCGCACATCAAAAATATGAGGGCGCGCGCATGGCCTTTTGTCCACGTGTTTTGCTCGCACGGCTTGCACACATGCGCACAGCTTAGAAAATGTGGCTAAATAGGATAGCATAGTGCCAGGGAGGGGATAGGTCATCACTACCGATACGCCTGAACCTGTCTGAATACCTTCACTGGTTCTTTCCAATTTATTTACTTATTGGTTCGATTTATATGCTGCATTTCTCCGGAGACTCAGGGCGGCTTACAATGCGTTAAGCAATAGCCTTCATACTTTTGTATAGACCTGCTTAGTAGGGCTTTTGGCCCCCCTCAAGCGGTGTTCTTTTTTTATACAAAGTCAGTTTATTGCCCCCACAATCCGGGCCCTCATTTTACCAACCTCGGAAGGATGGAAGGCTGAGTCAAGTTTGAGCCTGGTGAGATTTGAACTCGCAGTAATTGCAGACAGCTGGCAGCTAAGTGCTACTTTAACAGCACTTTAGTCCGCTGCTCCACCAAGGCTCTTTATATGCCTAGCCAAAGTCTCATTTGGACTGAACAAGTGACTTGGATGAGAAACGAAACATCTCCGTTTTAATCAACTGTGGTCCAGCTGCCCTGATTTAAGCTTCTCAGGTAAGGGGGACAGGTGTTCGAACACAGCTTCCGTGACAAAAATACCGTGTTTCAGGGGTGAAATGCTCCTGGTTTGGACCGGATCGCCTGATCTGCTAGCAATGGTGGGGGTGATTGGGAGAACCGGTAGCAAAATTCCCTGCCCCCCACCGCCCAGCTGAGCCATGCAATCATCAGAGGCTTTTCTTAAAACTTTTAAAAACATTTTTCCTTTAAAAATTTTTTCTTTAAAACCCTTTTAAAAGTAAAAAAGGCCTTTGAGGATTGCACGGCTCAGCTGGGATCGTCAGAGGCTTTTAAAAGAAAAAAACCTCTTTTTTTCTTTTAAATGCCTCTGACAATCTCAGCTGAGTTGCCTGATCGTCAGAGGCTTTTTAAAAAGCCTCTTAAAAAGCAAATTGCTCCTGGAAGCACGAAGCCGAAGACACCAGCCTGAAGATGATGAATGACACTTCGTTGAAACGTCGCCAAGAGACTTCCAATTTTACGCGGGAGAAGACCCGAATAACCAAATACACACACACACACTTACTTTTCGTAGGTTTTATGTGTGTTTTTCTTTAAGCCAGGTTTTTCCTACATAACCAAGATTTTTCTGCAACCCTAGTTGAGTGAAATCACATTCACTACTTTCTGGGGTTTTTTCCCTTCTTCTCATTCTGGCAGCCAGCAGGTACAATAGATATTGTACCTTTACAGGGAGGATACATGAGATGTGGGTGTGGCTTACTGATGATGGCTAATGATACAGAAATAGCTATATAAGTCTCCCATTGGGCAGCACAAAACCTGCTGGCTGCCAGAATGAAAAGAAGGAAAAAAACCCCAGAAAGTAGTGAATGTGATTTCACTCAACTAGGGTTGCAGAAAAATCTTGATTACGTAGGAAAAACCTGGCTTAAAGGAAAACACACACACACACACACACACACACACAAAAGACAGGGTCTTATTTTTGGGGAAATTTTGATGATGCTGACTTGTCACCATCCCCACCAACTGGGGATGGCCCCAGACTCACCATCAGGGTGATCATGATGGGCAACCCATACGTGATCTCGTTGGTGGACTCGATCAGGATTACGGTGAGGCTGATTGTCATGCGGACTACCCCACCTAGGAAGGCGGCCGCTCCGATCAACGCAAAGGTGCCGGAGTAGACGTGATCCAGGCCAATGTAGCTGGGAGAGAAGGAGGGAGGGAGGGAGGAAGGAAGAGCGTTACGAGGTCGTCTTCGGAGCCAAGGGGGAGCGAGGGCTGAGGCTCTGCCCGGGGAAAAGCAAACCCACGAAAGCTGAAGAGGGCACCTTTCCAGGAGGTTGGCCACCAGGCGTCCGTAAGAGGCCCCGCAGAGCAGCGATGGGACAAAAAGACCGCTGGGCACAGAAATCCCGTAAGTCCAGCAGGAGAGCAAGAAGTAGAGAAGGAAAAAGAGAGAGAGGGTGACAGGGCTGAAAGTACCTGGAAAACAGGAAGAGAACAGGAAAGGAAGTTGAGTAGCAGCTGAAGATAAAAGCCGAGCCCAGCCAGCACCTCCTAAGGTTGGAGGGACAGTCTCACCCCACTGGGGTTGGACCGTACCACCAGGAGGCCTGCTAGGGGTCCTGTCAGCCCGATTATTCTGGCTGGCCGGGTCCAGGAGGAGGACCTTTCCCTGCTGTGGCTCCTGCCTTCTGGAACACCTAACCCCTTCCCCGCCCACCCCTGATGTGAGGTTGGCCTCAACTAGGGGTGAAATGCTCCCGGTTCGGACCGGATCGCCTGATCCGGTAGCGATGGAGGCAGGTGGTTTGGAGAACCGGTAGCAAAAATCCCTGCCCCCCCCCTCCCCATTGCCCAGCTGAGCTGCACAATCATCAGAGGCTTTTTTTTTTAACTTTTAAAAGCATTTTTTCTACAACCTCTTCGGCCGAAAAAATGCTTTTAAAAGTAAAAAAAAAGCCTCTGATGATCGGGCGGCTCAGCTGGAATCGTCAAAGGCTTTTAAAAGAAAAAAAAAACCTTTTTTTCTTTTAAATGCCTCTGACGATCCCAGCTGAGTTGCCTGACCGTCAGAGGCATTTAAAAGGAAAAAAAGTCTCTGCCGATCAAGGCCACTCAGCTGGGATCGTCAGAACCTTTTGAAAGCATTTTTTAAACAACCTCTTTGCTGAAGAGGTTGTAGGAAAAATGCTTTTAAAAGTAAAAAAAAAAGCCTCTGATGATCGGGCGGCTCAGCTGGGATCATCAAAGGCTTTTAAAAGAAAAAAACCCTTTTCTTTCTTTTAAATGCCTCTGACGATCCAAGCCGAGTTGCCTGACTGTCAGAGGCATTTAAAAGAAAAAAAAAGTCTCTGCCGATCAAGGCCACTCAGCTGGGATCGTCAGAGTCTTTTGAAAGCATTTTTTAAACAACCTCTTTGCTGAAGAGGTTGTAGGAAAAATGCTTTTAAAAGTAAAAAAGAAAAAAAAATTGGCCACGTCCACCCAGTCACATTACCCCACCACCACCAAGCCACGCCCACAGAACCGGTAGTAAAAAATTTTAATTTGCCCCAACCCTCCTATCCTTTCATACGGGCCTGAAGTCGTGGCTGTGCGAGTCAGTTTGGGCCCCCAGTGGGGGGATCAGCGCAATGGAGACAGTTGAGTAATAACAGATCCCACCTCCTTCCCTCCCACTCTCCCCTGATATCCTTGGTTTGAATGTCTGATTTTAACTTTATATAATTGTAAGCTAGCCAGAGTTACCCTATGGTAAAATGGGCAGCCAATAAATCGTATGTATATATAGGTATGTTTCCCATAAAATAAGACCTGGTCTTATTTTCTTTTTGGCCCCCAAATAAGCACCTGGTCTTATTTTCAGGGGATGTCTTACCCGCTTACCTCAGGACTACCGGAGCCAGGCCTCCAACGCCCTGACACCTGTTGTGCCGCTGCCCGACTTCTTCTACGGCTGCTCACGGCTAGACACCGCGTGGCTCATCGCACTGGTGCAGCTGCTTACGGCAGGATGCTGCGTGGTGTGCTGTGTTGTGTCGCCGCGAGCGGCTACACTGGCGCGATGAGTCTCGTGGCATCCGGGGCATGGGAGGCTGGCTGTGGCGGTCCTAAGAAAAGCGGATGCAGGGCCCGCTTACCCCCCGCTTGATTTTTATGCCTGCGCCTCCCCCCACCTCATAAAACCAGATGGTGAGCGGGGCTTACCTAGGACTTATTATTCGGTTAAGGCTTATATTAGGCACAGGCATGAAAATCGGGCTAGGCTAATGATGGCAAACCTTTTAGACACCGAGTGCCCAAACTGCATGCTCGCGCATGCGTGGGAGGTGGGGCATCGCAACACTGGCAAGATCTTTTTCTTTTGTGAGCTTCTGATTTCAGGGAAACAGAAGCTCACGAAAGAAACGCCACAGAAATCTGACCTGGAGCGACGGCACACGTGCCACCAGAGAGGGAAACAGAAAAAGTCTTTTTTCCTGCCAGAGAAACCAAGAAAGGATAAATTTAACTGCTAGCCAAGTACCACAGAGGCAGGGAAGGAGGACTTACAACCTGCGTAATTCCCCGTGTTTTCACACCCCTTTCTGAGAATTTTAGATGTCCTAAGCGTGCGAACTGCCTGGAAGCTGCCAGCCAGCTTGGGAGAATTTATTGACTCCTGAAGTGAATAAATTTACTTAATTTATTTAAGTAAATTTGCTTTAATTCATTAAAAATGCACGTCCCTCAAGTCACGGATTCTGAGACCACGAAAACCCCAGTTCCCTGAATTTCATCTCAGGGTAGATTTCTAACCAAGACCCTCTGGAGCCACTGCCCAATCCAGCAAGGGAGGCGAGCAAGCATAAAAGTGGAAAAAATAGCCCATTTTTTTCGGTATGAGGAGAGCTGGGACTCACCCTCCTGATGAAAGAGTTGCAAGATGGCCGACTCTTGAGGGTTGAAAAACAGGGTCGCCATGTCATTGTATGTATTATTGTGACAGAAGAAAGTCTTGATGCTTGAATTCACCTCCTCCGATGACGAATCCTTGGCAGAAACGAGCACCGTGTTTAACCCCAAAATCATGTAAGGCATCTCTAAAAATTTACCACCCAAGGTCCCTGAACAGCGGCAACCGTTCGAGATGGCACCTTCTCTCGGGACCGTTCTGAGGTTCCCGTCTCTTCGGTTTCAATTTCAATATTTCCCCGCTAAGTGGAAGTACAGGTGTTGTGGCTCCGTTGCCTGAACCTGCGTCATCAGCAGGGGAGGACTCTGAGAGTGAGGGAGAGGAGTTGGCAAGGCCTCCTTCTCCAGGACCCTCCTCTCTGGCAATGCCTCCGGAGGACACCGAAGGGCAGGAGATAGGCTCAGAACCAAGCTCATCCCCGCAGTCACAGGAGGACATTGATGAGGGCAGTGAGTTTTGGCTGGATCCTCGCCAGCGTCAGAGAGACAGGAGAGCCCAGCAGATGAAAAGTCGTGGTCGTGATTAGCTGGTGGACCACACCCCACAGGCTATAAAAGAGAGTGATTGCAGCCTGTATCTTTGTGACGGACAAAACAAAGATTCATGGATCCCGGTTTCGAATCTGCCCTGCATCTCAGCTCTGGACATTTTGGTGGTGTGTATTTGACTGAACTATTAATAAAGGCTTTGGCAAGCAGCTGCGGGGATTGCTGCCAAGCTTTTTATCAGTTTACTTGGTTGCCTGCCAGTTCATTAGACTCTGACTATCTGAGGGGGTGTATTCCTGGGAGCGGGACCAGAACAACAGGTAGTCCTCGACTTATGACGATTCATTTAGGGACCAAAATTACAACAGCACCGAAAAAAAGTGACTTACGACCATTTTCACACTTAATAACTGTTGGAAGCCATATTAGACCGGAAGCTTCCATGCTGCCACCTTCTCGTGTGTGGGAAAGTAGGAGGGGGGGGGGGAATTTAGTAGAGGGAATGTAGTTAGACAAAATAGCATTCTTCCTTTCGGTCAAGGTCAGGGCGATACTGCGTCTGGAGAAGGAGTGGTTGGAGTGATGTCTCGAGATGGGATGGAGGGTGATTGATTGATGGGGATCGACTGATGAGTGAGGATAGGGTTTTGGGGGGTTTAATTTACCAAGGGAAAACCCGGGAGTCTCAGGTTCGAGTTTTGCCAGATGTGCTAGTATACCTACTCTAATAAATGGAAGAAATATTTGCCTCGGAGGTTTTAATTGGAGTTGGGGTTTTCTGGATCGCTGACATTAGCATCCATTCGTGCCCAAAATTGGAATGCTTGGCAACTGGCTCATACGTTTATGACGGTCGCAGTGCCCCTGGAGGGGGGGATTCACGTGATTCCCTTTTCCGACCTCCTGAGAAGCAAAATAAGCTGTGTGACTAACTTAACAACTTCAGGGAGTCACTGTATTTTTCGGAGTGTAAGATGCACCTTTTTCCCCCCCTAAAAGGGGATGAAAATTTAGGTGTGTCTTATACACCGAATGTAGCCCCGCCCACCCACTGGCCCACACCCTTTGGCCTCTGTCTCCTTGCAAGCCAGCAGCAAGAAAAAACAGCTCCTTTCAATTTGAGCACAGCCTAATTAGCACAAGTTGATTGGATCGGTCTCCCGACTCTCAGCTGATTTTCTCTCAGCTGTTTTGCACAGGATTCTGCTGGTTGCTGCAAAGAGATAAATTGCTGGAGCAGATTTTTTTCCCCTTGTGCTAATCAAGCTATGCTGAAAATGAAACTGAAAGTAAAGCAGGCTGTTTGCTGCAAAGAGGCAAAATTGCTCAGAGGCAGAGGGAGATTTTTTTTCCTTCTTATCCTCACCAAAAAAGGTAGGTGCGTTTTATACTCCGGTGCGTCTTATATTCTGAAAAATACAGTAACAACTGTTAAGGGGCTGCCCCTGAAGAGCATCCGGAAGCTCCGGCTGATGCAAAATGCAGCGGCCTGCCTGGTTTTGTGCAGACCTCGGTGTGCACATGTATCACCTCTGTTGCGGGAGCTGCATTGGTTGCCGATTTGCTTCCGGGTGCAATTCAAGGTGCTGGTTGTCATCTTTAAAGCCCTTCATGCTTGGGACCAGGTGATCTGAGGGATCATCTCTTGCCGGTCACATCTACCCGACCCATCAGAGCAGGGAAGCAAGAAACGTTGCCCGTCCCGTCTCCTAATGAGCTCCATCTGGTGGGACCTAGAAGGGCTTTCTCTGTGGTGGCTCCCTCTCTCTGGAACATCATCCCTTCGGAAATTAGACTTCCTCTAAAGTAAAGGTAAAGGTTCCCCTCGCACATATGTGCCAGTCGTTCCCGACTCTAGGGGGCGGTGCTCATCTCCGTTTCAAAGCCGAAGAGCCAGTGCTGTCCGAAGACGTCTCCATGGTCATGTGGCCGGCACGACTCATCGCCAAAGGTGCATGGAACGCTGTTCCCTTCCCACCAAAGCTGGTCCCTATTTTCCTACTTGCAATTTTTAATGTGCTTTCAAACTGCTAGGTTGGCAGAAGCTGGGACAAGTAACGGGAGCTCACCCCATTACGTGGCACTAGGGATTCGAACTGTTGAACTGCCGACCTTTCGATCGACAAGCTCAGCTTCTTAGCCACTGAGCCACTGTGTCCCTTCCTCTATCTATCCTCAAAAAGGGAGTTCCCCCAATGTCTGTGAAGGACATTGGGGTTGTGATGAGGGGGCTTTACAACTGATTCCTGGGCGCCCTTCAAAGGGTTTCAAACGGATTTTTTAAAAAACCCGGAGGTGACCCCGAGATACACATCATCCATCTTTTGAGACCTGTCATCATGAAACGCTCTCCGCTCACCTGCAGGCTGAAGGAGGAGGAGCTGTTGTCTCCGTGGCCAGCGGAAGAGAGCGGCCGGCATTCCCCAAGGAGCATCGAAGCGACAAATATCACAAGCGTGGTTGTCAGGCACACCAAAAGGCTCTCCAAGACTCTGCAAGCAACGCAAAGCACATGAGAAACATACCTGATTTGGAACCCCGCACCGATGTCCTGAAAAGTCACAGAGGCTGAGATACCCACCGCCACCCTCCAGTTGTGCTAGGGGATCTGCTAGAGGAGCTGGCAACAGAGTCGGACAGTGAGGTTGGGGAGGAACATGGGCCAGTCCTGGGGGGCTGGGGAAAGCTCAGACGAGGGCTCTATGTTGGAGGTTAGACAGCAGTGAGGCAGAGGAACAGCTGGAGCCCGTTCCCAGTGTGCGCATGCGCAGAGCTGCCAGAACAGCCTGGTGGCTCAGCAGACTAAAGCATTGTGATTAACATTCAGCTGTCTGCAATTACTGTAAGTTCGAATCTCACCAGGCTCAAGGTTGACTCAGCCTTCCATCCTTTCTAAGGTAGGTCAAATGAGGACCCAGATTGTGGGGCAATAAGCTGACTTCGTATAAATATACAAAAGTATGAAAGCTATTGCTTAATGCATTGTAAGCCGCCCTGAGTCTCCGGAGAAGGGCGGCATATAAATCAAATTAAAAAAAAGAAGAAGACAAGAACAACTCAGAAAGCAGGGTCAGCTCGGGAGTAAAGCCACACTTTGGAGGTGATTGGCCCCTCCCATAGGAAACAAAAGAGGAGTGAACGAGGAATGGGCTTTTGCAGGAAACAATTCGTTCGGTTGGTCGTTTCGAGAGTGGAAAGTTCTGTTCATGACTCTAAGGGACTCTGTGCCAAGTTTTGCCTTGTACTGAATTTGGAAACAAGTTACGTGGCCGCTTGCCAAGCGAGATAAGGTCTGTGTTGATAAATCTTCCTCTGAAAGACTGTTTGGACAAACCTTGCTGACTGTGAATGAAAGGAATTCACAGTCGTGTAAATATAAGAGCAGACCAAGACTCTGCTTCCTGCTTTTTAAGGGAGCCTAGGTCAGAACAGGACCTCAAAACCCTTGATTTGAGGTGCAGGTTGTCACTGCGTTTTTATATTTACCAGCAGAGCTAATATTTCTGCACTATCAGACTTACCATAGTTATATTCCTTATCAGCACCTACAGCACCTACTACGCATGTCATTGCATTCTTTTGTACTTCTTCTAAAAACTTTCCTTTGTTCTCCAGCCAGCTAAGGTCAGGCTGGAGATTCTTTGCCAACATGTAATCTATTTTAGATAGTGAGATGTTTTTATTTTCTTATAATAAATATGAGTTTAATTAGAAGATGTTTCTTCGGTCTTATTGATCAAAGTATGCAACAGGATAAAAGCCACGATCCAACTCAAAATGAGGGCAATTACCCCACGCAAGGTAATGGGGCTGGTTGCCGCTCTGACAATGGTAGCAGAGGATGGTTTCGATCCATCGACCTCTGTCCTCGACCAAAGACCACAAGAGAGCCCAAAACCTCTGTTGTTAAATGAGACATTTGTTATGTGAATGTTGCCCCGTTTTTATGAACTTTCTTGCCACAGTTGTTAAGCGGATCACTGCGTTTGTTAAGTCCGCCACCCTGTTGTGAAGGGAATCCGGCTTCCTCGTGGTGACTTCGCTTGCCAGAAGGTCACTGTTAGGATATGGCATAAGCCTAACGAGTTGTCCAGGCAATATATGAACACATGAAAATATATTCTATGTCTTTAAGATGTAATGCTGAGTAATTGTACTGCTGACTCCAATTATCCTACGTGTACCGCTGAGTCATTGTGCTTCTGGCTCCACCTATCCTAATTAGATAACCACTAGTTTAAACTGTTTATAAGATGGGAGCTTGACTATAGTCGTTGCTGCTATGTGTGAACTGTTCCATCGTGTATGGAGGTGGTCTCATCGTGGATGGATCTGCTACCCTCGTGGTTTGTTATCAGCGCGAACTTACTGTTTTATTACCTACTGCTATTTTGTACGGTAAGAAGATTTCTGTAACTCTGGACTGATTTGAGTGGTTAAAGACTTGAATTGATCAAAGACTATGCAATTGGGGTTTTTTTTGCAACAAAGTAAAGTAAAAACTTCTTATTCATTGCTAGCAGCACTGTTTTTTCTGGTTGGTTAACACAACAATATCCTTAACAGTCACCCAAGGGGAGATCACCTGGGACCTTGGGACACAGCGACGGTCGTAAAAATGGGACCAATTGCCGAGCGTCCGAATTTCGATCGCATGATCAAGGGGGAAGCTATGGTCCCAGGCCACTTTTTTTCAGAGCTGTTGTAAAGTTAAGCGGTCACTAAATGAACTGTTGTAAGTCAAGGACTACCCATACTGAACATGAAGATACACTGGTGATTTTTCTCCTCATGGCGCCCAAGGCAACATGGGAATAAGTGTCCCTCGCACTTTCCCCCTGGTCCCCCCTTTATACAGAAAACGAAGTACAGGTATCCTTGACTTACAACCAGGGGTGAAATGCTCCTGGTTCGGACCGATCCGGTAGTGATGGCGGCAAGTGGTTTGGAGAACCGGTAGCAAAAATCCCTGTCCCCCATCCCCCATGCCCAGCTGAGCCGCACAATCATCAGAGGCTTTTTTTTTTAATTTTTAAAAACATTTTTTCTACAAGCTCTTCGGCTGAAAAAATGCTTTTAAAAGTAAAAAAAAAAAGCCTCTGATGATTGTGCGGCTCAGCTGGGATCGTCAGAGGCATTTAAAGGAAAAAAAAAACCCTTTTTTTCTTTTAAATGCCTCTAACAATCAGACAACTCAGCTTGGATCGTCAGAGGCATTTGAAAGAAAAGAAGTTTTTTTTTCTTTTAAATGCCTCTGCCGATCCAAGCCAGAGGCATTTAAAAGAAGGTCCTTTTTTTCTTTTAAATGTCTCTGACGATCCCAGCTGAGTTGCCTGATCGTCAGAGGCTTTTAAAAAAAAATCAGATCCATTTTTTAAAAAGCCTCTGCTGATCAGGCAACTCAGCTGGGATCGTCAGAGCCTTTTGAAAGCCTTTTTTTACAACCTCTTCACCGAAGAGGTTGTAGAAAAAATGGTTTTAAGAGTAAAAACATAAAATAAAAATGGCCACGCCCACCCAGTCACATTAACCCTCCTCCACCAAGCCACGCCCACAGAACCGGTAGCAACGAATTTTAGATTCCACCACTGCTTACAACCATCTGTTTAATAACCTAGCAAAGTTACAATGGCGCTGAAAACTGTGACATGACCATTTTTAACTTACAAACCACCGCCACGGGGTCAAAATTCAGGCGCTTGGCAACCGACTCATATTTACGACGGTTGCCGTGTTCATTGATCCCCTTTGGCGACCTTCTGGCAAACTCCGCCGGGAAGCCAGATTCGCTTAACAACCGTGTTACCGACGTTAAGGACTGCAGGGATTCACTTAACGACTGTGGCAAGGCGGGTCGTAAAATGGGGCAAAACTCACCGAACTGTCTTCGCTCAGCGACAGAAATTTGGGGCTCAATTGTGGTTGTAAGCTGAGGACTACCTGAGGACTTCCTCTTCACCCCAACACATCCTGGTACCCGAACTACGGCTATTGTCACAAATGTTCCTGCCTTCTCCTGGTTTACACAGCGTAGCAGAGTTGGAAGGGACCTTGGAGGTCTTCTAGTCCAACCCCCTTCTTAGGCAGGAAAGCCTATATCATTTCAGACAAAATGGTTGTCCAATCTCTTCTTAAAAACTTCCAGTGTTGGAGCATTCACAACTTCTGGAGGCAAATTGTTCCACTGATTAATTGTTCTCACTGTTAGGAAATTTCTCCTTAGTTCTAAGTTGCTTCTCTCCTTGATTAGTTTCCACCCATCGCTTCTTGTCCTGCCCTCAGGTGCTTTGGAGAACAGCTTGACTCCCTCTTCTTTGGGGCAGCCCCTGAGAGATCGGAAGACTGCTATCATGTCTCTCCTAGTTCTTTTTTTCATTAAACTGGACTGACCCAATTCTAGCTACCGTTACAAGCAAGAAAAGGCCCCTTACCTGACCAGCTTGGGTTTGGGGTGCACGTTCCTCATACGGTATTTGGCCAGCCTTTTGTTGATGCAGTTGAAGGTGGCTCCTAAGAGGCCCCCGCCGACCCCCATCAGGATGAAGAAACCCAAGTCCACGATGGTCCACAGGTGGCATTTTTTGTTAGACTCTGGACACTGGAGACGGAAGGGACAAGACGAAGGAAAGTGGTGCAAATTCCTTGCGTGTTTCATGGCCGCAAGCCAGCTTTCTCTAAACCGGGCTCTGGAGACCTGTTGTTGAGGCCTGTCGGCCGCCGGCCCCTCCAGCAGCCGAATCAGTCCTGGAGTCTGGGGAAGGCCCTGACGAGGGCTCTACGTCCGAGGCAGAGCTGGGGCCAGGGCCATCTGGGAGTGATGCGCGGACTCCGGAGCCTCCAGAGTCGGACCGCAGAGAGGCAGAGGAAAGGAGGAGCCTGTTCCTAGTGTGCAAATGCGCAGAGCTGCCAGAAGGCAAGAACAGTTAAAACAAAAGGGACGACTCAGGAGTAAGGCCTGGAGATGATTGGCCCCTCCCATAAGGCTTAAAAGAGGAGCAAAGGCACGTGGGCCCTTTGCAGCTAACCAACGTTGTTAATTCTGTTCCCAGTCGGCATCTCTGATTGATTCTGGACTCCGTGGGGCTTTGCCAAGTAGGTCTTTGGCAGAGTGTCAATGGAGATTAAGGTTGGTGATTATCCCGAAGGACTTTTTGCAACTAATTGGGACTCAGCTGTGAATGAACGTAATTCACAGCTGTTGCAATAAAAGAGGTTTTTGGGACTACTCGTGTCTTTTAATGACTCAGGAAGCCTAGGTCACAACAGAGGCAGAGGAAGAGGGCCATCTGTCAGCCCTCAGATGGAGAGTCAATAGTCCCCAGGTCTGGAGGTGGCTGATAAGGAAGAGGAGGAACAGCTGGGTCCAGTGCCTGATGCACGGATGCGCAGAAGGCAGAGGAGAGGAGAGCAGTGGAAATCTATGGGCCGGTCCTTGGGACGGAAGAGTCACTGCTGCTAGCAAAACCCCACTCTAGCTCTGGGGATAAAAGGCAGGGGGCGGAGATGAATAGATGTGGCAGACAACTATTCATCTTCTGGACGGACGGATTTGTTAGCCTGCGGTGAGAGACAAACTTTTTGCCAGGAGGCTAAATTATTATTAGCTAAGGACATTTTTCTAGATTGGTTTTCGGAAAACAGATGGTTTTCTAATCAGCGAAAAGAGATTCAAAGTCAAGCAAGGCCTACCTTGAACTCTCCAAAATTCAGCAACCCCGGCAACTGGAAAGAACCCCAGCTTCCAAACTGAATTCCGGAGCGGAAAAAGTTGAGGGTGAAGGTGGCGGACATGGAGCAGAAGAGCTGGAAGGAAAAGACACACAAATCCAGGTCATTCCCAGGATCTTTGTGGGCAATTGTTGAGGTCCCCAAGCTTGCCCACAGGTAGTCCTTGAGTTACAACCACTCGTTTAGTGACTGTTTGAGGTTACAACAGCACTGGGAAAAAAAATAACTTATGACCATTTTTCACACTTACAACCGTTGTAGCCTCTATTCATGGCCACGCAATCAAAATTCGGACGCTTGGCAACCGACTCATATTTATGACGATTACCGTGTGATCCCCCTTTTGCGACCTTCTGACAAGCAAAGTCCGTGGGGGTAGCCAGATTTCACTCGTCCACGGTGTTACTAACTTAAACAACTGCCAAGATGCACAAGAGTGTGCCAAGATGCACACTTTTTTTAAGCTTAAAGTTTTATGGGTTTTAAATTTTAATTGCCTATTGGGTTTTTTAAATTTATTGAGCCAAAATTATTTAATTCTTTTATTAATATTTTAAATTTTGTATTGGAGTGCTTTTTATTCTTGGCTGTACACCGCCCTGAGTCCACTAGGAGAAGGGCGGTATATAAATTTAATAAATAAATAAATAAATAAGAAATGTTGTAAAACGGGACAAAAAATTCACTGAACAACTGCCTTGCTGAGCTGCAAAAATTTCGGGGCTCCATGGTAGGTTGAGGACTGCCTGGCTATGCCGTGTTCAGAGCTAAAAGACCTGCCGAGAGACCCCCAGGAAAACGCGAACATAGCGACGGCAGGGGTCTCGCACCCTGACCCGCCAGCCAGACCCACGAGGGCCGAGCTGAGAGTTTGGTCTCACCACTTTCCACGTGAGGCCTTGATTCCAAAAGGAGGAGCCTTCCTCCAGGCTGAAAAGCGTCCCTCCGATGGGCGCCCCAAAAGCTGCAGCCACCCCAGCGGCCGCACCGGCAGAAACAAAATCTCGTTTGTCCCTAAGAGGAAAAAACAAAACAAAACAGGAAACACCTGAGGCAAAAAGAATAAACACAGGAGGCAGCAATGTATTTTCCACACCCCCACTGGGAAGGGCAACGGGCGTGTTTTAAGAAGGACCCGAATTTTTCAGACTATAAGACGCACCGGAGTATAAGATGCACCAAGATTTCGAAGAGGTAAACAAGAAAAAAAAAGCTTTTGTCCTTCCCAGTCCCCAGGAGCACTCTGCAGGCATCCCAAACCCTCTGCATATCCCATTTTTCACAAAAACAGGATGCACAGAGGGTTTGGGAGGCCTCCTGGGGCCTGGGGAGGGCAAAAATGCCATTTTTTGCAAAAAATCGGCCTGTTTTTGGCTTCCCAACCCCCCCCCCCATGCGTCGCGTTTTTTGCCCTCCCCAGCCTCCAGGAGCACTCTGCAGGCCTCCCAAACCGTCTGCAAGCCCCGATTTTAAGAAAAATGGGCCTCTTTTTGATGAAAACGGGAGACGCAGGGCAGGGTTTCAGGAGGCCAAAAATGGCTGTATTCAGTGTATAACTATGATGGCGAACCTATGGCATGGGTGTTGTGGCTCCGTTGCCTGAGCCTGTGTCATCGTCAGGAGAGGACTCAGAGAGTGAAAGGGAAGAATTGGCAAGACCTCCCTCTCCAGGACCCTCCTCTCTGGCAATGCCCCTGGAGGACACCGAAGGGCAAGAGATAGGCCCAGAGCCAAGCACATCCCCGCAGCCACAGGTGGACAGCGACGAGGGAGATAAGTGCTGGCTGGATCCTCGCCAGCGACGCAGGGAGAAACGTGCCCAACAGAAGGCACGGCGTGCTCGTGATTAGCTGACTGACTGGACCCCACAGGCTATAAAAGAGAGTGAGTCAGCCTCTATTTTTGTGACAGACAAAAACAGATATTCTTGCATCTCAGCGTCAGATCTTCCTGCATCTCAGCTTCTTATTTTCTGGACATTTTGTGGTGTGTATTTTCCTGTTCCGTTAATAAAGGTTTTGGCACGCAGCTGCTGGGATTGCTGCCAACCTTCTTATCAGACTACTTGGTTGCCTGCCAGCTTATTTTAACCTCCGACTGTCCCAGTGGGTGTATTCCTTGGAGCGAGGACAGAACAATGGGTGGCACGCAGAGCCATATCGGTGGGCAAGCAAGCTCAGCTCCGGCACGCATGAGCGCACCAGCCAGCTGATTTTCGGGCCTTCTGGGCCCACTAGAAGTCAGGAAACACACTGTTACCTTGGGGGGGGGGGAGGCCATTTTTGCCCTCCCCAGGCTCCTAGAAAGGCTCTGGAGCCTGGGAAGAGCAAAAAACAGGCCTACTGGACCCACCGTGCCATCGCATGCCAAAAATGGGGGGAGCATGTGGAGGGCATAGAATTATGGATGTGGGTACATGTGTGTGTGACCCCACTGTGTTCCCCCTGCTTTTGGCATGTGATGGCAAAAAGGTTAACCATCACTGGTGTATAAGATATACCATGTTGATTGTGCAATATTAGAAGAAAGACTCTTTGCCCACTGTAGAAGAAGGGATTATAAAAGTAATGAATTTAGCTGAGATGGCTAAAATCTCGGCATATTTGAAAGACCATACGCAAGAAAAATTCATCTTGGAGTGGAAGAAATGGATTGACTACATTCGGAATAAATATCACATAAGAAGACATCAAATTGCGTATGAATGAAGAAGAATTATAGAGATGTATTTTTTATTATATTGGAGTTAAGATTTAGATGGTGTTTGTAAATTAGAAATTTGATAGATTAATGTTGATGATTAGTTTACTTTATTGTGGAAAAATAAACCCTGTATTTTACTCTGGGAAGTCGGGGGTGGAGGGGAGGGGGGGTGAAGGGGTTTATATTTTTTCTAAATATTTTTTCTTGTATAAAACTTTTCAATAAAAAAAAAAGATATACCAACATTTCCACCTTCTTTTAGCGGAGGGAAAAGTGCGTCTTATACTCTGAAAAGTACGATACATTAAGTGGCTCATAAAAGATAGAACAACAAGGTAAGGAGGACCCTTGGAGGTCTCCTAAATCCAATCCCTTCCTCAACCAGGAGACCATATACCACTCTGGACAAATAATTGACCAATCAATTAATTGAAAAAGACCCAGGGGGAAGTCCTAGTGAGACACAGATGGTTAAAACTATCCTTCTCAGAATTTCTTACTGTCCATGCCGGCTGGAAGCTAAACCATGGTCTGCTTAGTAATGGTCTGTCAGGAAAGCTCTAGCTGGCTACCTATACTGAGCCAGTTTACTGAGCCAAGGCTCAAAGTGCAAAATGTCACAGCAATGAAGGCAAATTAGATTCTCAGAGTAGCAAATATGGCCTTCGATTCAGATCTGGGTGGTTTTAAAAGGGATTTTGAAAAGGAGTTCCCCCCTAGTTTAAACGCCCTAGCCAGGACTGATGGGGTCTACTGTTTTAACTTAGTTTTAGTCTGTTTTAATTTGTATTTATTGGGATTGCTTTGTTTGATGTGAGCCGCCCTGAGTCCTTTGGAGAGAGGGTGGCATATAAATTCAATAAATAATAATAATAATAATAGTTCATAGTCACAACCTGTTAGGGATCCCCGAAAATATCAAGGGAGAAAAACATTGCAGGTGGACTTAATTCACCATGGACTAGCTGGAGACTTTTTAAAAAGCTGAGCAGATTTCAGAGTTAGAAATTTTAAAAGAAGAGGAAAATAAATACTGTGTTTCCCCAAAAACACAACCTACCTCGAAAGTAAGTCCTAGCTTGATTGTTACACATGTGCCCAATATAAGCCCTACCCCCCAAATTAGCCCTAAGATCCTGCCTACCCCGGGGTGCAGGGGGTGGGGTGCAGGAGGTGGGTGCAGGGTGGATGGGTAAAAATTAAGCTAGGGTGAGGATGCGGGGTGGTAGAGCTGCCCTACTTACCAGACCTCGCACATCCCACATATCCCCTTCTTCTGTGGCCGCTTGCCGCCATTTGCGTGTGTCGTCCCCGGCCTCCGTTTCACTGTCAGAGGCTTCTGGAAAGCTGATAATAGAGCTCCAGATCGATCCGGCGGTCTGTTACTAGCTGCAGAGGGATTTCTGGATGGCCTCTGAAGGCGAAATGGAAGCCAGGACAGGGGAGCAAAGCATGCGTCAATCCCCGTTTCTCAGCTGCAGAGGGACTTCCGGAAGGCTCTGTCGGCGCAACAGAAGCCGGGGGTAACGCGTGCGAGCGACGGCAAGCGGCCGCAGTAGAAGTGGGCTGGCAGAGGGCTCCTGCTGGCCAGAGCTGTTGGTGCCGCCACCATGAGTCAGTAATTAGACTCCCCGAAAAGAAGCCATAGCCATTTTTTCAAGCGTCAAAAGAAAATAAGACCGGATCTTCTTTTGGAGGAAACACAGTAGCTTCTCCATCTATGGGTTGTCAGTTGTTCTCTGATAGCTGATTGGCAGCCAATAACGAAGGCAGCCATTGATGAGAGGTTGCAATTGCTTCTCTAAAAGAGACACCACATGGCAACACCATCCCACAGCAAAACATGATTAAATTTTCACCACTGGGCAAACAGCAAATCCTTCTCCTACACATAGAGCCATGCCTTCTCCACTCAAGGAGCCATCGTACCTGTCACTTCGGAAATAGGGGAAATTAAACTGGATTTTCCTTAAAGAGATACTCTGGAACTGCAAATGAAAAAGAGAAAGAGAGAGAAGGAAAAGTAAGTGAATGTTGAAGGATAATTGTTGATTTGCCAAGTTATTTATATACATACATATCCCACGTGTTGGGGTAGACCAGGTGCCTTGATAAAAAAAAACTTAATCTCTCCCCTGGCTCAAGCTGATGAAGGGAGGAGAACTTGTGGCTCAGAGGTTAATACAATTGCCTAATATGCAGGTAGCCCAAGTTCGAATCTGAGTAAGGGTATGGCTAACTGATGAGAGCTAAATAGCTTGAAATAGATCTATATTAGTCTCCCTTTATTTGTCAGCGAAATATAAATACACACACACACACACACACACACACACACATATTAAAAAAATACCAGACAAAATTCACAGGGAGTGATACTACACAGGTAGTCCTCAACTTACAACAGCTCATTTAGTGACCGTTCAAGGTGACAACGTGAGTGAAAAAAGGGACTTACGACCGTTGTTCAACACTCACAACCGTTGCAGCATCCCCGTGGTCATCTGATCAAAACTGAGAGGCTTGGCCACTGACTCATATTTATGACGGTTGCAGAGTCCCAGGGTCATGTGATCCCCCTTTTGCGACCGTCGGACAAGCCCAAGTCCACGGGGAAGCCAGATTCGCTTAACAACCGTGTGACTAATCTAACAGCTGCAAGGATTCACTTAACGACGGAGGCAGGAAAGGTCGTAAAATAGAGCGAAGTTTACTTAACGAAAGTCTCGCTTAGCAACAGAAGTTTTGGGCTCAACGGTGGTCATAAGTGGAGGACTACCTGTCATTATCTAAAGCGTCCGTTTTTTCTTTTGGAAAGAAAAACCCGAAAAGGCAATGAAATCTTCTTAATCTCACAACTGTAAAATCAGACACAAAGGCAGACATCTGGGATCCAGGTATCAGCGCTTGTTCTAGGTTGGCCAAATTCTGAAATATGCAAGTTAGCAAAACTGGGATTTTCCTGTCAGAAACGTTTGCCTCAAATGAAAACCTTGGAAAGCGTTAATTAAAACTCAGCTTTTTTTTATCTTGCATTGGAACACGCCAAGCACAGATCCGGAGAAGCATTTTCGAAAAAAGCATTTCTGCCTGAGAGAAAAAGGAATTATTCCTGTAAAAATTAAAAAAACCTAAGGAACTCCGTATTTAACCTTTATATAACATGCTTTATAGAACTATTTTATATAACCTGAGTTTGGCTCTCCAACATTTATCAGAATAGGACACGGGTAAGCATTTTGTTCCGGGAAAGATAACGGAACTGTGACTAAAAATAAGGGAACTGTGACTCTTTGTTTTGAGGAAATAAGATGTTTTGGTACATTCTAAGTTGGGTCAGGGGTGGGCAAATGTGGCTCTTTTACAATCTGTGGACTTCAACTCCCAGAATTCTTGAGCCAGCTTGGCTGTCTCAGGAATTCTGGGAGTTGAAGTCCACAGGTTGTAAAAGAGCCACTTTTTAAAATTTATTTATTTATATGCCACCCTTCTCCGGAGACTCAGGGAGGCTTATAAGGCGTTAAGCAATAGCCTTCATACTTTTGTATATTTTATACAAAGTCAGCTTATTGCCTCCACAAACTGGGTCTTCATTTTACCTACCTTAGAAAGGATGGAAGGCTGAGTCAACCCTGAGCCTGGTGAGAATTGAACTCGCAGTAATTGCAGGCAGCTGGAAGGTAAACACTACCTTTAACAGTAGCATTAGTCTGCTGTGCCACTCGGGCTCCTACATTTGCCCACCCCTGACTTAAGTTTTATTGAAAAAGAGGAAGAGACATATTTTTGGAGGGGAATTTTGGAGGGGAACTCCAGGGCGGAACATGTGAATGAAAGCCAAAATGTTATGTAACAACCGAAAACAATACTCGCCATCTTCAGGCTGGTGTCTTCGGCTTCGTGCTTGTGCGAGGAAAGCGTGATCGACCTGGGTAATGGGCTTGAACACATAGCAAGACCTCAGACTCGGAGCCAAACCAAAGCCCAGGATGTGGCATCACAGCCATCTGCTCAGGACATTACATCAAAAAACTCAGGATATCACAACACTAGAACTCAGGATATCACAACACTAGAACTCAGGATGTTAACACACAGCCCATGACCCAGGTCGTTAAAACACAAAAGACTAATGGGCACATATCAAGGACCTCACCCACACAGGATGTTACAAAACAGCTGACTACTCTGAAAACATTAACTCCATCAACCAATCAAGATATAACAACAGGCAACCAGCCCGCTCACAGCAACAAAGCCAGTACCCCACACCTCCACATCAGTATTTATAGAGAGATGGCAGCTCCGTTCACGCTTTCCTTGCACAAGTACGAAGCCGAAGACACCAGCCTGAAGATGACGAGTGAGACCTCGTCGAAACGTCGCCAAGATACTCTCAATCTTACATGGCAAAAGATCCGAATACATCATACATACATACATACATACATACATACATACATAAAACAAATCTGCTTTTTACTTGTTCATGGTCTCTGTGTCACTTTTTATGAGGTTTGCTCTTTTTTTGAAATCTCACTGCCCCATTGGGACGAGCTTAGCACTCGCGCTCACCTGAGGTAGGCCAGCCCCAACGATAGCGCCGCTGTGGATCATGGGCCCTTCCTTCCCTACAAAAAGACCTGGGAGAAAAGATATGTCCGGTTACAGGAAAACCCAGCTACCTTTCCAATGCCAGAAAGAACAAGGACTGAGAATGAGCGACGGTTTTGGGCGTTACCTCCAGCCACGCTGCAAAGGACCCCCAGGGCTTTGCAGATCAGAGTCCGAAGACGTACGATCCCAGGGACCTTGACTCCGTTCAGGTAACACTTGATCTCTGGAATCCCAGATCCTGCAGCTACTGGCTGGAAAGGAAGGCACAGCACAGGATGTTTATAAAATGTTTTACAGATGGCATTTTTCACCCACAAGGTTGGCAAAGATGTTTAAAGGTCATTCTGCTAAATGTTGGAAATGTCATCAGGCACCAGGCTCGTACTATCATATGTGGTGCATATGCCCCAAAGTCAAAACATACTGGACAAAAGTACATACGTGGTTGGAAAAAAAAAATGATTTACAAGGAGAACCACTATAAGATGTTTTATAGGTGGCACATGGCCCCTACAAGGATAGCAAAGATATATCCCAACTTGAGAGCAAACTGTTGGAAATGCGATCATCAACAGGGCACCTTCTATCACTGTTGGTGGACCTGCAACCAGGCACAAAAAAATTGGAAGACGATATCAAAGTGGATTACGGAAATCATAAGAGAGGATTTTGATTTCGACCCCAAAGCACTTCTCCTGGGAATCTTAAAAACAGAATATGTTAAAGAGAAAAAGTATCTAATTATACACATAGTGACAGCTGCAAGGATTTCTTTCGCCCAGTACTGGAAGGAAAAACAGCTACCTTCAGAAGAATTTGTTATAAAGAAAATATTGGAGTGTGCAGAAATGAATAAATTGTCCCTAGAAATCAATGACAGAACAGATTCGGAGTATTATGGCGTGTGGGGTATGTGGTATGAGTGGCTGGAGAGAAGAAAAAAAATGAGATAGTATATAGAGGATAATTACTAGCCAATTAATGAAGATATATATTACTGGGTATTATTATGTGCAATAATTATTAAGATAAAATTTATCACTATTACTTCCCCCTATAAGAAGTAATAGGATATGTATATGTATGACAAGATAAAAGTTCATGATCTGTATATGCACCACGGAACCGAAAATGTTTCTTATTGTAGATTCGTATAAATAAAATTTTTAAAAAAATATATGATGAAACGACAATATAGTTTTAAAACCAGAAATATTCTTGTTGGGCGGCTTACCGGAAAAAAAAATATAATAAAGGGAATACATACTTCATTTTACATGTCTTAACTGCAGCTAGAAGCTTCTTCAGCACTGACAGGTTAGTGGGAAATGGAGCTGAAGAAGCTTCTTGGATGAGAAGTGAAAGAAGTAAGGAGCCTGAGTAGCGTAGAGGGCTAATGCCTCCTACTAAAGGCAGCAATTAACACCAGCTGCCTGTAATTTCTCTGAGTTCAATCCTAGCCAGCCTCAAGGTCGACTCAGCCTTCCATCCTTTCTAAGGTGGGTAAATTGAGGACCCAGTTTGTGGGGGCAATAAGCTGTCTTTGTATAAATATATACAAAAGTATGAAGGCTATTGCTTAACGCATTGTAAGCCGCCCTGAGTCTCCGGAGAAGGGCGGCATATAAATCAAATTTTTTTTTAAAAAAATGTTTTCAAAAGAAAAAAAAATAAGAAAGTCCAGTTGCCTCCTGAAAAAGCACTTTTGGATTAGGGGTGAAATGCTACCAGTTCGGGCGAATAGGTAGTAAAAAATGCTTTAAAATTAAAAAAAAAAAAGAAGTCAGCCACGCCCACCCAGTTACATGACCCATCAAGCCACACCCACAGAACCGGTAGCAAAAAAATTTTTTACATTTCATCACTGCTTTGAATCAACCACGACCTGGGAATCTCTACGGGCATATTGTCGATTGTAAATCTGTTCCTTGTGAACGGAGAACCGGAAGGGAAGTCTTTACCTGGATTAAGACAAAGAGGCTGGCCAGGAAGATGAAAGTGAGGTTGAAGCCCAGCAGCTCCAGCAGGGAGATGGCCAGGCAACCTTTCTCGCTGCAGTCCTCGACCGCTGAAGAGACGGAGTTAAAGAAAGGAAGGAGAAGCACCAAGTGATGTTCGTGAAAAAGTACCTGGCTTAAGAGCAAGGTTAACAACGCCTGGCCAGGTGGGCTCAGTGGCTAAAACCCTGAGCTTGTCGATCAGAAAGGTTGGCAGTTTGGCGGTTCGAATCCCTAGTACAGGTCTCCTGCGTGAGCAGAGGGTTGGGCTAGATGACCTCCAAAGTCCCTTCCAACTCTGCGTTACTGTAATTGTTTTGCCCCAAATGCTGGGCCCTGCCCAAGACCAGCAGGATTCCTCTAACGGGGCGATTGGCGTTCTCTCCTCCCCCGTCAATTTTCAAGACCACCATCCAAACTAGAAAAGATACAGTTCTGAACCACGTGGAATTTGATTCTGGTGAAGAGGTGGACGAAGAAGTCTACAAAAAGGCCCACCTGTAGAGGGAAGGAGGAACAAGGAAACTTAAAACAACAACAACAACAACAACACAACTTCTTTTAGCGACTGTTCAAAGTTACCAAGTTAAGAGTGCGGTACTGCCGGCTGCCAGCAGTTTGGCAGTTCGAGTCTCACCGGCTCAAGGTTGACTCAGCCTTCCGTCCTTCTGAGGTGGGTAAAACGAGGACCCAGATTGTTGGGGGCAAGAGGCTGACTCTGTAAGCCGCACAGAGAGGGCTGTGTGAAGTGTATATAAGTCTACGTGCTATTCCTTCCTTCCTTCCTTCCTTCCTTCCTTCCTTCCTTCCTTCCTTCCTTCCTTCCTTTTCTTCTCTCATTGTCTTCCTTCTTCCTTCCTTCCTTCCTTCCTTCCTTCCTTCCTTCCTTCCTTCTTTTCTCATTGTCTTCCTTCCTTCCGTCTTCCTTCCTTCCTTCTTTCTCTCATTGAGGACCCAGTTTGTGGGGGCAATAAGCTGACTTTGTATAAATATACAAAAGTATGAAGGCTTTTGCTTAATGCATTGTAAGCCGGCCTGAGTCTCCGGAGAAGGGCGGCATATAAATCAAATTTTAAAAAAAAATTGTCTTCCTTATTCCTTCCTTCCCATTCTTCTCTCGTTGTCTTCCTTTTTCCTTCCTTCCCTCCCAATGGTTAGAATAAAATATTGCAGGCTAACTCTGCCCACAGCCGGGGGTTCAATCCTGACCGGTTCAAGATTAACACAGCCTTCTGTCCTTCCGATGTGGGTAAAACAAGGACCCAGATTGTTGGGGGCAAGAGGCTGACTCTGTAAGCCGCATAGAGAGGGCTATGTGAAGCGGTATATAAGTCTAAATGCTATTCCTTCCTTCCTTCCTTCCTTCCTTCCTTCCTTCCTTCCTTCCTTCCTTCCTTCCTTCCTTCCTTCCTTCCTTCCTTCCTTCTCTCATTGTCTTCCTTCTTCTTTCCTTTCTCCTTCCTTCCTTCCTTTCCTTCCTTCTTTCTTCCTTCCTTCCTTCTCTCCCAATGGTTAGAATAAAATATTGCAGGCTAACTCTGCCCACAGCCGGGGATTCAATCCTCACCGGTTCAAGATTAACACAGCCTTCTGTCCTTCCGAGGTGGGTAAAACGAGGACCCAGATTGTTGGGGGCAAGGGGCTGACTCTGTAAGCCACATAGAGAGGGCTATGTGAAGCGGTATCTAAGTCTAAGTGCTATTCCTTCCTTCCTTCCTTCCTTCCTTCCTTCCTTCCTTCCTTTCTTCTCTCATTGTCTTCCTTCTTCCTTCCTTCCTTCCTTCCTTCTTTTCTCATTGTCTTCCTTCCTTCCGTCTTCCTTCCTTCCTTCTCTCTCTCATTGAGGACCCAGTTTGTGGGGGCAATAAGCTGACTTTGTATAAATATACAAAAGTATGAAGGCTTTTGCTTAATGCATTGTAAGCCGCCCTGAGTCTCCGGAGAAGGGCGGCATATAAATCAAATTTAAAAAAAAATTGTCTTCCTTATTCCTTCCTTCCCATTCTTCTCTCGTTGTCTTCCTTTTTCCTTCCTTCCCTCCCAATGGTTAGAATAAAATATTGCAGGCTAACTCTGCCCACAGCCGGGGGTTCAATCCTGACCGGTTCAAGATTAACACAGCCTTCTGTCCCTCCGATGTGGGTAAAACAAGGACCCAGATTGTTGGGGGCAAGAGGCTGACTCTGTAAGCCGCATAGAGAGGGCTATGTGAAGCGGTATATAAGTCTAAGTGCTATTCCTTCCTTCCTTCCTTCCTTCCTTCCTTCCTTCCTTCCTTCCTTCCCTCCCTCCCTCCCTCCCTCCCTCCCTCCCTCCTTCCTTCCATTCTTCTCTCATTGTCTTCCTTCTTCCTTCCCTCCCAATGGTTAGAATAAAATATTGCAGGCTAACTCTGCCCACAGCCTGGAGTTCAATCCTGACCGGTTCAAGGTTAACACACCCTTCTGTTCTTCCGAGGTGGGTAAAACGAGGACCCAGATTGTTGGGGGCCAGAGGCTGACTCTGTAAACTGCTTACAGAGGGCTGTAAAGCACTGTGAAACGGTATATAAATCTAAGTGCTATTGCCTTCCCTTCCTTCCTTCTTTCCTCTACCCACAGCCTGAAGTTCGATCCTGACTGGCTCAATGTTGACTCAGCCTTCCAAAGTCAGTAAAATGAGGACCCAGATTTTTGGGGGCGACTCTGTAAACCGCTCAGAGGGGGCTGTGAAGCACTGTGAAGCGGTATATAAGTCTAAGTGCTATTGCCTTCCCTCCCTTCCTTCCTTCCTTCCTTCCTTCCTTCCTTCCTTCCTTCCTTCCTTCCTTCCTTCCTTCCTTCCTTCCTCTACCCACAGTCTGAAGTTCGATCCTGACTGGCTCAATGTTGACTCAGCCTTCCAAAGTCAGTAAAAGGAGGACCCAGATTTTTGGGGGCGACTCTGTAAACCGCTTAGAGGGGGCTGTGAAGCACTGTGAAGCGGTATATAAGTCGAAGGGCTATTGCTCTTGCTCAGAGGCGGTATTCAGCCGGTTCGGATTGGTTCAGACGAACCGGTAGTGGAAATTGCCCCGGTTCTATGCTGTCCTATTTAGGCATGTTTTTGAAGACGGGGCATGCGCAGAGATGGCGCACGCTCACATTTTCAGTGCTGGGCAAACCGGTAGGTAAATTATCTGAATCCCAACTCTGCTATTGCTACAACGGTACTGAAAAAAGTGACTTATGATTTTTTTTTCACACTTACGGTCGTAAGTGTGAAAAAAGAATCATAAGTCATTTTTTTTCAGTACCGTTGTAGCAATAGCAGAGTCACGTGATTTGCTTGGCAACTGATTTGGTCACGTGATTGGCTTGGCAACTGACTCATAATTATGACGGTCACAGTGTCCCGGAGTCATACGATCGATCTCGCCTTTGGCGACCTTCTGACAAGCAAAAGTCAATAGGGATCATCAAGATGCGTTTAACAGCCGTGTGACTCATTTAAGAACGGCGGCGAGTCGCTTAACAAATGCGGCGAGGAAAGTCGTCAAATGGGGGCAAAAACTCAACTTTAACCAGTGCCTCACTTAGCAGCATAAATCTTTGGGCTCAGCTGTGGTCGTAAGTCGAGGACTACGTGCCTGTTGTCTACTGTCTTATGGACTGCTTGTTAGCAACCGCACACTAAGGAAAAAATAAGAAGAGCAGGGCTGTCTCGGAGGAGACAGCACCCGCGGCTTACCATCCCCGTGCAAACTCCGATGGCAAAAACCATCATCCACTTCACCGCTTCATAGCGCTGGCTTTTCTGAAAGGGAGGAAGGCAAAGGCAAACATCAGACCCCATGGATGCTTTCGGGAAGATGCGATAGCTTTAACATAACTTGCTTACCCAAATGATCATAGGCTTCATTTTTTTTTTAAAAAAAAGAAAAGATTTAAAACTGGACATCCCAAAGATGCTTTTCTTTTTTTTTTAAAGAGGTAACTGGACTTTCCTGTTTTTTTCTTTTGAAGATGCTGAGCTTGGGAAGGTCATCCATGGTTTTTGGGGTGCGGTATCATCCCAACTTTTTATATCCACCCCAAACCAGCCCAGGGATGCCCTCGACGTGATGTCCCGCTGCCTGGAAGCGGTACGGATCTGGATGGGGGGGGAACAGGCTCCGACTCAACCCTTCCAAGACCGAGTGAGTACCGGCATCTTAGTCCGTTTGAGATATTCCATCGTTGACCATCGGGATGAGGTGTTACCCCCTGTGGATAGTGCTTGCAACTTGGGTGTCCCCCTGGATTCACGGTTGTCTCTGGACAATCATGTAACGACCGTGACCAGGGGGGCATTTGCCCAGGTCCGCCTTGTGCGCCAGTTGTGCCCTTACATGGACCGAGATGCTCTACGCACTGTTACTCATGCACTGGTCACCTCCCGTCTTGACTACTGCAATGCTCTCTACCTGGGGCTTCCCTTGAAAACCACTTGAAGGCTTCAGCTAGTGCAGAATGAGGCCGCACGGGTTGTGATGGGAGTGTCCCGACGCTCCCATGTTACCCTCCACCTGCGCGACCTGCATTGGTTACCGGTTTCCCTTCGGGTGAGGTTCAAGGTGCTGGAGATGACGTACAAAGCCCTTCATGGCCTAGGCCCGGGATATTTGTCGGACCCCCTGCAGCCAGCGACAATCCCCAATCGCCCGGTGCGTTCCCACAGACAGGGCCTCCTCAGGGTGCCGTCGGCCAGACAGTGTTGGCTGGCGACCCCCAGGGGGACAGCTTTCTCTGTGGGCTCACCCACCCTCTGGAACCAACTTCCTTTGGAGCTCCGGATGGCCGCTGACCTTCGCTCGTTCCACCGCGATTTGAAGACCTGGCTGTTCCATAGCTTGGATTGACGGGGGATTTCTTAATCAATTTTAACTGTTTTAAATCTGAATTTTAATTCTCATTGTTTTAATGACAGATTATGCATTTTTATCGTTGTGAGACGCCCTGAGTCCTTGGAGATAGGGCGGCATATAAATTGCATTATAAGTAAATAAATAAATAAATATAAATACGTCACGCAACACGATCAAGTTTTGACACCCGTGTTTTTAAAAAGTCGTTGAGGCCACCTGGAGGTTTGTCTGTGTTCTCAGGGTCACCCGAGTGGTGCAAATGGTTCCTGCAGCCTGCGATTTTTCCGGAAATCCGTTCATACCTCCCACACCATTGGAAGGGCGGTTCATCCCAAACGGCCTAGCTAAAAGTCTATGGAGATTCCCAAGTCATCCAGATCATGGTTGTGTTGTGACCCAGGCTCACGTAGTTAATATTAAATGCAAAATAGTTCCAAAAAAACCAAACAGATGTTATTAAAACAGCTGAGAATTAACTCATTCTCAGCGTATTCCAAATTAAATGGAAGCAAAGTTCTCAAAACGCCATTCTTCAGTCTAATCACCAACCTTGGTATAATTAGGCAAACTGCCAAAGGCTTCTCTTGGCAAAAGTTGAAAAGTAGAAAAGGAGCCTGAGTAGCGTAGGAGAGTAATGCCTCCTACAAAGGCAGCATTTAAGATCCAGCTGCTGCAATTACTTGCGAGTTCAATCCCAGCCAGGCTCAAGGTCGACTCAGCCTTCCATCCTTTATAAGGTGGGTAAATTGAGGACCCAGTTTGTTGGGGGCAATAAGCTGACCTTTTATAAATATAAATATACAAAAGTATGAAGGCTATTGCTTAATGCACTGTAAGCCCCCCTGAGTCTCCGGAGAAGGGCGGCATATAAATCTAATTAAAAAAAAGTTCAAAACAGAAGACACCGACAAGAGATGAGCGCAGCAAGACTATCAACGTTGTTTTCCGACAAAGAGCCCAAGAGCCGTTGCTGGTCTGTTTTAAGCCGTATGGGAGGGGCCAATCATCTCTTGGCCTTACTCCTGAGTCGTCCTCTTTGCTGTCGCTGCTCCTGCCTTCTGGCAGCTCTTCTCATACGTGCACTAGGAACAGGCTCCTCCTGTTCCTCTGCCTCTCTACTGTCAGCTCTGGAGGCTCTGGAGTCCACATATTGCTTCCCTGGCCCCATCTCTGCCTCCGACACAGAACCCTCATCCGGGCCTTCCCCAGCCTCCAGGACTGGCCCCTGTTCTTCCTCAGCCTCATCGCTGTCCGACTCCATTGCCAGCTCCACAGGCTGCTTCGAACGGTGTGGGGGTATGAATGGATTTCCAGAAAAATTGCAGATTACAGGAACCACTTGCACTACTGAGGTGACGCTGAGGACACAGACAAACCTCCAGGTGGCCTCAAGGACTCTCTTAAAAGGATGCAAATGACCAGCTGCCTGCAAGGAGTATAAATCCTTCCCTTCCCCACCATTATCCGGTCAGAGCCGAAGAAGCTTCTTGGATGAGAAGCAAAACGTCTTCAAAAGAAAAAAAACCAGAAAGTCTCTTGAAAAAAAAAAGGACCTTTGGAATGACCGTGACCTGGATGACGGAGAATCTCTACAGACATTTAAACCCAGAATTGTGTGTTTCACTTTCAGCTCCAAATTGTGTTCAGAGTATTTCGATAACCGCTTTGTGCCAATCGATGGTCTGAGTGATTTTCCCTTCAATCAACATTCCCCGGGCAAAGGTTGGATGGGGCATCAGGGGGCATGGATGATAAAGCTACATGATGGTCAAATCCACGCCAAAACATGCAGTTCAGCTTTGAAAGTGGAACTTTGGAACTCAGCTGAGATCATCAGAGGCTTTTAAAAGGAAAAAACAAAAACCTTGGCATAAAAGCATTTTTTTACAACCTCTTCTGTTGAAGAGGTTGCAGAAAAAAATGCTTTTAATAGCCTCTGATGATCCCAGCTGAGCCGCACGATCATCAGAGGCTTTTTTTTTTACTTTAAAAGCATTTTTTCAGCCGAAGAGGTTGTAGAAAAAATGCTTTTAAAAGCCTCTGACGATCCCAGCTGAGCCGTGCGGTCATCAGAGGCTTTTTTCTTTTTTTACTTTTAAAAGCATTTTTTCAGCCGAAGAGGTTGTAGGAAAAATGCTTTTAAAAATTAAAAAAAAATAGCCTCCGATGATTACGCGGCTCAGCTGGGCATGGGGGGTGGGGGCAGGGATTTTTGCTACCGGTTCCCTGAATCACCCACCGCCATTGCTACCGAATCGGGCGATCCGGTCCGAACCGGGAGCATTTCACCCCTGGGGGGCCTTTTATCATGTTCGCCTGATCTGCCTTTCTGGACCAGAACGCCCTGCGCACGGTCACTCATGCCCTCGTCCCGTCCCGTCTGGACTATTGTAATGCTCTCTACATGGGGCTCCCCTTGAAGAGCATCCGGAGGTTCCAACTGGTCCAGAATGCGGCCGCATGGGTGATTATGGGTGCAACTCGTTGCACCCATGTAACACCTCTCCTGCACTGGCTCCCAGTGGTCTTCCAGGTGCAATTCAAAGTGTTGGTTACCACCTTTAAAGCGCTCCATGGCTTAGGACCTGGGTATCTACGAGACCGCCTTCTGCCACCAATAGCCTCCCACCGACCGGTTCGCTCTCACAGAGAGGGACTCCTCAGGGTGCCGTCAGTCAAATTATGCCGACTGGCAACCCCCAGGGGGAGGGCCTTCTCTGTGAGGGCTCCAGCCCTTTGGAATGAATTGCTCCCGGAGATACATAACATCCCCGACCTTCGTACCTTCCGCCGTGCCCTGAAGACCCTGATGTTCCAACAGGCGGGGCTCAACATTTAAATGATTTTCAGTTAGATATTTTAATTTTGGGGTTTTTAATTCAATTGGGCCAAATTGTTTAATAATTTTAAATTTTATGATGTTTGTGTTTTTACCTTGGCTGTACACCGCCCCGAGTCTTTCAGAAGGGCAGTATAGAAATATAATTAATAAATAATAAATAAATAAAGAATACGCTTTGAAGCAAATTCAAATATTCCTCTATTCCCAGGATCGCAAGCCACCTTTCAGAAGTTGATTGACTAAACCCGCTGCGATCAAGACTCCCGTTACATTCTTACCTTGTTATCGAGGCTTTCTAGGACTTCTAAATACGGTTCATTGAGGCACCGATCATAATCCAAACTCTGGAGAGGAAAAACGAAATGCCAATATTGTCAGAAAGGCTGACCAGCAGGCTATAGCCAACTTTAAGCAAAAGCCATTTCATGCGATTGTTGGATCCACACCTCACACTACAGGTAGTCCCCAATTTACAACGGTTCATTATTGACCGTTCAAAGTTACAACAGCCCTGAGAAAAGAAACTTAGGGGCTGTTTTTTCACACTTACGACCATTGCAACATTCCCACGTTCAAGGGATAAAAAATTGATAACTGACTCATATTTATGACAGCTGCAGTATCCCGGGGCCACACGATCCCTTTTGAAACCTTCTGACAAGCAAAGTCAACGGGGAAACCAGATTCACTTTTAACAACAGCAAATGATTCATTTAACAACGGGGGCAAGAAAGGTTGTAAAATGGAGCAAAATTCACTTAACAAATATTTTGCTGAACAACAAAAATTAAGGGCTCAGTTATGACTCGACGTAGTAAGTGGAGAACTGTATGTCAAATTCCATAATCCTCAAAATATCCACCATTGTGTCTGAATGTCCATCAAGAGTTTACACCAAAAAAGGTCTGGTTTTTTTCAACATACATCACCCTGTCCTTGAATGGCTGGGTGGACTGGACATTAACATTTGAACTACTGTAAGTCTGTGTATTTGCCATATGCTAAATAAATCCATAATCCTATGAAAAACTACCTTGTTTCCTCCAAAATAAGACATCCCCTGATAATAAGCCCAATGGGGCTTTTGAACATATGGCAAGCGCTTATTTCAGGGTTCAAAAAAATATAAGACAGGGTCTTATTTTCAGGAAGAGCCTTGGTAGTGCAGCAGATTAAAGTACTGTTAAGTAACACCAGCTGCCTGCAATTACTGCAAGTTCGAATCTCACCAGGCTCAAGGTTGACTCAGCCTTCCATCCTTTCGAGGTGGATAAAATGAGGATCCGGATTGTGGGGGCAATAAGCTGACTTTGTATAAAAGAGAACACTGCTTGGGGAGGGGGGGGGGGCAAAAGCCCTACTAAGCAGGTATATACAAAAGCATGAAGGCTATTGCTTAACGCATTGTAAGCCGCCCTGAGTCTCCGGAGAAGGGCGGCATATAAATCGAATCAATCAATCAATCAATCAATCAATAATAAATAAATAAATAAATAAATAAAAACACAGTCGTTGAACGTAATTCATTAACCCTAATTTTGAGTGCTCTAAAAAGTTGGCTGAAATAAAGAAAGCCACCCTCTCCGGAGTAACTGAAAATGCCACCTTTAAAATCACTTTAATGGTGACTAAACCTACTTGTCCAAGCCATTTTCTTTCCAGCTGTACAAAAGAAATTTGCCATTCTTTCAGACTGTTGTTTTGACCCTCCTACATTCCCGGTGATTTCTTTGTGGTCTCCTTTCCAAGGATACTCAACTCTGACCTCGCTTAGTTTCCCAACATCGATTGAAGTCGCAGAGTTTGGCCAAAAAAGGCTCATTTAGAAGAGACCTACTCGGGAATGAAACGGCTTCGGGCAACTAGGTAAAGGTTCCCCGCGCACATATGTGCTAGTCGTTCCCGACTCTAGGGGGCAGTGCTCATCTCCATTTCAAAGCCAAAGAGCCAGCGCTGTCCGAAGACGTCTCCGTGGTCATGTGGCCGGCATGACTCAACGCCAAAGGCGCACAGAACACTGTTCCCTTCCCACCAAAGGTGGTCCCTATTTTTCTACTTGCATTTTTTTTTACGTGCTTTCGAACTGCTAGGTTGGCAGAAGCTGGGACAAGCAACGGGAGCTCACCCCATTACGTGGCACTAGGGATTCGAACTGCTGAACTGCCGACCTTTCGCTCGACAAGCTCAGCTTCTTAGCCACTGAGCCACCCATGTCCCGTTTTTGGACAGCTACTCTGAACTTTATTTTCAGTCTTTAAAGAGAGGAGGAGAAACTCCCAGCAAAATTCTTTTCTGCAATGCTTCATGGCTCTTTCTAACAAATGAAGCTCTTTTCTTTGAGGCTCTTCACCTCATAGTCTTTACGGGGCAGAATTTCATCGTCTTCATCCTCCGTCTCTCCAAGGATGGTCTGCAAAATAAAAGAAAGAAATAACAGATCAGTACGATAAAGGCAAACCAGGTGTTTACTTCCTTTGCTCATGTTTAATGTTCATACCTATAGCTGTTATCTCGTACATGTTTGACAAATAAATAAAATAAATAAATATTCATAACCCACATCCAGGGGTGGGAAAAAAAATACACCTAAAAAGCGAGATTTTGCATGAAGCGCCTTGGAAATCCAAGGCGTGCTGAAGTTGTTGCCTTTGCAAATGAAACAATACTTAAAAGCTGTTTTTAATTTCACGTTTTGGTTGGTTTTTATTTCCGTCGTTTTCTTCCCCGTAATATTCTCCCAAAAATTATAATTTCTGTTACTCCTTTTATCTTTCTGTGTTTGTTTGTTTCTCCTCCTCCCCTTCTCCAAAAACCTCAGCACATTTTGAATGCTCAACCTCTTGGGTTCCACAAGGAACTCTGTACGTGCTCAGAGGCGCTTTTGCCATGAGGTAACAGCCAAAAAAAAAAAAAAAGGTGCTACCAGACCCAGCCTAATTTGCATATGCAAATGTAATACCCCGCCCCCATATCTGGTGAAGAAAAGGGGGGGGTCCAACGAGGAAAGCCCCTCCTAGCCGACCCCTCACCAGCTCTTCCGGAGTGCGGCTCTCTGTTTCCCCACAGCAGCAGCAGCAGCACCCGCAGCAGCCCCCCCGGCACCCCGCCGCCATCGTCGCCCCTCAAGGAGCCCACTTTGGTGCCCCCCAAAAAGCAGCCCGCCTTCGCGCATGCGCCTCTCGGAAAGACACCGCCACCACTGCCTTCCGAGCCGGCGCAGAAAAAGCGGAACAAGGTAGGCGTTCCCTTTAAGAAAGCTTTCCGCTCATTGGAGATGGCGGCTTCGGGGCGGAAGTTGTTTTTTTCGGCCATCTTGAAAGTGGGCCTTGAGAAGGAAGTGCAGCTGTAGAGCTAGAAAGAGGAGAGGGCGGGGGGGGGAGGAAGGGGGAGAAGGGAAGAGAGGCATCCTTCTGTGTATAGGAGCCTTCCTCAAGAATAACCATAGAGTTGTTTTTTTTAAATCTATGATTAGTAGCTGAATTTCTTATAGGGAGTTGGGAGAACAATACATTTAAAGAAATAATAATAGCAGTAGTAATATGTCCCTATTGATATTTTTTTCTCTCAAAGAACTGGTCCTTGGGTTTATATATTATCCCAAAACAATATTGCTTTTCCCATGAGAAAATTCAGAGAGATCGTAAAAAAAAACCTTAAAAAATGCACAAAAAGTCAAAAAACATATTATCGCCCCTAGTTGAACATTGACAAATCAATTGCAAACAACCTTTTCTTTTGATGTGCACTGAGAGCGTAGGCACCAAAGAACAAATTCCTTGTGTGTCCAATCACACTTGGCCAATAAAAAATTCTATTCTATTCTAAAAAAACAATATATTTTGTTTTCGTCCTTTCTAATTCACATTTTTTTTGGTTCTTGCCTGTTCATTTTTTTCTTCTTTTCTATTTTGTAAAGAAATTTGTATTTGTATATTTTTAAAAAATGAAATTTTGTTGCATGCAGCTCTCAAAAGGGTCACCGCCTCCAGTATAAAAACATGACCAAATAAGTAAATAGATATAAAATTATGCATGTACCCATATAATATGACACAGAGAAACAACAGTGTAGTTCAGATGTATACATGTACATGGCGAGAAAAACGAATCTTGTGTCTGGAAATATAGGTGAGTTTATGTGTAATTTTGTATTTATTTAATTATTTTATGGTATGGAATGAAGTGACCAAGCAACATTCCTGGGTCAGTCAGAGAGAGAGTTTATTTGCGCAAGACTCAAAAGCCATGTTTGCCAATCTTGGCTCTGAGTAACTTCTCCATGCTTGTATAACACTTATATACCTTCCTAAACAAAGGATTCTGCTAACACAGCAACTTTTCATATATGGTTAACATACATTTGTTATTTTTAATTGACATCTCCTAATTACTAAGATTTTACATTATCTTTAAAGTGGGACCATTTGGATGACCACTGGATAATTTTATATTCACTATATTCTAAAAGATATTCTAAAAGCAACTATATTCTGAAGGCAGGAAATACCGCCAGCTAGAGAAAATACAATGTCAGCATGAACTCCCTTGATACTCTTAAGTGACCCCCTAACTTGTCAGAAGAAAAGGGAGCATCTTCATGAAAGGGTGATTAGGCTAGAGAATAGCACCTGGACAAGAAGCAAATATCAAAAGAAGAATTTGTACTTTAGCCAGTTACAGAAGAATAATGATTGTTTGGCAAGGATGAGGTAAAATCTTAGTAATTAAGAGATGTCAATTAAAAATAACAAATGTATGTTAACCATATATGGAAAGTTGCTGTGTTAGCAGAATCCTTTGTTTAGGAAAGTATATAAGTGTTATACAAGCATGGAGACGTTAGTCAGAGCCAAGATTGGCAAACATGGCTTTTGAGTCTTTGCGCAAATAAACTCTCTCTCTGACTGACCCATGTTGCTTGGTCACTTCATTCCATAACAATATAGTGAATATAAAGTTATCCAGTGGTCATCCAAACGGTCCCACTTTAATATAGTATATTGGAGGTGAGCGCTCCCTTTGAGAGCTGTATGCAAGGAAATTTCATTTTAATGCATGCCGATTAGTGTACATTTAAAGTGACAATAAAGTTATTCTAAGCCTTGTATTTTAACCTTCTGAATAAAATAAAAAAATGAAGTTTTTTTTAAAAAACCCAGAAAACGAAAGAAATGTTCTGTGGTGGCCTTTGTGGGAACATTAAACCTTTATTGTTACAAGCACTGATGAAGAGGAGGGGTTTCAGCAATATCTTTTTTTTCAATACAAACCAACCACCTACATCCCTATGGTACAATGTCACAATAAATAAATAAAAAATAAAACAAAGCTTGAATTCAACCTTGAGGAACATGCATTTGGCTGTTTTTGCTGCTTTCCCTTTGTAGGAAGTTAGCACCCACCCTTCTAGGAAAATGCGATATTTTAGGAAATATTAAAAGGGCAGAATATTTCCCCCTAAAAAGGAACCATAAACTCAGCCTCCCCACCCCAACTTTTGTCAATGGGCCATTAAGGTCTGGGCCAGTCTATTCTACATAACAAAGATCTACCTCCTTCAGGCAGAGCCAGAGTAGGAATTGCCCAAAGCCCCTTCATTACATCATCATCACCCAGCAAGGTTCAACCAAGCCTAGGACACAGACAATCTACAAAGTTACCCCTGCATGGCCCCATGGGAGTCTTGACAACCTCAGAATCAAATCCCAACAAAGGGTATAAATCTCTCTCTCTTTCTCTTACTCATGTGGTTTTTTTGCCCAGGAACTCAAGCCATGTGGTCCTATCCACCATCAAAAACCCTCTTTCCAATCAGCCACCATGCTTCCGGTGTCTTTCTCCCCACTTGGAACTGAACCCAGAGGGACATTTCTTCCAACACCTTAAAGCAGGCAAGCTCTCTCTCCTGTGACTTTTTTTTTTTAACCTTTCCAAACACCCCCATTCAGACATATTCCTCTCCACCAATCTGCATGTCTGGATTGCTACGGAAAATAGGCCAAAGGTTTGCAGACAGGCAGGGCCTGTGTACACTTCCAGCCAGACTCCAGATGTCGCAACCACCAAAGTTTTTTATGGCACATTAAAGAGCAACAAACCTGCCTTATCTGGTTAATCAGTGACCTGAGCTATTATTATGATGTTCTTGCGGGCTGAGGTTGCCAGATTTCAAGCCACAAGCCTTTTATTTTTAGCTCTCTTGTAATCTTTTCATATTGTAAAGTCCCAGACATTTCCCCAAGCCACTGAGAGTGAGATTCAAAACGAGGCTTGCAAAATAAAAACAGCTTTTTTATTTACAGCCAAAGTAAAAAGGCTGGGTGACAAAACTAATATCCAAAACATAGACAAAATGCATGTAAGGAATAGCCACACCTCTGCAAGAATGGCTCAGAGTATTATATACATTTTATGCCGATAGGAACAAAGTTGACCGAATCAGAGGCATTGGGTTCATTACTAAAGTGGTTTTTAACACATTTTTTGTTGAGGCCCCTGTCTCTCTGTTTACGGAGAATTCAGGATTCAGAATTTATGAGACAGGAAAACTCCTTACTCTGGTTCCTTTATCTATAGGGCCTGATATTCCTGGGTAACAGTTTCTTCTATATTTTTCAAGGATGTGCCTAGCTTTGAAGCCACGAATAGAAGCAAGAGACCGAAGCAGGATAACAAAATCTGCCCGAATGCCAACCAGTATTAAGGTTACAATTTACTAAGCTAGAACTAGTTCCTAATTTAATAAGAAGCCAATAATTAAGCTTAATCCCTAATAAAAGATTTCTAGCAGCATATCAGAAGCAAACAGTAAATATTGGTTTGATCACCATGCTCCTTCAATATGCAGGGTGTGCGTTTAAAAAACACTTGGGAGGGAGGGTGCTTTCTTTGCAAACTGGGAATTTGCTGCCTGCTGCCCAGAAACAAAGAATCATTTAGAATAGAATAGAATAGAATAGAATAGAATAGAATAGAATAGAATAGAATAGAATAGAATAGAATAGAATAGAATAGAATAGAATAGAATAGAATTTTTTAATTGGCCAAGTGTGACACAAGGAATTTGTCTTGGTGCATTTGTGCTCCAAAATTAAGGCAGATAAGGAATTAAAATGATTTGTATTCAATTCTGGGCTCCTTGCATATCAAGCAAGGATGCAAAGGAGGGGGAGGAGGGGAAAAAAAACCATCCCAGATTTGTGGTTAACCAGGCAACCACGTGCCAACCATAACAACCACGAATGACAGACGTCTGGTTTAAGAAAGGGTAAAATGACGTCAGCGCTGCCATCTTGGAAGCGGGCATCGGGCCAGACAAGCAGAAGGGGCGTGGCTGTGGCCCCCGAAGGGGCGCGGCTTTGCCATTGTATTTAGACCATTGTATTTAGACGCGGAGATTTAAACCAGGCGGCCACGAGGGATTGCCGAAGGGCTGCTGCGCATGCGCTCTCCGTCTCTCTCTCTCTCTCTCTCTCTCTCTTCGGTGACGACGCTGGCGCAAGCCCCGCTCTTCGGGGGCGGGGGGGGGGGGTCGCCGCGAGGAAGGTGAGTGGGGGCGCGCGCGCACCCGCGGAGCGTTCCATCTGTCCGGACTGGGGGTGGTGGTGGAGAAGGCGACTGTGTAAGCGACTGGCAAGGGAAGGGTAGAAGAAACCATTAAGAAATGGAGGGGGGGAGAAACAAGCGTTCCTTTCTTTTTTTATATATATCTGGGTCTGGAGTTGGGCGAGAGGGGCCCAAAAGCAATTTTTCCAGCGGCCACAAAATAATGCATTTTAAATAATAATAATAATAATAATAATAATAATAATAATAATAATAATAATAATAATAATTTCACTTGACTGAGTTTCATGTTTAATCAATAAAATAGATAAGTTCAGTTGACTGAGTTTCATGTTTAATCATTAAAATAAATAATATAATCATTAAAATAAATAATATAATAATTTCAGTTGACTGAGTTTTATGTTTAATGAATAAAATTAATAATAATTTCAGTCAACTGAGTCATGTTTAATGAATACAATAGATAATAAGTTCAGTTGACTGAGTTTCATGTTTAATCAATAATAGTAATAGTAATAATAATTTCAGTTGACTGAGTTTCATGTTTAATAAAAACAAATAATATAATTTCAGTTGACTGAGTTTCATGTTTAATGAATAAAATTAATAAAATAATAATTTCAGTTGACTTGAGTTTCATGTTTAATGAATAAAATTAATAATAATTTCAGTCAACTGAGTTTCATGTTTAATCAATAAAATAGATTGAGTTCAGTTGACTGAGTTTCATGTTTAATCAATAATAGTAATAGTAATAATAATTTCAGTTGACTGAGTTTCATGTTTAATCAATAAAATAGATAATGAGTTCAGTTGACTGAGTTTCATGTTTAATCAATAATAGTAATAGTAATAATAATTTCAGTTGACTGAGTTTCATGTTTAATCAATAAAATAGATAAGTTCAGTTGACTGAATTTCATGTTTAATCAATAATAGTAATAGTAATAATAATTTCAGTTGACTGAGTTTCATGTTTAATCAATAAAATAAATAATATAATAATTTCAGTTGACTGAGTTTCATGTTTAATGAATAAAATTAATAATTTCAGTCAACTGAGTTTCATGTTTAATGAATAAAATAGATAATAAGTTCAGTTGACTGAGTTTCATGTTTAATCAATAATAATAATAATAATCCAGATCTCTTTCTCCCGCTGCGCATTCCCACCCTCTTCCTAGGGGAATTTAATGAATAGAATTTTGAACTGAATTTTTTATTGGCCAAGTGTGATTGGACACGCAAGGAATTTGTCTTTGGTGCCTACGCTCTCAGTGTACATAAAAGAAAAGATACGTTCATTGAGAATCATAAGGTACAACACTTAATGATAGTCATAGGGTACAAATAAACAATCAGGAAACAATATCAATATAAATCATAAGGATACAATTAATGCCTAATAATTCAATGAATTATGGTCCCGTTTTGCATGCGAATGTGTGAATCGAAGGCTGGAGAGAAGCGTGTGATTATATTTATATATATTTCCCCCCTTCCAAAGTTCTGTAATTTCCCTCCTGGTGCAATTTCCCCTACTTCCCCAAGAAGGAAGGAAAAATTGCAAAAATGATTTTCTTTTGCCCCACCTTAAAAGAAAACATTTCCTGGCATTAATTAAATAAATAAAGCCTCCAGGGTTATAAATAGGCATCTGATTTTTGCCCCCTTATATGGGTTGGGCTGAGAAATGGAGGGCAGGGGGACAGATCTGGGGAGGGGGCGACCTCCAACTTCGAGGCTCCCACTTTTCTTTCCTGCTGTCATGCAAAATGCCATCCTCGGTGGACTTGCAAGTTCCCATCGCCACTAACTACATGTCCCATCCTCGCTACCCACCATTTTAACCAGGCCAGATTAATGGCAATTGTAATCTTTAACAGGGACGAGCAGTGAGGTGTAGTGGTTAAAGGCTAATCTTCCCTTGTACAGGAAAAAAGCCCCGGTGGGGGGGGGGGGAGTGCAAACCATCACAATTAAGAATGACCCCAACGGACCGTAACAAATCTCTAAAGGGGAAAGATTCTGCATCCAATAAATCTTATTTTTTTTCCTGCAATTTTGCCACGGGCTAAAGTAGTCCAGGTTGTCCTCAACTTACGACAACTTTAGTGACCATTTGCAAGTTACCACAGCCCTGCCAAAATAAGTTATTGCCAATGCATTGTGATTAACTCCAGCTGTCTGAATTACTGTAAGTTCGAATCTCACCAGGTTGACTCAGCCTTCCATCCTTTCTAAGGTAGGTCAAATGAGGACCCAGTTTGTGGGGGCAATAAGCTGACTTTGTATAAATATACAAAAGTATGAAGGCTATCGCTTAATGCATTGTAAGCCGCCCTGAGTCTTCGGAGAAGGGCGGTATATAAATCAAATTTTTAAAAAATAATAATAATTTAAAAAATGACGTTGCCTTTGTGGTTCAGATCTGTGAGCCGCCCCGAGTCACTTCAGCTTCAATATAAAATTGGAATAGATGGACAGAATTAAAACAGAGTTGGAAGGGACCTTGGAGGTCATCTAGTCCAACCCCGCCCCAACCAGGAGACCCAAATAAAAGGGGAAGAGATTGGAACGCAACCTGAGGGAACTTACCTTGCACTTTGCAAGATTTTATTATTTTGTGGCTCAGTTTCCAGAGTTTTTTTCCCCAGGGAGGTGGGGGGGGGCTGAAGCTGGGCAAAGCTCCCCTTCCCCTGAAGAATGAAATATTTTGGGAAATATTAAAAAAAAAAGACAGCATATTCGTGGGGCAAAACTCACTTCACAAACGTCTCACTTAAAACATAAACGTTGTGGTTGTAAGTGGAGAACCATCTCTATAGACAGACTTTAAGAATTATCAATAAGATTGTATTATTATTATTATTATTATTATTATTATTATTGGTTAATCTGTAGTGAGATTCACAGCCTTTGAGGCTGGTTAATAGCTCAGCAGCTCGAGTCCTAACCAAGGACCTAGGAACTGTTAAGGTATTGTCGGAGGATGTAAGCTGTTCCGAGGAAGGTGGTTTTTTGTAGAGTCAAAATGTTCAAGTCCGGTAAATTTAGAATTTCTAAATAGTGGGGTAGCTCTTTGAATATTGCTCCAAGGGCTCCAGTTACTATCGGGACAACACATGATCTCTTTTTCCATAGTCGCTCAACTTCAATTTGCAAGTCCCGGTACTTTGTGATTTTTTTCTTGCTGCTTATCTTTTATTTTTTTTATTATTGTTGTTGTTGTTTGCTGTTGTTATTATTATTATTATTATTATTATTATTATTATTATTATTATTATTACTACTACTACTATTATTACAGTAAAGGCCAGGAAAAATCCGTCCCCTCCACCATGCCTATGAAAGAGGAATTTAAGGAGATTTGACACACGCAAACTTCCAGCTTTATTTTTTTCCCATTGGGATTTGCGGGAGCCAAAACTTTCGACTTGCCGATGGAGCTGGCCGAAAAAACGCCCCTTGCAAGGTGGGTACAGTCCTTATATTTTATTTTATTTTATTTTATTTTATTTTATTTTATTTTATTTTATTTTATTGTTTTGTTTTGTTTTGTTTTGTTTTGTTTTGTTATTTTATTTTATTTTATTTTATTTTATTTTATTTTATTTTATTTTATTTTATTTTATTTTATTATTTTATTTTATTTTATTTTATTTTATTTTATTATTTTATTTTATTTTATTTTATTTTATTTATTTTATTATTTTATTTTATTTTATTATTATTTTATTTTATTTTATTTTATTTTATTTTATTTATTATTTTATTTTATTTTATTTTATTTTATTTTATTTTATTTTATTTTATTTTATTTTATATTTTAAAATAATTTTAAAGATATATTTGAAATAATTTTTATGAAACAAATTAAACGAACAGAAATTAAATGAACAGAAATGTTTATTAAACATAGTAATAATGTTTAATGTTTAATAATGTTTATTAAACATAATAACATAATAAATAAATAATTCTTTTTTTAATTAAAAAAGAAATGTTTACCATTTTCTTCTCTTCAACAATTTCGCCTCAGTCAACGCTTCTTAAATATCCACTTTTCTCCCTTATTTCAATTGGCCATTTCTAAGATACAGTTCACATATTGATTTATACCCATACAGATAACGGTGCACTCCATAGCGATCATACATTCTGCAGCCCTTCCATTTCCATTTACTCGTTCCGTGCCTTTCAGCCCTCTCCTCTAACCATTCATGCCATTTCTCCCATGTCACATTATTTTATTTTTAAATGCATGTTTGGGAATCCGGGTTTCCTGTTTGTTTCTGTGCCCGAGCGATAATCTCGCCCTCAAGATAAGCTTTGCAAAGCCGCTTTTCCTTGCTCAGCAAAGAAGGGGGTCGGTGGGTGGGCTTTTCTCTGGGAAACCCAGCTCCCCCATTGGTAGAGAATCCAGTCGCCGATTGGTGGGGACTGTGTTTTTTTTTTTTTTTGATAAAGGTGTCCCTGCAGGTTGCTTCCTTTATAAGGGATATTGTGACACCAAAGACAAGGTGTGACTCTCTTGGGGACAATTGGCCACTTTGCATTTCTCCAAACCTTTGGGGGAAAGTCAGATCCAGCAATATGGGCTGGATCCAATCCACTGAGTAAATGCTGGGGTGAACGTGGCCCATGAGGTCCCCCCCCCCCAAAAAATTAGCAAACTGGAAGGCCTGAATTGGTCAGTCAAACCGGAGGGAGGGTCCAGACCCCGGTGGAAAATTACCCAGAGGGACAACTCCAACACCAGGTGAGTGAAGGCTTAGGATCTCTCTCTCTCTCTCTCTCTCTCTTTCTGCATCCCTTCCCTTGACTTCCTCCTTTGATGGGACCCTGAAAAACTAGCCGTGTGGGCCCCCTTCCCCACTGGAGAAGAAACTTGGGGGTCTGCAAAATTTTGCAAGGCTGGTTAGCGGCTGAGCTGAGATCAGGGTGGAAACGTAAAATGGGCACGATGGCTGAAATTTCTTATTCAGCTTTTTGCTTCCTGCCCTTTGCTGTTTGGGATGCAAACATCCATCTACCCACCCACCCCCATTCTCTCTTCCCCCTGTTTTTACTTTTGTTCTGCTGCTGGCTTGCAACTGGGGGATTGATCATGGATTTGGGGCTGATGATAATCAGTTGATCCTTTGCATAATCATTTGCCTCTCCTGGTCTGCAAAATTAGGGCTGCCTTCCCCACCCCCACCCCCATGCCTTCCTTCACTGGGTCAGGGAGAAGTTGTGGCTGCAAATCGCTTTTTTTAAAAAAAGATTTCCAGTGGTTTTCAGAGTAAAAAAAAAAATTCTCACTTGCAAACCGCTAGCTAAGAAATTCCTGCTTGGATGAAGGCATGAGAGAAGTTATTAAGCCGCCTGGAGTCGCTTACATTTATAAATGGAATGCAGATGAATTTAATGCAGATGAAATTCTAGATTAGATTGAGTTCAGATGAAATTCTAGATTAGATTGAGCTCAGATGAAATGCCAATAAACCATTCATTTAGTGATGGCCCTGAAAAAGACACAGCCATTTTTTTCACATGGTCCATTGTGGCATCCCCAAAGTCGCGTAATCAAAATTCAGACATTTGGCAATTGACTCGTATTTATGACGGTCACAGTGTCTGTTCCTGGGACCCCCTTTTGCAACCTCCTGACAAGCAAAGTCAACGAGGAAGCTAGATTTATTTAAGAATCCTTAAGGAGCCTGGATAGCTCAGCAGACTAAAGCATTGTAATTAACATTCAGCTGTCTGCAATTACTGTAAGATCAAATTTCACCAGGCTCAAGGTTGACTCAGCCTTCCATCCTTTCTAAGAGAGGTCAATTGAGGACCCAGTTGTGGGTGCAATAAGCTGACTTTGTATAAATATATAAAAGTATGAAGGCTATTGCTTAACGCGTTCTAAGCTGCCCTGAGTCTCCGGAGAAGGGCGGCATATAAATCTAATTAAAAAAAAAAAGAACCATGTTAACGAATTTAATGCAGGTAGTCCTTTAGGTATGACCACAATTGAGCCCAAATTTATATTGCTAAGTAAGGTATTTCTTAAGTGAATTTTGCCCCCCCCTTTTACAACCTTTCTTGCCACAGTCATTAAGTGAGTCACTGCAGTTGTTAAGTTAGTAACCCGGTTGTTAAGCGAATCTGGCTTCTCCATTTGACGTTGCTTGTCCGAAGGTCGCAAAAGGGGATGATGTGACCCCTCCATGGACACTGCGACCATCATAAATACGAGCCAGTCAGTCATAAATGCGGTCGTAAGTGTGGAAAATGGTCATAAGTCTCTTTTTTTCAGCACCATTGTAAGTTTGAATGGTCACTAAATGAACCATCATAAGTCGAGGACTGCCTGTAAGTGCGGTGATTCACTTAACAACTTTGGCAAGAAAGGTCGCAAATGGAAGAAACACTCACTTAACAACGGTCTCGCTTAGCAACAGAACTTTGGGGGCTGAATTGTTGTCGTAGGTCGAGGACCACCCTGTAAAAAAAAAAAGATTTCCATGCCGAATGCGAGCCAAGCACGATTTTTATCTTCTTGTTTCTCCAGGGCCTTCACCATGGTCAACGAGTCCCACAGTGAGTTTCCTCCGGTGAGTAACGGCCTCGGCGTCACCCGATCCGATGGCGTCAACAGCAGCAGCAGCGGAGAGAGCTCTCAAAACAGCTCCCGGTGCTCCACTCCCGTCTTGGACATGGAGCGTCACGAGCGCTTGCGGGAAAAAATGCGTCGTCGTCAGGAATCCGGGGACAAGTGGTTTTCCCTGGAGTTCTTCCCTCCCCGGACGGCCAACGGAGCCGTGAATCTCATCTCCAGGTGAAGAAGTAGGAGGTGACAGAGGCTCAAACGTTGATTATTAAGAGGCGGGGTGGCGCAAGCGATTAGAGTGCAGTACCGCAGGGCTACTTCTGCTGCCTGCAATTTGGCAGTGAGAATCTCACCGGGCTCAGTCTTGACTCAGTCTTCCATCCTTCCGAGGTCGGTAAAATGAGGACCCAGATTCTTGGGGGCAAGAGGCTGTCTCTGTAAACTTAGAGAGGGGTGTAAAGCACTGTAAAGCGGTATATAAGTCTACGTGCTATTCCTTCCTTCCTTCCTTCCTTCCTTCCTTCCTTCCTTCCTTCCTTCTGCTTAGAATGCGGTATTGCAGGCTTACAGGACCACCTCCTGCCTTCCTCCCACCGTCCAGTGCGCTCCCATAGAGTGGGCCTCCTCCGGGTGCCGTCAGCCAAGCAATGTCGGCTGGCGGCCCCCAGGGGGAGGGCTTTCTCTGTCGGAGCTCCGACCCTCTGGAATAGTCTTCCCACTGACCTCAGGACGGCCCCCGACCTCCTCTCCTTTCACCGGGGATTAAAGACATGGTTGTTTAAAGAATATTACAATCATGGGGTTATATAGTTTTTAGAATGATTTTAATGGATTTTAATGCGTTTTAATGTGTTTATTGTGATTTGTATTTATGATTGTTTTTGTAAGCCGCCCTGAGTCCTCGGGGAGAATGGCGGCATATAAATCACATACATACATACATAAATAAATAAATAACTCTGTCCACTGCCAGCAGTTCGATCCTGACCAGCTGCAGGTTGACTCATCCTTCAAAGATCGGTAAAATGAGGACCCAGATTGTTGGGGGCAAGAGGCTGACTCTGTAAACCGTTTAGGGCTGTAAAAGCACTGTGAAGCGGTATATATATCTAAGTGCTATAGCCTTCCTTCCTTCCTCCCTCCCTCCCTCCCAGTGGTTAGAATGCAGCATTGCAGGCTAACTCTGCCCACTGCCATCAGTTCGATCCTGACCAGCTGCAGGTTGACTCAGCCTTCCATCCTTCTGAGGTTGGTAAAACGAGGACCCTGATTGTAAACAGCTGTGAAGCACTGTGAAGCAGTATGTAAGTCTAAGGGCTATTATTGCTATTCCAACAGCTGATGGCCTCGAAGGTATCCATGGATTCATTTAAAATCCTGAGTTGATGGATCTCCTCCACTTCCATGGGCGCTTGGTTGACTCAACCCAATAAACCTTGAATCTGGGTTGACTCGGACCAATAAACATTGAATCTGGGGGAAGGGAACACAATTGCCCTAGCACGCTCTTTCCGATACAGGTAGTTCTCGACTTAAGACCACAATGGAGCCCAACATGTCTGTGGCTAAGCGAGACCGTGGTTAAGTGAGTTTTGCCCCATTTTACAAGCTTCCTTGCCAAAGTTGTTAAGGGAGTGCCACAGTTGTTAAATTAGAACCACAATGGTTAAGTGAATTTGGCTTCCCTATTGACTTTGGTCATAAAAGTGGACCGAATGTCCATCCCTGGGATACTGCATCCGTCATAAATATGAGTCAGTTGCCAAGAGTCTTGTGGGAACCGTACCCCAGGGGGACAGTGCCAGGGCCCTCATAGCACCAGAAACCTCAGAAAACAATACCAAGAGATTCAAGCCAGCCCTTCCCCCTTTAAGAAAACCAAGAAGCACCAGCTGAAAGGAAAACACAGAGCAGCCCTGCTAACAGAGCTGACAATAGGAATACTTAAGTAGAGCCATTAAGATAAGGGGAATCAGGCTAAAAATAACTCACCTGGAACTCCATATCGTATCCCTCCCCCTCTGTTGAGAGAGGGCTGTTCAGCTTGGACATAGATGGTCTCTCTGACCCCTCTTTCAAACCAGTGTCCAAAATGTGGACTTTGCTGTTTTCAAAAGAGCGGCTTTTTTCTTTTAAATGCAGACTGCTGAGTCTAGTCCTGATGGGCTTGTTCTCCTACGTTGAGCCATGCGTTGATGAAGTGGTTGTTTTGTTTCCCCAAATGTCCAACTGTGCAAGGAGTATAAATCCTTCCATTCCCCACCATTCCATCAGAGCTGAAGAAGCTTCTTGGACGAGAAGTGAAATGTCTTCAAAGAAAAACCAGAAAGTCCAGTTGCCTCTTGAAAAAAGCACCTTTGGGAAAACCATGATCTGGATGATGGAGAATCTCCATAGATATCTACCAGATGAAGATGGCCAATTTCTTTTGTTCCTTGCAGGTTCGACCGCATGGGAGCAGGCGGCCCCCTTTTCATCGACGTCACTTGGCATCCAGCTGGCGATCCGGGCTCCGATAAGGAGACCTCGTCCATGATGATGGCCACCACCGCCCTCAACTACTGCGGGCTAGAGACCATTCTCCACATGACCTGTTGCAACCAGAGCAGGGAAAGCATCACCGCCCACCTGCAGAAGGCCAAACGTTTGGGGCTGAAGAATATTATGGCGCTACGAGGAGGTGAGGAACGAACTACGAGATGGTCTCTCCTTCCACAGGAAGGAAGGACCCCGTTTTCTGAAGAATATGGGGGTCTTCTTCTCCTGTAGATCCCGTTGGGGAAGAATGGGAAGAAGAACTGGAGGGCTTCAACCACGCCGTGGACCTGGTGAAGCACATCCGTCAGGAGTTTGACGATTATTTTGACATCTGCGTGGCGGGTGAGTAGATGAGTTTCACACAAAGCTCTCCTGATCTTCTCAAGAGGTTCCTCAAGAGTCGGTCCATCTTTTCTAACCAGCGGTGGTGCCTTCTTCAGGTCATCTTGGACTCCTGGCAACGGCCCGGCCAGGTCTCTGCTATTTAGGGGGCAAATTTTTCATAACTTGTTGGTCATGGTCTTCTTGAGTTTGAGGGAAAGAAGCTGGCCTAAGTTTGCTCAGCTAGCTTTGTGTCAACAAAGAATGAATTCAGGTTTCTCCATTTCTCAAGTTTCACTTTTATGGACATTACATGAAATTTATCTGTCCGGTGATAACACACCAACTTTCTGTCTGTGTCCTGGTGTGTTAGGACTCTGTAAGAAAAGCAGGTGGCCTGGCCACTTAGTATGCAAGTTTCTAGAGAGAGATTCGTGCATTTCACCCAAATTTTGAGGTTTAATTCGGAAACCTCCCTTCTTCTGCTGGATTCCTCCTGGGTCCCGGGTGACCTGAGGAAAAAGAGGAAGCTTTTGAGACTTAGAAAACCAAGGTTTCTGCTTTCGGAGGAGGGCGAGTGGAGGAAAATAAAGGGTAGGTCCCAGAAACGCGAATCAAATCCGGTAAAACAAGTTTCTCTGTCAACATGACTATGAATTACACGGAGGATATTGTTGTGGTCCGCCAGCAGCCTGTGGAGCTGGCAGAAGGGTCAGACAGTGAGGAGGCTGGGGAGGAACATGGGCCAGTCCTGGAGTCTGTGGAAGGCCCGGATGAGGGCTCTGCGTCGGAGGCAGAAATGGGGCCAGGGCCATCTGAGAGTGATGCACGGACTCTGGAGCCCCCAGAGTTGGACAGCAGAGAGGCAGAGGAACAGGGGGAGCCTGTTCCTAGTGCGCACATGCGCAGAGCTGCCAGGAGGCATAAACAGTTAAAACAAAAGGGACAGCTTGGGAGTAAAGCCAGGAGATGATTGGCCTCTCCCATAAGGCTTAAAAGAGAAGCAAAGGCACCTGGGCCCTTTGCAGAAAAGCAACATTGTTAATTCTGTTCCCAGTCGGCATCTCTGTTTGATTCTGGACTCCGAGGGGCTTTGCCAAGTAGGTCTTTAGCAGAGTGTCAAGGGAGATAAAGGTTGGTGATTATCCCAAAGGATTTCTTGCAACTTTGGGACTCAGCTGTGAATGAACGTAATTCACAGCTGTTGCAATAAAAGAGGTTTTTGGGACTACTTGTGTGTTTTAAGGACTCGGGAAGCTGAGGTCACAACAGATATTTTGATAAGGGTGAAACCAGGTTGAAGCTCACTGTTTCTCACTTTTATTTGTAAGGTTATCCTGGGGGGCACCCCGAGGCCCAGAGCTACATCGATGACTTGAAACACCTCAAGGAAAAAGTGTCCGCCGGAGCCGATTTCGTCATTACGCAGCTATTTTTCCGGACGGAAACTTTCCTCAAATTTCTAACAGACTGCCAAGCCATTGGCATCACCTGCCCCGTGGTGCCGGGGATATTCCCCATCCAGGTAAAGGTGTCCCTCATAAAGGTGGTCCTCAAATTACCCCAATTCGTTTTAAGGGCCATTGGGAAGTTAAAATGGCGTTGGTAAAAGGGACCGATGATCGTTTTTCCACACTTTCTAACAACCGTTACAGCATCCCCAGGGTCACGTGATCAAAATTGGCAGCTGACTCATATTTATGACGGTGGCAGTGTCATGTGATTGTCCCTTTTTGGCGACCCGCTGAAAAGCGAAGTCACTCAACAGATAATTACTTAAGTTATCAACTGCGGTGATCCACTTAACGGCAGTAAGCAAGGTCGTGAAATGGGGCCAACCTCACTGAACAGCTGTTTCGTTTAGCCACAAAAGCTTCAATGGCTCAATTGTGGTCATAAATCAAAGACTACCCACATTATAACAGAGCAACTAATACCGCAAGGCCACTCAGGAGTCACCTTGAACTCCTGTTCAACATTTATGTGAAGCCGCTGGGCGAGATCATCCATGGTTTCTGGGTGAAGTACCACCAGTACGCTGATGACACTCAGCTGTACATCTCCACCCCGGACCACCCCAATGATTCCCTTGAAGTGATGTCCCGGTGCCTGGAGGCTGTACGGATCTGGATGGGGAGGAACAAACTCAGGCTCCACCCTTCCAAGACCGAGTGGCTGTGGTTTCCGACATCCCGATATAGTCAGTTGGTGCCATCACTGACTATTGGGGGCGAGTCATTGTCCCCCACAGAGAGGATTCGCAACTTGGGTGTCCTCCTGGATTCACAGCTGTCTTTAGAAGAGCACTTGACAGCTGTGGCCAGGAGGACTTTTTATCAGGTTCGCCTGATTCACCAGTTGCGTCCCTTTCTGGATCGGGACTCGTTAAGTACGGTCACTCACGCCCTCATCACTTCCCGCTTGGACTACTGCAGTGCTCTCTACATGGGACTCCCCTTGAGGAGCACCCGGAGGCTCCAGCTGCTCCAGAATGCGGCCATGCGTGTGGTTATGGGAGCGATGTGGCCCTCCCATGTGACTCTCCTCCTGTGTGAGCTGCACTGGCTCCGGGTGATCTTCCGGGTTAGGACCAGGGTATCTACGAGACCCGCTTCTGCCACCAGTAGCCTCTCACCAACCAGTACGCTCCCATAGAGAGGGACTCCTTAGAGTGCCGTCGGCCAAACAGTGTCGACTGGTGGCCCCCAGGGGGAGAGCCTTCTCTATGGGGGCACCTACCATCTGGAATGAGCTCCCCCCGGAGATACGGAGGATCCTGGATCTGTGCACTTTCCGCCGTGCTCTCAAAATATTTTTATTCCAGCAGGCTGGCCTGGCCTGGCCTAACTTCCCTCTTTTTAAATTCCTTTTAATCTGGTTTTTAATCTATTTTATAAATTGGGTGTTTTAAATTTCTTTTTGGGCCAAAATATTTAATCTATTTTAACGGTTTTTTTTAATGTTTGTATTGTCTGTATTTTATCTTTTGGCTGTTCACCGCCCTGAGTGCTTCAGGAGTAGGGCGGTATATAAATTTAATAAAATCAAAATCAAACCACGAGATGGGTGGTAAATGAATGTGATAAATAAAGAAATAAGCCCATTCAGGCAGTCTCTCTTGTCAGCGTTTCCCAACTCTAGCCATTCTAAGCGATATGTAGACTTTTCAACTCTCAGCCGGCCATCTTGATTTCTTTCAGGGTTATCATTCTCTGCGCCAGCTTGTGAAGCTCTCAAAATTGGTGGTGCCTCAGGAAATCAAGGACGTCATTGAGCCAATCAAGGACAACGATGCGGCCATCCGGAACTACGGCATTGAACTGGCGGTCAAGATGTGCCGAGAACTCTTAGATAGCGGCCTGGTCCACGGTCTGCATTTCTACACCCTGAATCGCGAGGTGGCCACCATGGAGATCCTACGACAGTTGGGCCTTTGGAAAGAAGACCCAAGGTGGGTCTATCCAGAAGGTGGGATGGCTGGACATGCTGGGGCTCAGCCTTGGCTTGGTGAACAAGCCCCAATGGTCTCTTTTCCAACCCACGTTAAGCCACAAATCATGGTTTATCACCCTAACATCTGGATTGATCTATTTCACTGAGCCAAATGAGGAAAATTCACTGAGCCGGAGGAGGAAATTTGATCTTGGCTGTTTTAAGACTCCAAACTTGGCCACTTTAAGACTTTGTGGACTTCAGTTCCCAGAATTCAAGCTGGCTGGGGAATTCTAGGAGTTGGAAGCCCACAAATCTTAAAAATGGCCAAGTTTCTGGGGAATTCTGGGAGTTGAAGTCCCCAAAGTCTTAAAAAGTGGCCACGTTTGGAGATCTCTGCTCTTGACTAGGGACACGGGATAAACTTGATGTAACTTCCTCTTTAAGCTGAGTTTGGAGTTTAAAAAAAGGCCACTGTTGTCATCCAGGAGAAGTCAGGGTGGATTGCAAAATACAAATTAAGGAAAACAGAACCAAAATTTCAAAAACACTTAAGGGAAGATTCCAGACTAGACTTCCTCATTTCTCAACCAATTGTGGTTCAGGATAGCCCTCTCCCTTACCAGGTACTGTGGCCTAGAGGTGGAGTTCTTGCCTCACAATCAGAAGGTTGTGAGTTCAATCCTAGGTAGACTTTTCCATCATGGTTAGTGATGTCTAGATGAGCTACCTTAAAAAGCTCCTGGAAAAGTCTGATCCAGAGTTTGAACTGTTTTTAATTTTTCTATCCCTGATATTCTCCATGCCAGGCGTCCTTTGCCATGGGCGGTCAGTGCTCACCCCAAACGGCGAGTCGAAGACGTCCGGCCTATTTTCTGGGCTTCCCGGCCGAAGAGCTACATCTATCGGACGCAGGAGTGGGACGAATTCCCCAACGGACGATGGTGGGTGTAGTGCTCTTGCCTGTTGATGCAAAACGGACAAAATAGCTTCTACTGGAAAACAGTCGCGCTTAAAACAAATTCACGTCAGTGCGTTATTCAGGATTTGGTGGTCAGATTCTGTTTTTATATACATCGTATATAATCCCTGTGAGAAACACAACCGTCAGGGAGACAGATGAAGAATTAGGTAAAGGTAAAGGTTCCCCTCGCACATATGTGCTAATCGTTCCCGACTCTAGGGGGCGGTGCTCATCTCCGTTTCAAAGCTGAAGAGCCAGCGCTGTCCGAAGACGTCTCCGTGGTCCTGTGGCTGGCATGACTCAACGTCAAAGGCGCACGGAACGCTGTTCCCTTCCCACCAAAGGTGGTCCCTATTTTTCTACTTGCATTTTTTACTTGCTTTCGAACTGCTAGGTTGGCAGAAGCTGGGAGAAGGAACGGGAGCTCACCCCGTTACGCGGCACTCGGGATTCGAACCGCTGAACTGCCGGCCTTTTGATCGACAAGCTCAGCGTCTTAGCTACTGAGCCACGCTGCGTCCCTGTATGTATGTGATGAACAATTAAAAGAGCCTTTATTGTACAAAGAAAGCTTTTGCAAAAGCGGACCCCCTGAGCTAAATGTGGTAGCTGGGCAGAGGGACAATGAGGCAAAGGAATACATTTATTTATTTATTTATTATTTATTAGTTCGATTTATATGCCGCTTTTCTCCGGAGACTCAGGGCGGCTTACATGTCTTTTATTCACTCATCAAGACCAGGCTTTTATCACTGCCCCCTATTTTTGGGTTCACAATCTTAATTATTTCCTTACATGGTTATATGGTTATATCTCCTTACATCAGGGGCGGGGCCGCTGGGGGTTCGGGAGAACCCCTAGCTAAGATTCTGTGCAGTTCGGAGAACCCTCACATCCCACTCCTGGCTGTCCCCGCCCACCCTGTCCCTCCCCTCCCCGGAGTCCTCACATTTCCCGTTTTGGATGCAGGTAAGTGGAGGCACTGAGAGGGCGACAAACCGGAAGAGGGTGAAAACCAGATCAGTTTCCATCCTCCAGAGGGCTTCCTGAGCCTGGGGAGGTCGTTTTCGCTCTCCCGGAGGCTCGAGAAAAGCCTCCGGAGCCTGGGGAGGGCAAAAATGCCCTCCTGGGGGTGCAGGAGGCCACGCCCACCCAGCAACCAGGCAGAGAACCCCATGCTAAAATGTTTGAAGCCCATCCCTGCCTTACATAGTTAGTACTTCCTTAACAACAGTTACTATTATCTTAACAATAAAGTTAATTAATTTCAACAGGACATCTGGTGCCTTGACGGCGGTCTTCCTGTCTTCCTGGAAATTAGCTGTTTAGCCCAAATACGCCTGTCATAGTAGATTTATAACTTTGTTATTGCTAACTCAGTTTCTTGCTGACTGTTGCTTTACGTTCCCTAATGAGTTCTATAGGGACGCGTTGGCTCATGAGCCGCTGAGCTTGTCGGTCGAAAGGTCGGCAGTTCAGCGGTTCGAATCCCGAGTGCCGCTTAATGGAGTGAGCTCCCGTGACTTGTCCCAGCTTCTGCCAACCTAGCAGTTTGAAAGCACGTAAAAAATGCAAGTAGAAAAATAGGGACCACTTTTGGTGGGAAGAGAATAGCGTTCCGTGCGCCTTTGGCGTTGAATCATGCCGGCCACATTCCACGGAGACGTCTTCGGACAGCACTGGCTCTCCGGCTTTGAAACGGAGATGAGCACCGCCCTCTAGAGTCGGGAACGACTAGCGCGTATGTGCGAGGGGAACCTTTTTACCTTTAATGAGTTCTGAGTTCTAAACATGGCGTAACTCTTGCTCCTTACTTTTGCAGGAATGATCCTTATTTCTCTCACTCCCCCCAAATTTTTGCATAAATTATATATAGGTAGTCCTCGACCTACAACCCCATTTTGAGCCCAAAATTTCTGCTGCTAAGCAAGACAGTTGTTATGTGAGTTTTGCCCCATATTTCTGACTTTTCATCTCACAATTGTTCAGTTGAAATCCGCTGTTGATCAGTTTTAGCAATACAGTTGTTTCAGTGAATCTGATTTCCACATTGACTTTCTTGTCAGAAGGCCACAAAATGGGATCATGTGATTCTGGGACACGGCAGCCATCATAAATACGTTGCCAAGCAACCAATTTTTTAAAAAATTTTTTTATTTTTAAACATAACAAAACATAAAACAACCATCCTCCATTACGATCACAGAAAGTGTGTCGACCGGTTAAAAACCTTTTGTGCTTAATCCCATATCCACAATTTACAAATTATTTAATTTCCTCTTATTTAACAATTTTATATATCCCTGTATGTTATTATTCTCATTTAACAATTATTTCATGAAAGTTTTAATTCCCATGAAAAAAAGGAAGAAAAAAATATATTTTATCATTACATTAATTTCATATTTCATACTTCATTTCCATGCCTTATTATCTAGCCACTGGTAAAACAAATCCCATATCAAATCATATTGTTTGTCTTCCTGTTCTCTAATTTCAAATGTCAATTTACTCATTTCAGCACACTCCATAATTTTCTTAATAACTTCATTTTCAGTAGGTATTTTCTCTTTTTTCCGATTTTTAGCAAATACAGTTCTAGCTGCTGTTAAAACAAGCATCCTTATTTTGATCATGTGACCTTTAGGGATGCTACATTGGTCACAAGTGTGAAAAATTGTGGTCATGTCACTTTTTTCTATACTGCTGTAACTGCTAATTATGGACCTTAAATCTGCTCAAAAAGTCCATGCCCTTAATTTAAACATTAATTTGAAGGCTCTCTCGCCACAATCGACCAAAGCAGTTGAGAATTTCCTACTTCGGTTCTTCTTTCTCTTCACCCACTTGCCAATTCTCTGCCAAATCTCCAGGGGCAACTCTTCGTCCCCCGCCTTCGGGGAGCTGAAAGACTACTATCTTTTCTACTTGAAGAGCAAATCCCCCCGAGAGGACCTCCTGAAGATGTGGGGGGAAGAGCTGACCAGCGAGGAGAGCGTCTACGAAGTCTTCAGGTGCTACATCGCTGGAGAGGCCAACAGAAATGGACACAAGGTGAGAATTCATGAAAAGCTCAGAGCATTTCTGGTAAAAGAAGAAGAAAGATGGATGTTGGTCATGAGAAGTCCAAGCTAAAGTTGACTTAGGGTCCCTTCTCTAGCCATGTATCTCAATCCTGGCCACTGGTATACAGCACCAGATAAGTTATCTAAAATGTATAAAGGTATGTCAAAAAAATTAGACTAGACTTTTGACTTGACTAGACTTTTGACTTGACTAGACTTTTGACTTGACTTGACTTGACTTGACTTGACTTGACTTATTCATTGGCCAAGTGTGATTGGACACACAAGGAACTTGTCTTCAGTGCATAAGCTCTCAGTGTACATAAAAAATACGTTCATCAAGAATCATAAGCTACCACACTTAGCAATAGTCATAGGATACTAAATAAGCAATCAAAATCATACTACGAAACAAAATAAAACAATATAAATCATAAGATACAAGTATCATGGTTATAGTCATAAGTGGGAGGAGATAGGTAATATGAAGGACGAGAAGATTAATAGTAACGCAGACTTAGTAAATAGTTTGACAGTGTTGAGGGAATTATTTGTTTAGCAGAGTGATGGTGTTTGGGAAAAACTGTCCTTGTGTCTAGTTGTTCTGGTGTGCAGTGCTCTATAGCGTCGTTTTGAAGGTAGGAGTTGAAGCAGTTTATGTCCAGGATGCGAGGAGTCTGTAGATATTTTCCCTGCCCTCTTTTTGACTCGTGCAGTATACAGGCCCTCCATGGAAGGCAGGTTGGTAGCCATTGTTTTTTCTGCAGTTCTAACTATCCTCTGAAGTCTGGGTCTGTCTTGTTGGGTTGCAGAACCAAACCAGACAGTTATAGAGGTGCAGATGACAGACTCAATCATTCCTCTGTAGAACTGTCAAACTGTCAAATGAATGTTGCAAGTATAAAAGAAGGGAGTTTTTTTTTCATCATTTATGGTGGACATGTGATAAAGCAAAGAAATTTTGGAGTAAGGTTCATATTCTTAAAAGAAAGATAAAAATGAAACCAGAAACTTTTTCTTTTGGGTTTCATGGAAAAAAGACTTGGAGAAAAAAATCCAGAACTTTGATTTTATATATGTTGATAGCAGCCGCAAGACTCCTGAATGCACAAAAATGGAAAATTGGTAGCTGCTTATAAAAATGGTTAGTTTATATTACTATGAAAAAGCAAAAAAAGTTGCGGTTTGATGTTAATGCTTAATTTTACTGCAATAGAGGGAGTTGGAAGTCAGCGCTCGTTTTTTTTTCTTTTTCCCAGCCCTTCCTCACTTCTCTTCCCCCTTTCCCCCCAACTGCCTTCCTATTTACTCCTATTTACTAACCACTCCCTGTTTTTAATGTCAAATTTTAAAATTTTTAAATTATATTGGGGTGTTTTAATTCTGTCTGGGCCAAATTCATTTAATTTGTTTTTAGTTGGTTTTTAAATTTTGTATGTATGTATTTTTATTGTTGGCTGTACACCGCCCTGAGTCCTTCGGGAGTAGGGCGGTATATAAATCCAATAAATCTAATCTAATCTAATCTAATCTGTATTTTGTACTAGCTGATAATCCGGCGTTGCCCGGGTATTTATATATCCCAATCCTGTGTTAGACAGGAAGATCAACTTCACTCTGAGCCCTGAGTTCGGCGAGAATTACATTAGTTAGAAATGTTTCCTCTGTGTCCCCAGAAACATCAACTAACACGATACCAGCTTGTTGTTTTGCTAGCTGATCCATGATCATTTGGTATGCTTTTTTCTGATCTTGATTTAGAAGTGGCTTCTTGTCCGTGATATATGCACTCAGCTGTTTGACCTTGTAGTTCTTTTCTCGTATGTAATCTGCGTGAAGTACCTCGTGTCGGTCTCGTAGTGGTGCAGGCAGGCCGAGTTGTAATAATGTTTTATTGATCATGGCCGTACATTTATCTTCAAGAATAATCAAAGCCTTGTTGAAAATGTCCGGAGCAAACGTAATTTCTAATGTTGGATTTTCCCCCTTACCAGAGGGAGCCCCCTTGTGGAGTACTGTGAAGCCGTTACCATGGCAACTCCACTGTGCTGTACAGTAGAAGCCATTTTAAGGCAGTGCAGTAGAAGCCATTTTAAGGCATAACAGGCCTTAAACAGGTATCTTAACAGAACACACACCCTGTGTTAGGAGTGTCTTACCCCCACAGTATTTCTTTCCAGAGAATAAGTCATCTGTGTACCAAGTTTGGTTGAAATTGCTTGAGGCATTCCAGAGTTATGCTGGAACACACACACACACACACACACACATTTTATATACCGTGTTTCCCCTGAAATAAGCGCTTGGCCTTATTGCCATGCGCTCAAATGCCCAGTTGGGCTCATTATCAAGGGATCTCTTATTTTGAGGGAAACAGGGTATATAGATTTTATCTTATAACCTAATAAATTACAAAATAAAAAATAAAAAGCTGTTCTGACCAGGGGAATTCTGGGAGTTGAAGTCCATCCATCTTCCAAGGACCAGATTTGATGAGAGAAACACCCTTCTCCAGCTTTGATCTATTTTCCTTTTCCTCAAGGTCACCTGTCTGCCATGGAACGATGACCCTCTGGCTGCTGAGACTAACCTCATGAGAGACGAGCTGGTTAAAGTCAACCGGAGAGGCATCCTGACCATCAACTCCCAACCTAACATCAACGGAAAGCCTTCCACGGACCCCATCGTGGGTTGGGGACCAGAAGGTGGCTACGTCTTCCAGAAGGTAGCTATTGTGGCCCACTAGTGGCCAGCGGAGCTGGTGGCAGACTCAGACAGTGAGGAGGTTCGGGAGGAAGATGGGCCAGTCCTGGAGTCTGGGGAAGGCTCTGATGAGGGCTCTGCGTCGGAGGCAGAGAGAGGGCCAGGGCCGTCTGACAGTTGTCAGCTGCCTTCAGAGTCGGTCATCAATGGGGCAGAAGAACAGCTGTTCCCAGTGTGCGAATGCGAAGAGTTGCCAGACGAAGGGAACAACTAAAGAACAAGGGGCGACTTGGGAGTAAGGCCACAGGTGGACGATGTTGGGCCCCTCCCAGAGGGAATAAAAGAGGAGCGAAAGGGGAGTGGAGTTTGCAGGAGACAATTAATTCATTCCTGCATTCTTGCCAATGAAAGATATCGGCCTGGCCACTCTCCAAGCCTGATAAAGGTTGGTAATTGTGAACTTTCTCGAAAGATGATGGGAGAGGAAAGACTTGGCTGGAGAGGAATTCATTATAAATTAAATAAAAGGGGTTTATCGGGACGAGGACTCGGCTTCATGCCCGCTGGGGTAGCCTAGATCGGAACAGTAGCCTCCTTAATCAACTTGGTTGATTCTTTGTTTCTGTCCCTTTGGGGTCAGTCTTGACCCATGGCTGAAAGACTCCCTTTTGGAACTGGTTGGCCATTGCTTGCTTCCCCGGGGCTGAGAGAGAGGGACTGGCATAAGGTTCCCTAGTTGGGTTTGTGCCTAAGGAGAGGGAATAGCAATAGCAATAGCCCTTAGACTTATATACTGCTTCACAGTGCCTGAGCCAGTCAGGTTCGAACTGCTGGCAGTGGGGCAGAGTTAGCCTGCAATACTACATTCTAACAGGGAGGGAGGGAGGGAGGGAGGGAGGGAGGGAGGGAGGGAAGGAAGGAAGGAAGGAAGGAAGGAAGGAAGGAAGGAAGGAAGGAAGGAAGGAATAGCATTTAGACTTATATACTGCTTCACAGTGCTTTTAGTGCCTCTCTAAGCGGTTTACAGAGTCAGCCTCTTGCCCCCCAACAATCTGGGTCCTCATTTCACCCATCTTAGAAGGATGGAAGGCTGAGTCAACCTTGAACTCAAACCTCAAACAGCCAGCTATTCAGAAGATCAGGGGAAAGGGGGATTTTGATTCTTAAAAACATTAAAGTAAGCAGCACAGATATTAAACAATAATAGAGAACCGCCAGGGGGGTTAAAGAGGCGAATCGGCCCCATTGGATTTTAAAGTCCTCATTTAAAAGCCTGGTTTTGCTGTGGGGAGGCCCATGAATGACACCCCAGAGTGAACCCCGGAGGATCCCTGCTAGTAATCTCCTCCCCCTATTAAAACGACTCACAAAAAAAGCAGTTATAACCCCCAAGGAATCTGGGAAATCCAGATTGTTTGGGCGGGGCAACATATTCGGAACTCAGAAAATTGGAAGCTGCTGGATAATATATATTTTTTTATTTACCGTATTTTTCGGAGTATAAGACGTACTCCCCCTCCCCCCAAGAGGGTGAAAATTTGGGTGCATCTTATACACCGAATGTAGCCAAAAAACACGAGGCACAGAGGAGGTGATGGTCTGTGGCAATCCCTGCAGCCTGGAACAGCTGATTGGGGGTATTCTGGGAGGCCGATCCACCCGCCAATCAGCTGCTCGTGCTGAATCAGGCTGCAATAATGTGCTGAAGCTGACTGGCTGTTTGCTATTTACTGCAAGGACCCGGAATTTGCAACAGCGATCACATCCAGAAAGCACACACGTAACTGATTCAGCAGGATTCAATAACTTCTCTTTATATATAATATAACACATTAAGTAAATATACAATATCAAAAGCAGGTTTTCCAGCAGATAGTAAATACAAGCAAAACACAAGCAGAGGAGAGGAGTTTCCATTTTAGTTTTGAGCAGGAGACTATTTTACAGCACAGACTCAGAGCTGCAGAGCTAAGCCAACGCCCAGGCTCCTTGCTATCTCCTTTTCCTTGTTGATCGCACAGCAAATACTGTTTCAGTTTCCAAACAGCCCTCAACTCTCACACACTGACAGGACGCTAGCCAGATGAATACCGATGGATGCTGATAGGCAGAGGCCGAATTTTTTTTCCTTCTTATTTTCCTCCCCAAAAACTAAGATGCGTCTTATACTCCGAAAAATGCAGTAGGTTTCTTAAAAATGGGGGCCACTTGTGAAGTTGTTTCAACCTCATCGACTTTAAGCTGTGTGGACAGAAGAGAAATTGTTCTCCTTTTCTCTCCTCTGACACCCTCCCCCCCCTTCCTTCCTTACAGGCTTACCTGGAGTTTTTTACCTCCGCCGAGAACATCAAAGCTCTGCTCACAGTTCTGAAAAAATATGGAGAGCGTGTGAATTACCACATCGTCAACGTGAAGGTATATTGGAATTTCTCAGGCCAGTGCCGGGCCCACCCCCCCACCTCCAAACTTTGGGGCACCAGGGACTGGTTCTGTGGAGAGAGTTTTTTCCCCATGGATCGGAGGGAGATGTGGTTTGCCTGCATGCCACGGATGGGGCGTCGCTTGTTTGCATGGTCCGGTTTCTGGCATGCTGCGGTCCGGTGCTGTTCCACGGACCGGAGGTTGGGGACCCCTGTCTCAGACCCCTCAAAAGCAAGCATGGATCAGAAAATAAAATCATCTTAGCTCTGTATGGCTAGAAAAACAATAAGAGAGTTCGAAGGTCTTGTATTCCAACCCCTGATCGAGCGGGAAATCTTATACCCATTTTGGCGAACCTATAGCACCAGTGGTGGGTTTCCAATTTTTTTTACTACTGGTTCTGTGGCTGTGGGTTGCTGGGCATGGCAGGGGAAGGATACTGCAAAATCTCCGTTCCCACCCCACTCCAGGGAAAGGATACTGCAAAATCTCCGTTCCCACCCCACTCCAGGGAAAGGATACTGCAAAATCTCCGTTCCCACCCCACTCTAGGGGAAGGATACTGTAAAATCGCCATTCCCACCCCACTCCAGGGGAAGGATACTGTAAAATCTCCGTTCCCACCCCACTCCAGGGGAAGGATACTGCAAAATCTCCGTTCCCACCCCACTCCAGGGGAAGGATACTGCAAAATCTCCGTTCCCACCCCACTCCAGGGGAAGGATACTGCAAAATCTCCGTTCCCACCCCACTCCAGGGGAAGGATACTGCAAAATCTCCGTTTCCACTCCACTCCAGGAGTGTCTAATAATTGGGTGACCACACAGCTCTCCATGGCATTGACCTATAAGAAATAAACCTCTGGCCCCTTTTGCTCTTCTTCAACACTTTCCTGTTGCTTCTGCAGGGAGAAAACGTGACCAACGCTCACGAGATGCAACCCAACGCTGTCACATGGGGGATCTTCCCGGGCAGAGAGATCATCCAGCCAACAGTGGTGGACCCAGTTAGTTTCATGTACTGGAAGGTAAACCTGTTTCCTTTTCCCACCTGCCGATTTCTGCTTAGCCTGTTTCTTGCAGTCCAGCCCGCAAACCAACGGGAAGCTACCAACAACCCTTCTTTGGAAAAAAATAGCAGCAAGTCTTATTTTTTTTCTTCCAATGCTCCCTGGGTTGTTTTAATGTATTTGTGAATTAATCTCTCCTTTGATCCTCATTAATAGCGCAAGCTTCTGGGATCATTTAAATTTAAAACTGTTATACAGGTAGTTCTCGATTTATGACAACTGAGCCCCCAATTCCTGTTGCTAAGTGAGACAGTTGTTCAGTGAATTCTGTCCCGTTTTACGACCTTTCTTGCCGGAGTTGTTCAATGAATCACTGCAATTGATTGTAAATCACAGTCGCCTGATTTACATTCAGATGCTTGACCACCGACTCATATTTATGACGGTTGCCAGCGTCCCACGGTTAGGGGATCCCCTTTTTGCGACCTTCTGACGAGCAAAGGCAATGGAGAAGCCGGATTCGCTTAACAACCATGTGGCTAACTTAACAGCTGCAGTGATTCACTTAACAAATGGGATAAAGAAAAGTCGTAAAATGGGACAAATTGAACAAATTTCGGACTTAGCCGTGGAAATTTTGGCCTCAATTACAGGACAACTACCTGTATTCATTACGGGAACCGTGGTTAGGCTGAATCCCGTGTTCGAGTCTTGCCATCTTCTCCTGCCCTATGACCAGGGGTGAAATGCTCCTGGTTCAGACCGGTTCGCCTGAATCGGTAGTGATAGCAACCAGTGGTTCGAAGAACCGGTAATGGTAGCGCGAGGCTCCGGCCACTCTCCCGGTTGTCATTACTTCTTGGTTTTAACCAGGAAGTAACCTGTTTTTTACCCACTGAGCATGGGCAGAAGGGTTTGTGTGTGCGTAGAGGGTCCAAGCGCACGTAGCTCGTACACTTCCAAACCGATTGGGAAGGTAAGTAGATTTCACCCCTTGATCTGTCCCCCTCTACACACACCCACAAAAACACAGCCAGTCGAGGGTTAAAGAAGCACTTGGCACACACCACAGTCTTTATCTCCAACTTGGCAGCGATATTCACACCGTCTGCCAAGTGCTTTAATTGTTCACAGAAAGAAAATCACATACGTAGCTTTGCCAAAATCCGTTCTTTTAGCAGCTTCAGGCTCCAATGACTACCAGATTGAGTTTTGTTCGTCACAGGGATCACTGACCACCACCCTCTCTTATATAGTCTCTGGGGTGTGGTCCAGTGACTCATTGGTCCTGTGACTCAAGTCCAGTGACTCAGGTCTATTCCCTCGCACGCCTCCTCAGCTGCTGCAAGCGCTTATCTCGCCTTCGTTGACGTGCGTCCAGGAATGACGTCTCTCCCTCACTCTCATCTGAGACACCTGTTTCCCCACTACTTTGCTCTCTTTCAGCTGGCACCTGAGACGGTGCCAGAGGGGGGGGGGCTGGGAGATCTGGCTGGCGTCCCTTCCTCATGCTCAGAGCTTCCTTCCTCCAATGGGATAGGCTCAGAGGACAGGGCCACAACACCCCTGCCTACGAACTCTTAAAACATCTCACCCTAACCCTGCTGTTTCCTGTGGGACAGGACGAGGCCTTCGCCTTGTGGATCGAGCAGTGGGCGAAGCTGTACGAGGAAGAATCGCCGTCCCGTATGATCATCCAGTACATTCACGACAACTATTATCTGGTGAACTTGGTGGACAACGACTTCCCCTTGGACAGTTGTCTCTGGCAGGTGTTGGAGGACACCTACGAGCAGTTGAACAGCCCAGGAAAGGAAGAGAAAACCTCTGGATTTTGAAACCGGGGACTCCCAACACTTTTTTTTACCTCAGTCACAAATAACGGCAGCTAAGAAACCCAGCAGTACCCCGGGTTCTGCTAGGTTTTTCAGTTTTTTAAATAAGATTTTTGATGACCACTGCTATAAACCAGCGGTCCCCAGCTTGGCGGCTGGCCCTGGTGGTGTTTGTGTGTGTGTGTGTTGTGTGTTGTGTGTGTATGAGAGAGAGAGTGGCAGGCGCACGCATGCCAGGGGTCCGATCCTACCGGTTTAACAACCGGTTAATTGAGCTCGAGCGCCACACTGAGGAAAACTCACCTTCCGCGTCGCTGCCGGCAAGGAAAAAAGCTGAGGCATTGCAATCCGCTCTGTCGCGCCTATCAGCTGGGCTTCGGAATCGGAAATATATGTGAGGATAACGCAGGAGTGGGCAGGCTGGCGGGCTCACTTTAAAATCGGGGCGAACCGGTTCGCTCATAGCTAATGTTTCACCCGAACCGGCCTGAACCGGTAGAATCCCACCACTGATGCACGCGCTCGCAGCTCCAGTGGAGCTTCGTGCTGGAGTGAAGGGTGTTTGAGTGAAGGGCCCTTGTGCTCCCGCGTGAAGCTCCCCTCGCACGAATGAAGGCCGTCTGCCCTCGTGCACAACGCTCCATTCGCACGAATGGTTTGCGCGGGAATGCAAGTACCCATCGCTCTCCACTCGGGTTTAGTGGAGCTTCGTGTGCAAAGCATACTTGCCTGTCAGTCGTGTAAACGGAGCTTCATACTTGCTCCTTTCTCCCGCGGCCCGGTTTTGAACAAGCCGTGGCCCGGTAGTCCGCCACAGCCCGAGAGTCCCTCCCTCCCCCCCCACTCTAAACTTCCTAAGGTGCAACCATGGCCAGCTTGTCTGAGACTTGCAACCTACCTCTCTTTTTTTTTACTTCCTCCACTCCTCACACCTATTTATTTTGATTTTTTTGTAAGAGACATCGAGAATGACCTTCCTCATTTTGTTTCGGGAGGAGAGGGAGCGGGAGCCCGGGGAAACCTTTGTAAAAGGAGGAAAAATGAAATAAAATGACTCACACTAACGTCCCCGGGCGTGGCCTCAAAAGGAGAATGCCTTCGTCGGAATGTGGCGTCTTGGGGGGGGGGGGTCTCCAATGCCAAGGAAATGTTTTGGAGGGCCTTTCCCCGCCTAACGGAAAGGGCACTGAGCCCACCTGTCTCAGAATAACAAGAGTTGGAAGGGACCTTGGAGGTCATCTAGTCCAACCCCCTCCCTGCCCAAGCCGGAAACCCTACACCCTTTCTGACAGATGGCAGTCCAGACTCTTCTTGAAAGCTTCCAGGGATGAAACTCCCACAACTTCTGTTCCATGGGTTGATTGTTTTCACTGTCAGAAAATTCCTCATTTCCAGGTTGAATCTCTCCTTGGTCAGACTCCATCCATTATTCCTTGTCTGGCCTTTGGGTGCTTTGGAAAATAGCTTGACCCCCTTCCTCTCTGTGGCAGCCCCTCAAATATTGGAAGAATCCTTCCATGTCTCCCCAGGTCCTTCTCTTCACTGGACCAGCCATGCCCAGTTCTTGCAACCGTTCATCGTATGTTTTAGCCTCCTGTCCCCTCATCATCTCGGTTGCTCTTCTCTGCACTCTTTCTAGAGTCTCCACATCTTTTTTATAATAATAATAATAACAACAACAACAACAACAACAACAACTTCATTGTCATTGTACATGTATACACAGTATTCCCATACAACAAAATTCACTTTAACACCCAAAGACCAGGTCCAACACACATAAAAATCCCCAAACATTCCCACCCACCACAATTCTCCATCTCTAAACTACCCAAACATCCACACAACAGACCAAGTAGTATGTCCAACAGCTCAATGATGGTGGCCCTTTAGTTCATTGTTGAGTGCAATTATAGCTCTGGGATAAAAACAATTCAGAAGACGTGTGGTCCGAGTTCTAATTGTCCTGTATCTTCTGCCAGAAGGCAACAGTCCAAAAAGATTGTAAGCAGGATGGGAAGAGTCTCCGAGAACGTTAGGCAACTTTCTCAAACAATGAGATTCGAAGGTATCGTCCAGGGCTGGTAGCTGATGATATTCTGGGCAGTTTTAATGATTATTAAATGATAAAATGATGATTATTATAGTGTGGTGACCAAAACTGGATGCAGGATTCTAGGTGTGGCCTTACTAAGGTTTTATAGAATGGTATTAGTACCTCAAATAATCTTGATTGTATCCCTCTGTTAATGCAATTTAGGATTGCATTGGCTTTTTTGGCTCCTGCCACCCACTCATATTTAGCTGGTTGTCCGCTAAGACTCCCAAGATCCCTTGTATTTGCAAATGGCCCGGATTCAAATCCTCCACCTCAAAAATGGGCTTTTAACGTTTGGCTCTCGACCCCCTGGAGGGTTCACTCCCAAACTGTAGGGCCGTGTTGTCCTCAGGGGCAAGGGGACGATGGGAGTTGTAATCCCACCCCATGTTGAGAGAATCTCCTGTCTCTTCTCGGCCTGTTTCTAACATGGCTGCCCGGCTAAGAGACCTCACTTCATGGACCTGTGAAACGTTGCGTAAAATAGGCTGTTTCTATTCTTCGTCCACTCGGGATGAATTGAAAGGGTGTCACAGGCAGCCTTCGCAACAGTTCGTTTAGAAATTCGAAATTTCAGCAGCACTGAAAGAGGCGACTTACGACCGTTTTTCAGAGTTGGCTTTGCAGTAAGGACCAAAATTCAGACGCCTGGCAACTGCGATTCATACTTACGACGGTTGCGTGTGTGTGTGTGTCACGCGATCCCCTTTTGCGGCCTTCTGACAAGCCAAGTCAGAGGGCAAGGCAGATTCACTTAACGACCAGGTTACGAAATGTCTCTGAAGATTCTCAGTCCTCCAACTGTGTGTGTGTTTTTTTTTCTCAAGAGGCAACCGGACTTTCTTGGTTTTTCCTTTGAAGATGTTTCCCTTCCCATCCAGGAAGCTTCTTCAGCTCTGACTTGAGGGTGGGGAAGGGAAGGATTGATACTCCTTGCAGACAACTGGTCGTTGTTTGCATTTTTTTAAAGATTAGACATGAAAGGTGGCTGGGTGGCTTTGGGCCAATCACTCCCATACTTGAGAGTTCTTGTCCCACCTTAAGAATGAAAACTGGGTGACTTTGGGCCAATCACCAGGAGACTGGGAGTTCTAGTCCCGCCTTAGACCTGAAAGCCGGCTGGATGACTTTGGGCCAATCACCAGGAGACTGGGAGTTCTAGTCCCGCCTTAGACCTGAAAGCCAGCTGGATGACTTTGAGCCAATCACTAGGAGACTGGGAGTTCTAGTCCCGCCTTAGACTTGAAAGTCGGCTGGATGACTTTGGGCCAATCACCAGGAGACGGTAAATTCTAGTGCTACCTTAGCCTTGAAAACCGGCTAGATGACTTTGAGCCAATCACCAGGAGACTGGGAGTTCTAGTCCCGCCTTAGACTTGAAAGCCAGCTGGGTGACTGGGCCAATCACCAGGAGACGGTGAATTCTAGTGCTACCTTAGCCTTGAAAACCAGCTAGATGACTTTGAGCCAATCACCAGGAAACGGTGAGTTCTAGTCCCACCTTAGACTTGAAAGCCAGATGAGTGATTTTTGGGCCAATCACCAGGAGACGGTGAATTCTAGTATGAAATCTAGTATTAAGTATGAAAGCCAGCTGAGTGTAACAGAAATCGCAGGTGGCTCCGCCCACCCGTCCCGGCTCTATGCCATCCTATTTAGGCATGTTTTTGCGGCCGGGCGCATGCGTGGACATTTGCGAACTAGTAGGGAAAGTAGGGAATATATACCACGTCATAAATGAACTGTTGTAAGTCGAGGACTATCTGTAAGGGAAACTTAGCTGGGGGAGGGGGGAGGAGAAGACTTCCTGCTCCGTTGCAAAACACAACCCAATTTATCCTCTGGGGGGGAGGGGCGGGAAGGGGGGTCTGTCCCAGGCAAAGGGATTTTCCTGAATTTCAGAGGGGCCTTGACAAATAGGGGCCCCCCATCGCGACGCAGCAACGAAGAAACAATCCGCCGCGCTTGAATTTTTTAATGATTATCTCAAAATAAACAAGATTGGTTAATCCTCGGCATGGCTCAATTTTTTTCCTTCGTCTCTCTCTCTCTCTCTCTCTCTCTCTCTCTCTCTCTCACACACACACACACACACACACACACACACACATACACACACACACACACACACACACCAGTCCAAAATGCGCAGACATAAGTTTCCATTGCAAAGTCCACATTTTCTGAGAGGCTGCTTGTCCCTCGCGACATTTGCCCCTCCTGTAGCTGTTTACTGAAGGGAACCAATCCAAGCCAGAAGTTTTATCTCTTCTGGACACGAGGGACGGTCGCCAGCCGGCGCCACTTTCCGAAAGCCTGCGAAGAGATTCAGATTCAGATTAACAGAGTAGGAAAGGACCTTGTAGGTCATCCCAAGCAGGAGACGAATAGAATAGAATAGAATAGAATAGAATAGAATAGAATAGAATAGAATAGAATAGAATAGAATAGAATAGAATAGAATAGAATAGAATAGAATAGAATAGAATAGAATAGAATAGAAGAAAAAAGAATAATAGAATAGGAATAGGAATAGGAATAGGAATAGGAATAGGAATAGAATAGAATAGAATAGAATAGAATAGAATAGAATAGAATAGAATAGAATAGAATAGAATAGAATAGAATAGAATAGAATAGAATAGAATAGAATAGAAAATACGGAATGGAATGGAATGTTACAGAATAAGAATAGAATGGAATGGAATGGAATGGAATGGAATGGAATGGAATGGAATAGAATAGAAGAAAAAAGAATAATAGAATAGGAATAGGAATAGGAATAGGAATAGGAATAGAATAGAATAGAATAGAATAGAATAGAATAGAATAGAATAGAATAGAATAGAATAGAAGAAAAAAGAATAATAGAATAGGAATAGGAATAGGAATAGGAATAGGAATAGGAATAGGATAGAATAGAATAAAATAGAATAGAATAGAATAGAATAGAATAGAATAGAATAGAATAGAAAATACGGAATGGAATGGAATGTTACAGAATAAGAATAGAATAGAATAGAATAGAATAGAATAGAATAGAATAGAATAGAATAGAATAGAATAGAAGAAAAAAGAATAATAGAATAGGAATAGGAATAGAATAGAATAGAATAGAATAGAATAGAATAGAATAGAATAGAATAGAAAATACGGAATGGAATGGAATGTTACAGAATAAGAATAGAATAGAATAGAATGGAATAGAATAGAATGGAATGGAATGGAGAAAATAGAACAGAATATGAATGGGAATGGGAATGGGAATGGGAATAGGAATAGGAATAGGAATAGGAATAGGAATAGGAATAGGAATAGGAATAGGAATAGAATAGAATAGAAAATACGGAATGGAATGGAATGGAATAGAATAGAATAGAATAGAATAGAATAGAATAGAATAGAATAGAATAGAATAGAATAGAAGAATAAGAGAAGAAAATAGAATAAGAAATCAGAATAAAATAGAATAGAATAGAATAGAATAGAATAGAATAGAATAGAATAGAATAGAATAGAATAGAATAGAATAGAATAGAATAGAATAATAGAAGAAAAAAGAATAATAGAATAGGAATAGGAATAGAAGAATGGAATGGAATGGAATGGAACAGAACGGAACGGAACGGAACGGAACAGGAACAGGAACAGGAAGAGGAAGAATTAGAATTAGAATTAGAATTAGAATTAGAATTAGAATTAGAATTAGAATTAGAGTAAACAAGAATAGAATAGAATAGCTGGAAGGGACCTTGGAGGTCTTCTAGTCCAACCCCCTGCTTAGGCAGGAAACCCTACACCACTTCAGACAAATGGCCATCCAACATCTTCTTAAAAACTTCCAGTGTTGGAGCATTCACAACTTCTGGAAGCCAGTTGTTCCACTGATTAATTGTTCTCCCTGTCAGGAAATTCCTCCTTACTTCTAAGTTGCTTCCCTCCTTGATTAGTTTCCATCCGTTGCTTCTTGTCCTGCCCTCAGGTGCTTTGGAGAATAGCTTGACTCCCTCTTCTTTGGGGCAGCCCCTGAGAGATTGGAAGACTGCTATCCTGTCTCCCCTTGTCCTTCTTTTCATCAAACTAGACATACCCAGTTCCTGCAACCGTTCTTCGTATATTTTAGCCTTCAGTCCCCTCATCCTCTTTGTTGCTCTTCTCTGCACTCTTTCTAGAGTCTCCACATCTTTTTTTACATGGTGGCGACTAAAACTGGATGCAGGATTCCAAGTGTGGCCTTACCAAGGCATTATAAAGTGGTATTAACACTTTACGTGATCTTGATTCTATCCCTCTGTTGATGCACCCCAGAATCAGTGATGGTGAACCTGTTTGGCATGGCGCGTAGGCACCAAGTGCCAAAAAGGTAGCACTTAGCGCGCACTTGTCAGGGCCGCGACCAGGAAGTGGAGCTGCCCAGGGAGCATGCGCGCGCCAGATATGGTACTTCCGGCTTGCAGCACACATGCACACTGGCAAGCAGGTTTTCTGGTTACTGCCGTGCATGCGCCTGCGCCGATCAGCTGGCTGGCACCCATGCTCACGACGGAAAAACCGAACACCAGCTCTTCCGGTTTCCAGCACGGCCGCATGCACAAAGGCCAGCTGAATCATTGCGTGCACATGCACGCCAGAAACCTGGAAGAGGAATGGGTGACGCCGCGCGTGCCAGGCAACATGGCTCCATGTGCCACTTCGGGCATGCATGCCATAGATTCACCATCGTGGCCTACACCATTTCTGACCGACGGCAGTCCAGTCTGTTCGTGAAAGCCTCCAGGGATGAAGCTCCCACAACTTCTGAAGGCAACTTCTGTTCCATGGCTTGATGGTCCCCACTGTCAGAAAATTCCTCCTTATTTCCAGGTTGAATCTCTCCTTGATCAGTTTCCATCCATTATTCCTTGTCCGGCCTTCAGGTGCCTTGGAAAACAGCTTGACCCCTTTCCTCTCTGTGGCAGCCCCTCAAATATTGGAAGACTGGTCTCATGTCTCCCCTGGTCCTTCTCATCACTAGACTAGCCGTGCTCAGTGTCGAAGCATGAATCAGCCTCGTTTCCCCCCACCCCCAGGGGAACTGTAATCAATTAGAGGTGAATGGATCTTGTTTTCCATGGTGTATACTCTCAAAGAAAGAAAACCCGAATGTATTCTAAGAAACATTTTAGTATAAAAGTAAAAAACTAGCTAACTACATTTTACCGGCAGCTGTTATCTCACAGATGGACAAAGGAAGAAGTAAATCCGGAAGTTAGAAAAGAAAGAATGGAGACATGCGCAGTAGCTCAAGAAATCCACAAGACAGCCTTATCTCTGCGATAAAGTTCTCTGGCCGGCTACCGTAATGTTCAGAACGGAAGCTCAGCTGGCAAATACAAATAGAGCCTGGAATAGCTCAACAGGCTAAAAGCAGACTAAAGCCTGTTATTAACATCCAGCTGTCTGCAATTACACCAGTTCGAATCTCGCCAGGCTCAAGGTTGACTCCATCCTTTCTAAGGTAGGCAAATTGAGGACCCAGTTTGTGGGGGGCAATAAGCTGACTTTGTATAAAATATACAAAAGTATGAAGGCTATTGCTTAACGCAGTGTAAGCCGCCCTGAGTCTTTGGAGAAGGGCGGCATATAAATCTAATTAAAAATAAATAAATAAATAAATAATGCAGTGACACCCAGGTGCGCCAGGGTAGCAGAGACCCTCAGCGCAACTCAACCCCAGAACAAAGGGAAGGGCCAGGATATGGGGCAGTGGGTGCTATTTAACCCCACACCCCTTAAAATGCATCCTTTCTTACTGTTTTGAGCAACTGTTCCTCTTCGGCTTTGTGGAAACGCTGGGCCACCTGGAGTTGCAACCAGCGCCGTCTCCATATTTTCCAGCTCCACCGAGCCTCTCTCCGCCATCTCTGCAGGAAGAGGCATGACACCGATAAAGAATAACAGAAACAAGTCGAAAGGGACCTAGGAGGTCAGACCACCAAGGTCCCCATCCAACCCTACTCTACTCTACTCTACTCTGCATTCTACATTCTATTTTCTATTCTCTCTCCCTTTCCATTCCATTCCATTCCATTCCATATATTTCCTTTCCTCTCCTCTCCTCTCCTCTCCTCTCCTCTCCTCTCCTCTCCTCTCCATATATTTCCTCTCCTCTCCTCTCCTCTCCTCTCCTCTCCTCTCCATTCCATTCCATTCCATTCCATTCCATTCCATTCCATTCCATTCCATTCCATTCCATTCCATTCATCTCCTCTCCTCTCCTCTCCTCTCCTCTCCTCTCCTCTCCTCTCCTCTCCTCTCCTCTCCATTCCATTCATTTCCTTTCCTTTCTTTCCTCTCCTCTCCTCTCCTCTCCATTCCATTCATTTCCTCTCCTCTCCTCTCCTCTCCTCTCCTCTCCTCTCCTCTCCTCTCCTCTCCTCTCCTCTCCTCTCCTCTCCTCTCCTCTCCTCTCCTCTCCATTCCATTCCACTCATCTCCTCCTCTCCTCTCCTCTCCTCTCCTCTCCATTCCATTCCACTCATCTCCTCCTCTCCTCTCCTCTCCTCTCCTCTCCTCTCCTCTCCTCTCCTCTCCTCTCCTCTCCTCTCCTCTCCTCTCCTCTCCATTCCATTCATTTCCTTTCTTTCCTCTCCTCTCCTCTCCTCTCCTCTCCTCTCCATTCCATTCATTTCCTCTCCTCTCCTCTCCTCTGCTCTCCATTCCATTCCATTCCATTCCATTCCATTCCATTCCAAATATTTCTTCTCCTCCTCTCCTCTCCTCTCCTCTCCTCTCCTCTCCTCTCCTCTCCTCTCCTCTCCTCTCCTCTCCTCTCCTCTCCTCTCCTCTCCTCTCCATTCCATTCCATTCCATATATTTCCTCTCCTCCTCTCCTCTCCATTCCATTCCATTTACATGGCGAGAAAAATGAAAAAATGACTTTGCCAGACAGTTGGCCTAGGGATCAAAGCCATTACGGAATCCGGTAGTCCTGCTGGAATTACTCCGAAACCTCCTCCCACAGGGGAGCAACAGGAACGGACCCTGAAGTGGGTAGGTGGGCGGGGGTCTCTTAACAATGTTTCAAGCCCTAAGCGCATAACGCTTATAAGCCGCATCCTGAATAACGGGAAGGGAGCGTCCTAGAATCTTCTCGGCTGTCCTTACCAGGGGTGAGCTTCAAGAATTTTAGCAAGGGGTTCTCTGCCCGGTTGCTGGGTGGGCGTGGCCACGGTGGGCGTGGCCTAGTTGGCCTCCTGCACCACGGCGTGGCGGTGTGTGCGTTTTTGCCCTCCCCAGGCTCTGGAGGCTTTTTTTGAGCCTCTGGGAGGGTGAAAACGGCCTCCTCAGGCTCCAGAGGCCCTTCCCAAGCTTCCGGTGGTCCTGTTTTGTGCCCTCCCCGAGCCTCCATTCACGCCCTGCATTTACCTGCATCCAAAATGGGCCGCGTGGGAATTACTGAGAGGGAGGGGCAGGGTGGGAGGAGCCAGCCAGGAGCGGGATTTGGGGTTTCTCTAAACTGCACAGCATCTCAGCTGGAGCTTCTCCCGAACCCCTGCGAACCCCCAAACAGCCCATTCCTGGTCCTTACCACTCTCTAACAGAGACCCATGCTTCAGGAAGGAAAGAGAAGGATGCATCTTATCCAGCATCCTTCTGTTGGGTCTGTCCCTCTGAATCTTCACTTTAAGCAACTTTAAGATGTGGGTTTAAACTCCCAGGATCCCCCAGCCTGCCTGCAAACCCAGAAATGGGGAGGTTTGCTCTCTAGTGTGTGGGGGGGGGGGAGGAGGGAATGATCATCCGATTACACAATGCTACCTTGACCATCGTGCTGCCGATGAGGCGTGTCCCTTCCCCGTTGCTTACTATGGACTGGAAACTTAACGGCACTTTCTAAAGCCAGCTTCCCGCAGGCAGGTACAGAAGATATATGCAAGTTATACTCACCAGTGTTTGTACCACCAGCTCGGTCCTGCAGGCGTCTCTCCAAAGCATCCAGGCCTTTGCCAGCTGACGCGCTTCCCGCAGGCCCTGGAAACGATGCAGCTGGATGTTGTGTTTCCACACTCGTCCATATTTGCTCCTGGAAGGAGTAAAGGGGTCAAAGGGCAGAGGAGGTAGCCACACAAGGTGTTGTGGCCCGTCAGCGGCCTGTGCAGATCGTAGCTGATTCTGACAACGAGGAGGCTGGTGTGGTGCTGCGCCAGGAGCCTGCGCAGCTGGCACACAAATCAGACAATGGGGAGGCTGAAGAAGATATGGTGCCAGAGGCGGGGATTCAGCCAGGGCCTTCAGAACCTCCAGAAGCTTCCATGGGTGAAGAGGAAGAAGAGGAGCCTTTTCTCGATGCACAGGCACGCAGAGCTGCCAAAAGGCAGGAGGAGGTCTCCTTGAGTGTAAGGCTTGGGGCTAATTGGCCACTCCCTTAGCCTATTTAAGGAGGAATGCCGATTGAAGCAATTTGCAGGGAACAACTTCGTTCACATTCCTTCGCGTCTTGATCTTAGTGCTCTTATCAGTATCCTGCAAATTGCTTCCGGGCTTTCTGCCAACCATAGTAAGATTGTGATTCCTTTCTCTTTGGTTTCTTATAGGCTGTTAAGAAAGTGTATTAACTTCCTTTGTTTTGAAAAAGACTGAGTTATTTTAGTAAATTAAATTTTTGTACCGACTTTGTGTGTGCTGCATTCTTTGGGGTCTGTAGCTGGGGCAAAACACAAGGTGGGCCATAACTCCTTGAGCCAGGGTTTAAATACACAGAGAATAAGGAAGTTTGGTTTTGTGAATTGGGCAAGGGGGTAGAGGGAGAGATTAGAGATGGAATTGCAAAAAAAACATTTAAAATTTGATGGATTTGAGAAAACAGAAGACAAATTTAATGGAAAGTGAAGAATTGGCGAATAAAATAAAAGCTGCAAAGCAAAACCTTTTTTGAAAGCGCAAATAAACCAGGACGATGGCTAGCATATAAAATGAAAAAAGAGAAAGAAAAGAAATTAATGTCAATTAATAGATCAAGATGGAAAGATACGTTATAAAAGTGAGGAAAAGTTTCTAGCTCTCATGAGCCAACATGGACACTCAAAATAAATGGATTTTCTCCAATTTTCTTTGGAGGATTTTTGGGTCCCCCCAAGCAGTCATAGTCCCTCTTTTTTAAGGACGTTTCACCCAAATTTCCCGTACGGATAGTCCTCGACCTTACAACCATTCATTTAACGACTGTTCGGAGTTACCCACCACTGCCTAAAACTTCCTTGGGGTTTTAATCCTGTCTCGGATAGATGACCAAATCTGCATTTCTAAAAATTGGCCCCATAGTTTCTGGTTGGGGGCAGAGAGCTGAGGCTTCAGGTTTCTGTCTTAAGGAACATGTTTCTCCTTTAGGGAAAATATAATATTCTGCTTTTTTAATATTTCCTAAAATACTTCATTTTTCTAAGAGGGGTGGGTGCTACCTTTCTACAATGGGAAACTCCAGGGTCGCAAACACACGGACTTACGCTGCCTGCCAATTAAGCCGAAGAGGAGCGACATGGGTAGAATTTTCACGGTCAAAACTGCAGTTCGGACAGCGAGAGGCCGGAGGAGGACAGCCGGTGGGCTCTTCAACAGTCCCCAAGGAAGTCAGGCCGATGAGGCTGGGCTCTACCGGTTGGACTGCCTGCCCCCAGCAAAGAAAGAACACAGCGTTAATCCTTGCCGACCTTACAAAACTAATCAAAATTGTGCGTCCACTTGAAAAATTATGTTCTTCTTTTATTTGCAAAATTTAGGCCTGTGGGTAGATAGTTAGGAGACAGCATGGCTCGATCCGTAGACCGGAGGGGACGCTGCAATTTGCCAAGGACGCAACGCACAACACAAACCTGACCGGCGGTAGGCAAGGCGGAGGAGGAGGAAGAGTCTTGCAAATCCGCCGACGCAAGGAGAGAGCCCTCAGTGAGCCCGAGAGGATTCAGACCGCGGGTCCTCTGGCGCCATCGCCCAAGAGCCTCCCGCAGCTGCCGCAGGGTCAAACCACGACGGAAAGCCCTGCGGGAACGAAAAGAGACGGCGAGCATCCATGAGGACTAGTCACCTGCCTTTTAGAGAAGAGCGTCCGTTGCTGAAAACCGGCCACTTACCCAGCCCGCTGCGCTTCCCGGCATCTCGCCTCCCAAGTTAGAAACGCTTCCTGCAACGTCCTCAGGTGGAAAAGAGAGTCCAACGTATTTTCTACGTATTTTGAGGGCCACGTCCTTCTGTCGAGGTCCCTCCGGGCCCCTGGAGCAATTGGAGACAAAAAGCTTGGGAAGTGCTTCGTCCGTGGGTCACCCCAAGAAAAGGGCAAAGGGTCCCCCGAAGGAACACCAAGCTGTGATCCCGACTCTCATTATTTTACGTACCGCAGGAGCTCAGCCGCTTGGTCCCCAGCAGCTCAATCACCGCCATCTTGGCGTTTCTCCTGGTTTGCACCATTAGGCCCCACTGCTGGAAAGAGGCCCTCAAGGATTGGGCCCACAGGTGCTCCGCGGCCGCCTGGCTGTGCCGTTTCCGTTGGGCCAAACTCTGCCAGGCTTTGAAGCACCTTGAAAGACCGAACACGGCAGAAAGATCGATCAGTCAGAACCGAGCCGGAAGGGACCTTTGAGGTCTTCTAGTCCAGCCTCCTGGACTATCACCCTATACCCGTGATGGTGAACCATGCATGCCACAGGTGGCACGTGGAGCCATATCTGTGGGCATGCGAGCGCTGCCTTAGCTCAGCTCCAGTGCGCATGTGCGCGCCGGCCAGCTAATTTTTAGGCTTTCCGGGCCTATCGGAAGTCAGGAAATGGGCTGTTCCCGGCCTCCAGAGGGCCTCGGGGGAGGTGGGAAAGGCCATTTTGGCTCTCTTCAGGCTCCTAGAAAGGCTCTGGAGCCTGGGGAGAGCAAAAAATGGGCCTTCCGGTCCCACCAGAAGTCGGGAAATGGGCCATTTCCGGCCTCCGGAGGGCCTCCGGGGGAGGGAAGGCCGTTTTCACCCTCCCCAGGCTCCTAGAAAGCCTCTAGAGCCTGGGGAGAGCAAAAAATGGGCCTTCCGGTCCAACCAGAAGTTGGGAAATGGGCCATTTCCAGCCTCCGGAGGGCCTCTGGGGGAAGGAAGGCCGTTTATGCCCTCCCCAGGCTCCTAGAAAGCCTCTGGAGCCTGGGGAGAGCAAAAAACGGGCCTTCCGGTCCCACCAGAAGTCGGGAAATGGGCCATTTCCGGCCTCCGTAGGCCCTCCGGAGGAGGGAAGGCCGTTTTCACCTTCCCCAGGCTCCTAGAAAGCCTCTGGAGCCTGGGGAGAGCAAAAAATGGGCCTTTCAGTCCCACCAGAAGTCGGGAAATGGTCCGTTTCTGGCCTCGGGGGGAGGGAAGGCCGTTTTCGCCCTCCTCAGGTTCCAAGAACGCCTCTGGAGCCTGGAGAAGGTGAAAAACGGGCCTACCATGCCATCATGTGCCAAAAGTGGGAGTGGGGAGGGGGTCGCATGCGCAGGGGGCGGGGCGCATTGAATTATGGGTGTCGGCACATGAGCCATATCGATGGACACGCAAACATTGCCCTAGCACAGCTTTAGTGCGTATGCATGCGCCAGCCAGCTGATTTTTGGGCCTTCCGGGGCCACCAGAAATTGGAAAACAGGCTGTTTCCGGCCTCCGGAGGGCCTCCGGGGGGTGAGGAAGCCCGTTTTTTCGCCCTCCCCAGGTTCCAAGAACGCCTCTGGAGCCTGGGGAAGGCGAAAAATGGGCCTACCCGTGCCATCATGTGCCAAAAGCAGGGGAGCGGGGAGGAGCGCGATATCATTTCAGACAAGTGACTGTCCAATCCCTTCTTTCAAATCTCGGCTGTTGGATAAGCCACAAGTTCCAGTGGCAAGCTGTTCCTCTGGTTAATTGTGCTCCCTGTTAGGAAGTTTCTCCTTAATTCCAGGTTGCTTCTCTCTTTGCTTAGTTTCTATCCAAGAATCAAAAATTAAGCAAGAAAGGACCAATCCATCGATCAGGGTTTCTTTTGGGGGGAAGGGTCTTCCTCCGGGGAAGGGAGGGAAAGGAAGGAATGTCCAGATAGCATCTCATATTAAGCCTCAAACCGCCAATTCTTATTCGTTTTGTTACCTATTAAATTTGTATCCCGTTATCCAGAGCGACTCTTAAGTGGCTTACAATGCAATAAAAACAGAAATATAAAAACCAATTATAAATATAGCAATAGTTAAAATTACAGGACTTTGGGCATCGTTCACACCTAGCCAGGTTCTCTGTCCTGTTTAACCCATCCTAGTTTGTTAGGCTTAACCTGCAATATCTCTATAATAGCTCAGGCCAACAAACCACGTTTAAAATGATCAGCAGCAGAAGTGAGAGCAGGGAACGCGAGAACTGATCATAACCAGGTTTAGTAAAAGAGGAGAAACACCATCAAAATACAGGTAGTCCTCGACTTACGACCACCACTGAGCCCAACATTTCTGTTACTAAGCGAGACATTGGTTAAGCGCATTTTGCTCCATTTTACGACCTCTCCCTTGCCACAGTTGTTGAAGGGAATCGGTTCAGCGGTCAAGTTAGTCCCACAGTTGTCATAGATACGAGTCCGCTGCCAAGCGGCTGAATTTTAATCACATGACCAAATGGGGACGCTGCAGTGGTCATATGTGTGAAACACGGCCGTAAGTCACTTTTTTTTCAATCCTGTTGTGATTTCAAACGGTTGCTCATTGAACTGTTGTAAGTCGGGGACTACTTTGTATTGTGAGGGACAGCTACTCACCGCCTGATCAGCCTGGTCTGGATTCGAAACACCAGCAGACGAATCTGCTGCCTTTTCTCCCAGTGGGAACGCCATCTTTTGAAAACATGGCCCAATTTCTTAATTTCCAGCGGGACAAAATGTCCTCGGAGGGGAACCTCGTGTTTCTGAAGGTGCCGTGGCCAGAAAGTTGTGTTGATGGGCCGGGATCCTTTTCTGGGACCCTTCCAGATGGTTTCCTCAAAGAGAGGGACCTTCTGAAGGGCTGTCAACAGACGGGCCTCATCAACAGAGGAGGTGACAGTGAGGTCTCCACCAGCTTCTCCAACTTCACAGCCAGCAAAATCCCCAACGTTCTTCTCAAAGGGGTGACCTAACGGGACCTCCAGGACTCCAAAAGGATCAAGAGTTGGTGGCTGCTCTTCATGGGTGTCATCCATGGACAACCTTCTGCTCGGAGGAGACTCAGCACTCAACGTCTTGAGGGAGCTCTCCAAACTCCTGAGGGAGAAGACATCCAGTGGAAGGTTCTTGAGATACAACTCTGCACCACAAAAGGCTCCAGAAGGATGTTCTTCTGGGCCAAGTGTCCTCAAGTAGCCCTGGTCCCGCAACTCATCCATTTTGTTTGTAGTCGGTGGCGTTCCTGAACTGCTCCTCAGACAACTGGAGTCGTCTTCCCGACATGTCAACAAGGTGGAACTAAGCATGGTTGGCCATTTAGTTCTCAGTTGCCCAGAGGAGTTTCCGTCCACCGAAGACTGGGCCTTTCGCACAGCCAAGGTTGAGAACTGTGGCTCGCGTGCTGGTTGAGGAACCCAAGAAGGTGACCAGGATTCACAAGAGAAGGAAGACCTTTTCTTCTTAAACCCATGGAGGGACCAGGGCCGATCAGCAGAGCTTTGAGAAGATGTTACGAAAGTCCAAGATCCCTCAGGAGAAGAATGACTGTCAACCAGACTGTCCAAAGTAAGGGCCGGTCCTGGAGGTGAGGAGTCATTGAAGATCATCTGAAGTGGATGAAGAGATGGATCCAGTGAGAACTGGCTGGGCGAGGACGATTTTTTCTTGGCCTTGAGGTCTTCATAGCTTCTCCTTGAGTCAGTGAAGAGCTCCTGTGGTCCTTTCGGCAAATATTGTTCTCTATTTTTCATTCCGGATGAATTCCTGGGAATGTCGCGTGGCCTCTCTGGGAAGCCCCTCAGAGGGGTCCTTTTTAAGGTCCCATCTTCCCATCTTCTCCTCTTCTCCACGTTGGACGCAAGGTTGGTTTGCTGCTGGACCAAGGAGGCTTTGGCGAGACCCCCGGGAGGGCAAAAGAGATTGGTCTGGAACAGGCCGCCGGTCTGTCTCCTTCCTGACGGGATTTGTAAACCTCTTTCGATGTTTTCTCCCAGATGATTTGAGCTACGGATGCCGGAAGCCGTCTGGGTGCAGAGCTCTCCAAGATGGCTTCCTGAGGACAGGAGTAGATGAACGTTGATGTTCTTCTGGATCTTTCTTTGCTCTGGAGAGGTGAAAAGCCGAAGGGTTGAGTCGAGGAGAAGGACCCCATTGTCCCTTCTTCCTCCAAGAGTTAAGACTCTCTATAAATAGGAGCAGTGGTGGAGTTCAATTTTTTTTTACTACAGGTTCTGTGGGCGTGGCTTGGTGGGCGTGGCAGGGGAAGGATACTGCAAAATCCGCATTCCCTACCCACTCCTGGAGAGAGGATACTGCAAAATCCCCACTCCCTCCCCATTCCAGGGGGGAGGATACTACAAAATCCCCATTCTATCCGCATTCCAGGATACTGCAAAATCCCCATTCCCACCTCACTCCAGGGGAAGGATACTGCAAAATCCCCATTCCCTCCCCACTCCTGGGGAAGGATACTGCAAAATCTCCATTCCCACCCCACTCCAGGGGAAGGATACTGCAAAATCCCCATTCCCTCCCCACTCCTGGGGAAGGATATTGCAAAATCCCCATTCCCTCCCCACCCCTGGGGAAGGATACTGCAAAATCCCCATTCCCTCCCCACTCCTGGGGAAGGATACTGCAAAATCTCCATTCCCTCCCCACTCCAGGGGAAAGATGCTGGGCTAGCTTGATCCCATCCTCCATTTTTAAATTTGAAATTGATTTTAAATTGGGTTGTTTTAATTATTGGCTGAATAATATTTAATAATTTTTAATTGTTTTTAACTTTTGTATACCATGTTTTATTTTGGCTGTTCACCACCCTGAGTCCGCAAGGAGAAGGGCGGTTTATAAATTGAAATAATAAATAAATAATAAATAAATACTGCAAAATCGCCATTCCCTCCCCACTCTAGGGGAAGAATACTGCAAAATCCCCATTCCCTCCCCACTCCTGGGGAAGGATACTGCAAAATCTCCATTCCCACCCCACTCCAGGGGAAGGATACTGCAAAATCTCCATTCCCACCCCACTTCAGGGGAAGGATACTGCAAAATCTCCATTCCTACCCCACTCCAGGGGGAGGATACTGCAAAATCCCCATCCTCCATACCCCACTAACCTACTTTCCAGCTCCATTCTCCTGTGCAGGGCAACAAAAGAAGACCCAACCGATCAGCTGGGTGGCAGCAATAGATCGACCACGCCGATCAGCTGGGAGGCAGTGAATAGATTGATTGGGTGCCCCAGGCTTATAGGCTAGGCCTCCCTGCACTTATCTGGGAGCCAAAACGGGGTGTGTGGGTATTCATGGAAGGGGAGGAGCGGGTGGGGGCATAGCCAGTGAGAGGTGATATTTGCCGGTTCTCCGAACTACTCAAACTCTCCGCTACCAGTTCGTCAGAACTGGTCTGAACCGGCTGGATACTACCTCTAAATATGACGTGACCCTCTCAACACTCAAGTCTACAGGTAACCCTCGACTTACAACCACAATTGAGTCCAAAATTTCCGTTGCATAGGGAGACAGCTGTTAAGTGGGATTTACCACATTTTACCTCAGCACAGTTGTTAAGTGAATCATGGATTTTGCTCGTCAGAAGGTCGCAAAAGGGAATTGTGTGACCCCGGGACGCTGTGACCGTCATGAGTCAGTTGACAAGCATTCCAAAAGGGAAACACATGACCCCGGGACACTGCGACCGTCATAAATATGAGTCAGTTGCCAAGCGTCTCGAATTTTGATCACATGACCGTGGGGATGCTGCAATGGTGGTTAAGTGTGACGAACGGTCCTCCGTCACTTTTTTCCGTGCTGGGGTAACTTCGAACGGTCACTAAGTGTGTAAGACCGTAAGCCGAGGAACACCTGTATCACAGCGCCGTAACAAACTGCTTGAGGCAAGGATTTGGCATTTTTTATCCAAATCTCGAGCCCTTCCCCAAGAACCCAAGTTAGCCACCGCATTTATTCCCGGCACCGCATTTCTGACAGAGCCTCCATGTTCAGGGGCAGTCTATCTCAAACTCCGACAGATTGTATCTCAGCGGAAAAAGAACGTGGGTTCCAAGGGCAGGAAAAGACCACTTGCTAAGAACAAGATAGAAAATGTTCAAAAGCCTTCGAAGGCCGCATATAAATTATATTCCCAAATTCCACCCTCCACCCCCCCCCAATTCTCCAGAGCTTACCTTTTGGGGCCCCATAGCAATTTAAAGCCGGGGGTATGTTTTCTTTCCTGGCAGCCGTCTGGATCCTCTGGGGCAATTCCATCTCTGGGCAGGAGCGTTGCCGGAATCGCAGGCAGGCCAACCTCGCAGGATTGTTGGGCTGCGATGCGGCCTTGGGGTGGTGGGAGGCCAGGAAGCGGGGGGGAGGGGCGAGCTATAGTGAATGGAGCCGTCCTTCCCTCTGTACAAGTGGGGGACAACCAGGGAAGCAAACCGCATTACAGGAACATTCCAAATTCAATCTTGCAAAGCAATGAGGACTAGAAACTTGGGTGCGTGCATTGTGTGATTTCTTCCTAGCTGTGAAGTAGGCGGGTAAACAAAACGTCGGCAAGAAAACAATACCAAACTCAGAGGGCACTTTAGACCGTACGGTATGATTTCTTCCTATATAAATCCAAGATCAGCAACAGTTCCCGCTCTATTACTCTATCCTCTTTAAATTCACTGCCCTCTAGATATCACAGACTACAGCACCCATAATCCCTTGCCACTAGTCATGCTGGAGAGGGATAATCGGCCCATTATAGGGACCCCCCCCTTGGGTTTTTCTTTTAAAGAAGAGTTTATTATTGTTCTTTTTTTTTTTAAAGAACAATTTATACTCGTGTACACGGAAGGTCAGCTACCAAGAAATATTTGCAAAATATTTGGGATTCTATCTGGTGACCCTGACACAACCCCTACCCCCATCCAAAAGGGAGAACAATCAAAACTTTTGTTTTTCCTTTGGAAAACTGCCCGGTTTTGCAAACTAACATTTTCAAGCCTTTTAAGTCAACAACTGAAACACAAAAACAAACAACCCTCCCCCACTTTTTTTCCTTTTAATTTATTCAGATAAGGGGTTCCCCCCATTCCCCCCCATCCCCCCTCCCTGTGGACGTTTGGATTATTTTGCAAAAATTAAAAGAAAAGAGCAGTTTCCAAAACTTTATATATATCCCCTCTCTCTATATATCATTTATCAATTTCTATCCATCCATATCTATCTATCTATCTATCTATCTATCTATCTATCTATCTATCTATCTATCTATCTATCTATCTATCATCTATCTATCTCTATCTATCTCTATCTCTTATCATTATCTATCTATCACCTATCTATCCATCCATCTATATCTCGTATATCATTATCTCTACCTCTATCTCTTATCATTATCTATCATTTATCAATCTATCTATCCATCCATCTATCTCTATCTCGTATATATCATTATATCTATCATCTATCTATCTCTATCTGTTATCATTATCTATCATCTATCCATCCATCTATCTCTATCTTGTATATCATATCTATCTATCCATTCATCTATCTCTGTCATATCTATCATTATCTATATCTATCTATCTATCATCTATCAATCAATCAATCTATATCTATATCTATCCATCCATCCATCTCTCTCACAGCTATGTCATCTCTCTCTCTCATTATCTATCTATCATCTATCAATCTATCTATCCATCCATCCATCTCTATCTCCTATCTATCTATCTATCTATCTATCTATCTATCTATCTATCTATCTATCTATCTATCTATCTATCTATCTATCATCTATCTATCTATCTATCTATCTATCTATCTATCATCTATCAATCAATCAATCTATATCTATATCTATATCTATATCTATCCATCCATCCATCTCACAGCTATCTGTCATCTCTCTCTCTCTCTCATTATCTATCTATCATCTATCAATCTATCTATCTATCCATCCATCCATCTCTATCTTCTATCTATCTATCTATCTATCTATCTATCTATCTATCTATCTATCTATCTATCTATCTATCTATCTATCTATCAATCAATCTATCTATCTATCTATCTCCATCCATCCATCCATCTCTATCTCACAGCTATCATCTGTCATCTCTCTGTCTCTCTCATTATCTATCTATCTATCATCTATCTATCTATCTATCTATCTATCTATCTATCTATCTATCTATCTATCTATCTATCTATCTATCTATCTGTCTATCTACCTTCTATCTATCTTTCTATCTTCTATCTATCTATCTATCTATCTATCTATCTATCTATCTATCTATCTATCTATCTATCTATCTCTCTCTCTCTCTCTCTCTCTCTCTATCTATCTATCTATCTCATCTATCAATCAATCAATCTATATATATATATCCATCCATCCATCCATCTCTATCTCACAGCTATCATCTGTCATCTCTCTCTCTCTCATTTCTATCTATCTATCTATCTATCATCTATCTATCTATCTATCTATCTATCTATCTATCTATCTATCTATCTATCTATCTATCTATCTATCTATCTATCTATCTATCTATCTATCTATCTATCTATCTATCTATCTATCTATCTATCTATCTATCTATCTATCTATCATCTCATCCACCCACCCACCCACCCCCCTCTCTCTCTTTCTCTCTTTGCATATATATCTAAAGATTTATTTGGGGAGGGGCAGAGCTGTAGATGCAAAGACACCCCCCCTCCCTTTGACGGAACAACTTTTAAGAAAGTTTGCAAAGGACGAGGGAGCAGCTCACTCACCTGCGCGGCCGTCTCGCTTAGCGAAAGCAGATCTGCTGCTACCTGTCGGAAAAGCGAGGCAGGAGGGGGCAGCCTGGACGGGGCGGGGGAGGGGAGGGGAAGAATGAAAAAGACCCCCCCTCCCTTTTCCGTTGAAGCGTCTCCCCCTTCCCCTTTCGCCCCCCCCACCCCCGCGCCGGCTTTTAAACGGACGGAAATGCAGCGGGAGGGATATAAGGGGGTTTCGCACGGCCGCGGCAGCCTCGGGAAGGGGGCCGGCAGGGAGGCCGCGACGGCCGAGGACGGCCAAGCGAGTTTGAGACCCTCGATTGCGAGCATTTCGCGAGGAGGATGGAAAAACACGTGTGAAGGAAGGCTTCCTCCCCACGGGGGGGAAAAACAAAAAAAATCTGGAAACTAGGAAATGAAAACTTGCAAAGGGAAAAGGAAATTCCCCAGGGATTGCATTCCAATCCCTTCTCCTTTTATTTGGGAGCCCCCTTGCACCCCATTTGTTTCCTGGACAGCCCCCAACCCCAGTGCCCCATTTTGGCTTTACTACTTCCAGGCTGGCCCCCATGGGCCGCATTTAAGCACCCCACAGGTAAGTTCTGACCCATTGGTCTTGAGCTGGACACCTCTCCTATAGCCCAAGGGAAGGGATATGGGCTTTAGCAGATTCTGGCGAACCGGTAGCGGATTTATTTTTTTTAATTGAAAAGTTTTACAAAAAGAAATTCCCAGAGCAAAATACAGGTTATTTCAATTAACAATCATAAGCTAAATTAACCTACCTATCCTTAAACTACCAAATCCCCCCCCCCCCGAAACCCTACCTCCACTATAGATAACATAATATTTCTAAAATTTAACATTCATTCATAAGCTATTTGATATTTTCTTGTCTGATACTTATTTCAAATATAGTCAATCCATCTTCTCCGTTCCGATATATATCTTTCTTCTGTATAGTCCTTCGTGGTAGCGGAAATTTGGAGTAGTGCAGAGAACCGGCAAATGCCACCTCTGGCTGGCCCCCGAGTGGGGTGGGAATAGAGATTTTGCAGTATCCTTCCCCTGGAGTGGGGTGGGAATGGAGATTTTGCAATATCGTTCCTTCAGGAGTGGGGAGAGAATGGGGATTTTGCAGTATCCTTCCCCTGGAGTGTGGTGGGAATGGAGATTTTGCAGTAGCCTTCCCCTGGAGTGGAGTGGGAATGGAGATTTTGCAATATCGTTCCTCCAGGAGAGGGGAGAGAATGGGGATTTTGCAGTATCCTTCCCCTGGAGTGGGGAGGGAATGGGGATTTTGCAGTATCCTTCCCCTGGAGTGGGGTGGGAATGGAGATTTTGCAGTATCCTTCCTCCAGGAGTGGGGAGAGAATGGGGATTTTGCAGTATCCTTCCTCTAGGAGTGGGGAGGGAATGGGGATTTTGCAGTATCCTTCCCCTGGGGTGTGGTGGGAATGGAGATTTTGCAGTATCCTTCCCCTGGAGTGGAGTGGGACTGGAGATTTTGCAATATCCTTCCTTCAGGAGTGGGGAGAGAATGGGGATTTTGCAGTATCCTTCCTCTAGGAGTGGGGAGGGAATGGGGATTTTGCAGTATCCTTCCTCTAGGAGTGGGGAGGGAATGGGGATTTTGCAGTATCCTTCCCCTGGAGTGTGGTGGGAATGGAGATTTTGCAGTATCCTTCCCCTGGAGTGGAGTGGGACTGGAGATTTTGCAATATCCTTCCCTTGGAGTGCGGAGAGAATGGGGACTTTGCAGTATCCTTCCCCTGGAGTAGGGTGGGAATGGGGATTTTGCAATATCTGTGCACCTTCCGCTGTGTTCTCAACACCTTTTTATTTCATCAAGCTGGCCTGGCCTAATTTTTTCCCTTTTTCCTTTTTAAAATGTAAATTTTAATCTGTTTTTAAATTACTGGGGTGTTTTATATTTGTCTTGGGCCAAATTGTTTAATTCCGTTTTATTCTGCTTTTAAATGTTGTATACATGTGTTTTATTTTGCGGCTGTTCACCACCCTGAGGCCTTCGAGAGTAGGGCGGTATATAAATCCAATAAACATAAAACAATATCCTTCCTCCAGGAGTGGGGTGGGAATGGAGATTTTGCAGTATCCTTCCCCCTGGAGTAGGTTGGGAATGGGGATTTTGCAGTATCCTTCCCCCTGGAGTAGGTTGGGAATGGGGATTTTGCAATATCCTTCCCCCTGGAGTAGGTTGGGAATGGGGATTTTGCAGTATCCTTCCCACTGGAGTAGGTTGGGAATGGGGATTTTGCAGTATCCTTCCCCTGGGGTGGGGAGGGAATGGGGATTTTGCAATATCCTTCCCCCTGGAGTAGGTTGGGAATGGGGATTTTGCAGTATCGTTCCCTCTGGAGTAGGTTGGGAATGGGGATTTTGCAATATCCTTCCCCCTGGAGTAAGTTGGGAATGGGGATTTTGCAGTATCCTTCCCCTGCCCCGCCCAAAGAACCGGTAGCAAAAAAAATGGGATTTCACCACTGCTTTAACCATACATTGCAAAAGGGGATCCCCGGGACACTGCAACGATCATAAATATGGGTCATTTGCCAAGCGGTTGAATTTTGATCACATGACCATGGGCTGCCAGAGTCGTCGTAAGTGTGAAAAACGGTCGTAAGTCCCTCTTTCCAGCGCCGTTGTTGCTTTGGACGGTCACTAAATTAACTCCTGTAAGTAGCTGTACATCACTGGCGTTCAGAAACGGCGTTTAAGCCTCCTCGTCCATCCTTCACTATTTTTTTAAAAAAAAATACTTTGGGGAATCGGTTAGAGTCCCCAACTACCCAAAATTGAACTACACACTTCCAGTTTCCAAAAACAAGCATGGATTAACCTCCTTGAGCGCTAAAACTCAAGGATTTCAGCTCCCATTCAGCTCCATCAGGGAGTCATCAAGTGGGAGGGGAGGAAAATAACCTAGGTTTTACAGCAAACCTGGTTTATTTTGAACACCAGTGCTCCAATTGACAAAAATTTTTTAAAAAACACCTTAATTTGCCAGGACGGAAAGCAAATAAATAAATAAAAAAATAGAAACAAGGCTTGTAAAAATCTCCAAAGCAGAAGAAGAAAAACTAGAAGGGAAAAATGACACTTGCATTTTAACGCTTGCATTTTTCCTAAAAGGGCAATTTACTGCTTTTAAAAAAAAACTTTAGCGAAACATCTACCTTTTTTTTTTAAAAAAAATTGACATTTCTTCAAACCCAGCTGCCTTTTGATTTCACTCTCTATCCTTTGTCCACACTCCTTTTGGTTCAATGATGATTTATAATTTGCCGCCACAAGGAATCCGTATCCCGTAAATTAATTTTCCCCTTCTGAGGTATTCAGCTACAACTCCCATCATTCCCCATCCTCGCTGGGAATGTTGGGAGCTGTAATCCAAGCCTCCTCCTCCAGATGGCTCAGTGGCTAAAGACACGGAGCTTGTCAATCAGAAAAGTCGGCAGTTCGAATCCCTAGTACAGGTCGGACTAGATGACCTCCAAGGGATCTTTCAACTCTGTGACTGAGTTGAGTTGAGATTCCAGAAACAAACCAAGTTGGCAATCAAAAGAAAATATCGGGTGTGTGTGTGTCTTTTTTAAAATCCTTTTTTAAAAGGGTTTTAAACGATAAATAAATCTTATGGGGAAAAAAATAGGACTGAAGGGCATCCTTCAAATTCACTCTTTTCTTCTTAGTTGATGCAGTTCCAGGTCTTACTGACAGTGGCAGATGGGAGTTGGAGTACAGCTTGGATGTCACAAGACACACACACACCCACTTCCCCAATGCTGCATTTTTCCTTTTTATTTTTCTCTCCCAAACGGCTTCTTCTTCGTGAGGAGGACCACAGAAATTTTGCAAACTCAACCCCGGCAAAACGGAGCCACGGAGACCTTTTGAAAATGGATTGAGAAACATTTTATTAAAAAAAAAAAAGAAAAGAAAAAGAAAATAGTTTAATTCTCCCTGAAAATCAAATTCCAGAGAAAAGAAAATGAAGAAGGTACTCTTAAAAGCAATCGATGGGAATAAAGGAAATTGCCGTTCGAGGCAACGTTTGCGATAACGTTCACCGCCTCTCTCTACGACCTTCAGCCGCTCCTCCAACTGCCGTCTTCTGAAAACATCAGCCAGGCCAGGTTGGCCATTGATGCCACGAGCCACGCTGGACGACACCGTGGAAAGGTCGTGCCGGAAATGCATGCCTTTTGCCTGATAAAACGCACATTTTTGGGGGGGGGGGCGGTCTGTCAAGTCCGTGCGAAGAACGCCAGCGTAGGATGTCACCTCCATTCAAGATTCCTTTGCACTGATTTAGAAACTCGGCAACCGAGGCAAGAGACGAAACAAAATGGAGAATATCCACATTTTAAAGATTCTCCTCACAGTTGGAAGGCGGAGCCGGACAGAGCCTCGCCTGAATTTTTGGCCAGGAAAAAAAACTTTCTCTCCAGCGTCTCCTCCATTCAGAGAACGGCAGACGGGGAGAAAACAGGCCAGTTTCCTTTCCAAAGAAAACACGAAGAGAGACCAACTTCTTCAGGGTCCCCCAAAGGCCGTCAGTAAGCAGGTGGAGGCGCTCCCTTGTTCGCCACGTTGGGGTACGGGCGCGGGGGATCTGGCGTATCAATAGACTGGTAGGCGCTGGTATCCTGGCTGACACCGAACACACCTGCAAAGGTGAGATGGAAACAGGTTTTAGTGGACAGGCCTCACTTTCCTCCCAGTTCTTCCCAGTCCAACGTCACTAAATGGAGAAGAGGCTTTATGGCCAGATCGGGGTCTGGCAGCATCACCTATGTCAGTGTTGCCAAACCTTTTCGGCACCGAGTGCCGAAATTAGACCGCACGCGCGCATGTGCCGAAAACCAGAAAAGCAGTCGCCCGATGAGAGATGGCTCTGCGTGCCACTTCCAGCACATGTGCTGTAGGTTCCCCATTACGGACCTATGCACATTTAGCTAGGTGTATTTGGTTGGCCGTCTCTGTTTAGGTACCACGCAGTTCTTGCACCCCCAAATGGCGTTGGGTGGGTTGACTTCGGTTCAAAGGCACGGTCCAAATCCCATTTGGGAACAGGGCCTCCTAGCTACGGCCCGTTGCACCACCGAATCGATGAAATTTGACTCAACGTAGTCTGGAAACATGGAGTAAATTGCAACAGCAGCCAAGCCAAAAAGATGCGCGGCAAATAAAACCTCCTAAGCAGGAGGCAGTCTACCTTAAGGAAGTTTATTTCCCTGGTTCTTTGGGATACAGAGAATAACATGCAAACCAGGACTGAATTTGGTTTCAAACTCCAGAGCTCTTATCCCGTATAAAACGGTCCCATTTGGGAGAATCTGAGGAAAAATATAACTGGAAGAAGCTCCTTGCCTGAACAGGGAGACATCTGAATATTATGGGATTCTTAAAGCCCAGCAGTTGTTGGCAAGGGGGTGGAGAATGATGGGACTTGAAGTCCATTCCCATTGCCACCTATTTGACGCTTAGATGGACCAAAGAGGCATGGGAAAGTGTGTTTCTGGATCTACTTCCTGTTTACAATTTTTCTAAGGATCTGGAAATAATGTGTGAGGTTGGGAAGGGAGGCCTGATCCTGCCCACGTCTTCGTGTCTTCTCAGAGACAGTGCAAAAGAGCACACAGACAATTTGCACCATTGTTCCTCAATTAGTAACTCCTCACGCTTGAGCAAAATCAAGGATCCCCTGTGTAGAAACAGTAAATGCTTAGATCTGGAATCAGCTGATCACACAACTTTGCAAAATCTTGCTTTAATATTGTATATTTACAGCCTCTGTGTTCCTGGACAGGTATCTAAATAAAGACCCAGTTGTGTTCCCTTGTAGCAGAGAGAAAAAAAAGCTAGCTTCTTGGAAGAGGAATAAACTTCTGCATCCACGAAGACACTCTTGAGGTTCAGAGAGTTTTGGGCCTCCATTTATGGCGTTTCTACAGCAGGGAGAGAAGGTGGAGGAGAAAAAGGAGAAGATGGGGAGAAAAGATGAAGGAGAACATGAATGAGGAAGAGAAGATGGAGAAGGAGGAGATGGTGGAGAAGATGGGTGAGGAGGAGCAGATGGAGGAGAAAGAGAAGATGGAGAAGATGAAAGAAGAGAGGGAGAAAGGCAAGATGGAAGACAAGATGAAGGAGAAAGAGAAGGTGGAGAAGATGGAGGAAACATGAATGAGGAAGAGAAAATGGAGGAGGAGGAGATGGTGGAGATGGAGGAGGAAGAGAAGGTGGAGAAGATGAAAAAAGGGAGACAGACAAGATGAGAAGATGAAGGAGAAAGGGAAGGTAGAGGAGAAGATGGAGAAATGAAGAAAGAGAAGGTGGAGAAAATGAAGGAGAAAGAAAAGGATACGTGAAGAAAAGGTGAATGAGAAAGAGAAGATGGAGAAGGTGGAAGAGAGCATGGATGAGGAAAAGAAGATGGAGGAGAAGATGAAAAGATGAAGGAGAAAAACAAGATGGAGAAGATGAAAGATGGAGGAAGGAAAGATGGAGGAGGAGATGAAGGAGATGCAGAAGGAGAACAAGGAGAAGATGATGGAGAAAAATGAAGAAGAAGGTGGAGAAGATGGAGAAAGAGGAGATGGAGATCAAGGAGGAGAAGAAGATGGGGAGAAAAGTTGAAGGAGGAAGAGAAGATGGAGAAATTAAGAGGAGGCGGAAGAAAAGATGGAGGAGAAGGAAAACTGAAGGAGAAAGAGAAGATGAAAGAGAAGTGGAGAAGGAAATAAAGGAGAAGAAGAAGAAGAAGAAGAAAAGGAAACAACGGAGGAGGTGGAGGAGGCCCTTCGCAAGCAGCAAGCCACAGTCCAAGGGAAACACCCAATAAATTAAAGAGAAAAGTTGACTTCAAAAGCCATGCAGGAAGGGCAAAGTTCTGGAACCATTACTATCCCAGATCAACCAACGGTCCGGTGGGCTCTCCAGCTCTGCAACGGAAGAGAAACCAAATAAAAGACACCCCTTCCCCAGAACGGGCTTGGGGCTTGGCGCTCACGATGGAAACGGGCAGAGAACCGAGGGCCTGGAGCGAGCCGGAAAAGCAAGCACAACCACTGATCATTTCCCCGTTTGTGCAGGAAAATAGACCAAGTGGGATGAAAACTCCACTCTGACGGAGACCGGACCGGGCCGAGGACCGGGATTTGGTGATGCGAGACTTTCCCCAAGCCTACCTAGGTTCAGGGCGTACTCTCCACCCCGTTCTCGGTACATCTGGTAAGCGAAGAAACAGGACAAAGGCTTGAGGAGGAGGCTAAAAATGGCCATGCCGGTGCAGAAGCGCACGGTATCGGTCAGCTTCACCAGCTGGTAGTAGAGGCTGAAGTGGACAATGTCGGTCAGGATGGTCAACAGCAAGCCGGTCAGGAACTAGAGAAGGAAACACACCCAAAAGAACGTCGTCAACGGAATAGAACCGAATAGTCGGACGGGACCTTGGAAGTCTTCGAGTCCAACCCAGAAGAGGAGCTGCCCAGGACGCAATGCGCCCCAGAGGTGTTATTCAGCCGGTTTGCACCGGTTCACACGATCCGTTGGCAGAAATTTAGCCAAGGTCGCCGAACTGGTAGCGACAGGCGGCCGGCCACGCCCCTGAACAGCTCTCCCGGTCGCCGCTCGCTCACCCCGCCCGCCATGTTTGTCGCCATGTTCTTTGCACACGCGCATCCCATTGCCTTGCAAGTCCAATGGGATGCGGATGCACGAAGAACATGGCGGTGACGGCAGCAGCATTTTCTTTTTTATATATATAGATAATCTTTATTAAATATTTACAGTACAATTAATGCACAATAATAATTGAAAAGCAATCTAAGAAGCAAAACATAGAAACGCTTAAACACAGGACTAAAACCGAGCAACAAACAAGACTAACGGAGAGTTAAGCTCACTCTCCAATTAATATCCTGCGAGAGCTGCATTGGCTACCGGTGGACTTCCGGGTGCGCTTCAAGGTGTTGGTGATCACCTTTAAAGCGCTCCATGGCTTAAGACCAGGGTAGTTACGGGACTGCCTTCTGCCACCAATCGCCTCCCACCGGCCGGTTCGCTCCCACAGAAAGGGCCTCCTCAGGGTGCCGTCAGCCAGAGAATGTCGGTTGGCGACCCCCAGGGGGAGAGCCTTCTCTGTGGTAGCTTCCACCCTCTGGAACGACCTTCCTCCAGAGTTGCGAACGATCTCTGACCTCCGGACTTTTCGTCGGGCCTGTTGTGGCCCCGTCCTCTGAGCCTATCCCTTTGGAGGAAGGAAGCTCTGAGCAGGAGGAAGGAAGCTCTGAGCAGGAGGAAGAGGAGCCAGCCAGATCTCCCAGCCCCCCCCCCTCTGGCACCGGCTCAGGTGCCAGCTGAAAGAGAGCCAAGTAGTGGGGAAACAGGTGTCTCAGATGAGAGTGAGGGAGAGACGTCATTCCTGGACGCATGCCAAAGAAGGCGAGACAAAAGAGTACTGCAGCTGCGGCGTATGAGGAAATAGTCCTGAGTCACTGATTGGAGTCACAGGATCAGTGAGTCACTGGACCACACCCAGAAGCCTGTCTATATAAGATATAAGCAACCTCGTAGTCTTGGAAGCTAGATGAACGGCAAAGCTACGTAGGTGATTTTCTTGTTTGTGTAAACTAATAAAGTCCTTGGCAGACGGTGTGCATATCGCTGCCAAGGTTGAGATAAGAACTGCGGAGTGTGCCAAGTGATTCTTAACCCTCGGCTGGCTGTGTTTTTGTGGGTCTCTGAAGGGGGGGGACAGATCAGGGCCTTAAAAACATATTTTTCTCAGCTTGCTGGCTTGGCATGATCCCTGTAAAAATTTTTAGAATTTTTAGAGTTTTTGATATTAATTTTAAATTGGATTGTTTTAACTATCGGCCAAATTTATATTAGTTTGTTTTTAAAATTGTAACTTTTGTGTACCTTGTTTTTAATCTGGCTGTTCACCGCCCTGAGTCCGCAAAGGAGAAGGGCGGTATATAAATCTAATAAAATCAAAATCAAATCAATATTAACTAATATCATCCTAGCCAGACATTTCAATGCAATCAGGTTTTTTTTTATTAACTACAAAACAATTGGTCTGCTTTTATCAAAATTGTAAAGAGTTATAAAGCCTAGTGAATATCTAGTTAATCTAATTAGACGATCTTATCACCCTTCTCCTAAATTTAATCTTCTTTAGAGCCAAACTAAACATCTATCCCAACTTCTATTATATACTGAATCTTTCCTATCTTTTAAGATATACGTTAGCCTGTCCATCTCAGCACATCAAAGAATCTTGTTTATTATCAGAAGATCAGGGGGCGTGTCGGTAGCAGCATTTTCTGCGATCTCTGGTACTTCTCGGGGGCCGCCGAAAACTCCAGTCAGCTTGCCTTCAGGACTCTGGACCAGCCGCCACGGAAGGTAAGCAGCCTGAAGAAAGAGGCGGTGGTGGGGGAGGAAGCGGGGCTATGGCCAGGGCCGCTAAAGGAGGGGTGGCACACGGAGCCATATCGGTGGGCACGTGAGCTCAGCTCCGGCACGCATGCATGAAAATCACGCATGATTTTCGGCCCTTCTGGGCCTACCATAAGTCAGAAAACACACTGTTTCCGGCTTCCGGAGGGCCTCTGAGGGGGCGGGGGAGGCCGTTTTTGCCCTCCCCAGGCTCCTAGAAAGACTCTGGAGCCAGAGGAGAGCAAAAAACGGGCCTACAGGGCCCACTGTGCCATCGCATGCCAAAAGCGGGGGGAGCATGGAAGGACAGGGCACATAGAATTATGGATGTGGACACGCGTGCGTGTGACCCCACCGCTTTCCCCCTGCTTTTGGCACGCGATGGCAAAAAGGTTAGCCATCACTGTCCTAGAGTCTCGGCCTCTTTTTTAATATCGTAGTGACCAAACTTGGATATAGTATTCCAGGTGTTATTCTGACCTAGGCTTCCCCAGCAGCACGAAGCCGAGTCCTCATCCCGATAAACTCCTTTTATTTCATTGACAATGAATTCCTCTCCAGTAAAGTCTTTCCTCTCCCACAGTCCTTCAATGACCGACCTTTATCAGGCTTGGAGAGCGGCCAGGCCGATATCTTTCATTGGCAAGAATGCAGGAATGAACTAATTGTCTCCTGCAAACTCTCCTTCCCTTTCGCTCCTCTTTGATTCCCTCTGAGAGCGTCCCTTCATCATCCACTTGTGGCTTTACTCCTGAGTCGCCCCTTGTTCTTTCGCTGTTCCCTTCATCTGGCAACTCTGCGTATGCGCACCCTGGGAACAGGCTCCAGCTGTTCTTCTGCCCCACTGTTGACCGACTCCGAAGGCAGCTGACAACTGTTAGACGGCCCTGGCCCCCTCTCTGCCTCCGACGCAGAGCCCTCATCAGAGCCTTCCCCAGACTCCAGGACTGGCCCATGTTCCTCCCCAACGTCCTCTGTGTCCGAATCTGCTGCCAGATCTGTTGGCCGCTGGTGGGCTACAACAGGTCTTATATAGTGGGACTAACCCCTTTATATGCCTAACCCCAACTTCCGCAAGACTCCCCGTTCATGTTAATCTTTCTTCCGGTTGCCTACTTCTGGTTGGCTACTGAATCAAAACCCCGACAAAAATTCACTAACCATGAAGATGGCATCCACCGAGTCTCGCTGCGCGATGGCCCAGACGCCCAGGGCCAGCACGGTGAAGTTGCTCCAGCTGTATGTTTCTGGTAACCAGAACTCCATGCAGCCCCTGGAAAAAGAGAAGACAGTTCGATCCATGCCCTCTGCCGTCCCAACCTACCTCACAGGGTTGTCGTGAGGAAAAGTAAGGAGCCGCACTATAAACACTGGCCTGGGCAGGATATAAATCCAAATAATAAATGCCATATAGGTCGTCCTTGACTTACAACAGCTCATTTAGTGACCGCTGGAAGTTACCACGGCATCAACTTAGGACTGCTTTTTTTTCACACCCAACGCCGTTGTGGCATCCGCCGTGATCAAAATTCAGATGCTCGACAACTGACTCATATTTACGACGGTCGCATTGTCCCAGGGTGTGTGTGTGGGATCAACGTTTGCGACCTGACAAGCGAAGTCAATGGGGGGAGCCAGATTCGCTTAACAACGGTGGAAGGAAAGGTTGTAAAATGGGGCGGCAAAATTCGTTTTAACAAATGTCTCACATAGCGACAGAAACGTTGGGCTCACCTGTGGTCGTAAACCAAGGACTATCTGCAGTCATGTAACTTAAAAGCGGTAATAATCAGAACGGAGGTGGAAGGGACCTTGGAGGTCTTCTAGTCCAACCCCCTTGCTGGAGACCCTATAAAATTTGAGACAAATGACTGCCTAGTGAGTCTTCTTAAAAACCTCCTTCTGGTGGCAAGCTGTTCCCCTGGTTAATTCTCACTGTTAGGAAGAGTCTCCTTAATTCCAGGTTGCTTCTCTCTTTGATTAGCTTCCATCCATTGTTTCTTGTCTTCTCAAAATAAACTGACCCCTTCCTCTTTGTGGCAGCCCCCCAATAATGGAATGCTACTATCATGTCACCCCTAATCCTTCTTTTCTCTAGACTAGCCATTCCCAACTCCTGCAGCCGTTCTTCCTATGTTTTCGTCTCCGGGCCTTTGATCATCTCAGTGTTGTGGCCCCGTCCTCTGAGCCTATCCCATTGGAGGAAGGAAGCTCTGAGCATGAGGAAGAGGAGCCAGCCAGATCTCCCAGCCCCCCCCCCCCCCGGCACCGTCTCAGGTGCCAGCTGAAAGAGAGCAAAGTAGTGGGGAAACAGGTGTCTCAGATGAGAATGAGGGAGAGACGTCATTCCTGGACGCACGTCAACAAAGGCGAGATAAGCGCTTGCAGCAGCTGAGGAGGCGTGCGAGGGAATAGACCTGAGTCACTGGACTTGAGTCACAGAACCAATGAGTCACTGGATCACACCCAGAGATTATATAAGAGAGGGTGGTGGTCAATGATCCCTGTGACAAACAAAACTCAATCTGATAGGCATTGGAGCCTGAAGCTGCTGAAAGAACGGATTTTGGCAAAGCTACGTTTGTGATTTTCTTTCTGTGAACAATTAAAGCACTTGGCAGACGGTGTGAATATCGCTGCCAAGTTGGAGATAAGGACTGTGGTGTGTGCCAAGTGCTTCTTTAACCCTCGACTGGCTGTGTTTTTGTGGGTGTGTGTAGAGGGGGACAGATCACTCAGTTGCTCTTCTCTGCCCTTTTTCCAAAGTCTCAACATCTTATTTGTAGCGTGGTGACCAAAACTGGATGCGGTATTCCAGGTGTGGCCTTAACTAAGGCTTTAAAAAGCGATCCTTAGATGTTTTCTCTTTATGTTAGCCCATGAAATCAGACTATTAATAAGCCTTCAAAACATACAGGGAGACTTGCTATCTTGAAAGGCAAGATAAGGAAAAAGCTGCAATATACAGGAGTGGCCAAAATTGGGGAAATCTTTTGGGAAAAGAGTATTTTTTTTTAAAAAACCTAGCTAATAACACAACTTTTTTTTGGAGCAGTACCATAAAATTATATATCAACGGAAAGGTAATTTAATCAAGAATGTAATGGAGTAACTTGCATGAAGGATTTGCTATTAGAAATTGAAATTAAACACCGGCTGTCTGCAATTACTGTAAGTTCGAATCTCACCGGGCTCAAGGTTTTAAAAAAACATACTTTGGGAGATCGGTTAGGATCCCCAACTACCCAAAACTACCTGGTGGCGCAGCAGACTAAAGCACTGTTATTAACAGTTATTAACATCAGCTGCCTGCAATTACTGCAAGTTCGAATCTCGCCAGGCTCAAGGTTGACTCAGCCTTCCATCCTTTCTAAGGTAAGTCAAATGAGGACCCAGATTGTGGGAGCAATAAGCTGACTTTGTATAAATATACAAAAGTATGAAGGCTATTGCTTAACGCATTGTAAGCCGCCCTGTGTCTCCGGAGAAGGGCGGTATATAAATCAAAAAGAAAGAAAGAAAGAAAGAAAGAAAGAAAGAAAGAAAGAAAGAAAGAAAGAAAGAAAGAAAGAAAGAAAGAAAGAAAGAAAGAAAGAAGGTGAAACAGGTAGAAAAAACAAGATATTCAAAAATACAAAAACACCCCGAGATATACAAAAATGATCATCACGTCAATGAATCCTTAGTTGGGTAAGCTTTAGCATGAATGAGGGCCTTACAACGTCTTCCCATGGAATGAACCAAGCCTTTGAGTTCTGCAGCTATTCTAATGTGAAACCAAGATTGAATGATGGCTTCTATTAACTGGGTTTTATTGCTGGGTCGCTTCTGACTAACCAGTTTCTTTAGCTGGCTCCCTAGATTTTCAATTGGGTTAAGGTCAGGGTTATTCCCAGGCCGTTCCAGCAGTGGAATAGGATTATCTTGAAACTCCCCCCCAAAAGTGGTGTTATTAGCCATCAAACCTCAAAAATACACTTTTCCCCAAAACGTTTCCACCATTTTAGCCACTACTGTATATTTTAAAATAAAGACTGAAAAAAAATGAAGAAGCTTGGCAAATTTCCCAAACCCAGCCCCTGTCTCGTTGCCGACCAGGTTGCACATTCGCTGCCCCACACAGGGTTCTCGGGGATCCCCCTTTTCACCGATCTGCAACTGTTTAACCCTGTTTATGTCACAGTCAGATGTTCTACTCGTACCCGTGTTTTCCCGAAAATAAGACCGTCTTGTACTTTTTTGAACCCCGAAATAAGTACTTGGCCTTATTTTCGGGGAGGTCTTATTATTTTGGGGACATCGAGAAATACGGAGCTCCGCTTGCCGTCTTTATCTGATTTTCGGGGAGGGCTTATTTTCGGGGAAGGCTTGTTTTACGGGAGGGCTTATTTTCAGGGAAGGCTTGTTTTCAGGGAGGGCTTATTTTCAGGAAGGCTTATTGGCTTATTTTCAGGGCGGGCTTATTTTCAGAAAGGGTTGTTTTACGGGAGGGCTTATTTTTGGGGAGGGCTTGTTTTCAGGGAGCGTTTATTTTCAGAGAGGCTTATTGGCTTGTTTTCAGGGTGGGCTTATTTTCGGGGAGGGCTTATTTTCAGGGAGGGCTTATTTTCAGGAAGCCTTATTGGCTTGTTTTTAGGACAGGCTTATTTTCAGCAAGGGCTTATTTCCAGGGAGGGCTTGTTTTACAGGAGGGCTTATTTTTGGGGCGGGCTTATTTTCAGGGAGGGTTTATTTTCAGAGAGGCTTATTTGGTTGTTTTTGGGGATGGCTTATTATTGGGGAGGGCTTATTTTCAAGGAGGTCTTATTTTAGCGGATGCGCTCAAAAGCCCAATTGGGCTTACTATCAGGAGATGTCTTATTTTCGGGGAAACACTGTAGTTTAACCTGCAACATTATGGAAGGAATCCCTGTGCTGTGGCCAAGGTCCCCGTTGCAGAATTCTCCACCATCCTTTCCACAAAGTCCCGCACGCAATTGTGTCACTCACCATATGGTCAGCAGCCAGTGGACCAGGACGATCGCCTGAAAGCAAAACAGAAATAATTGACTCAAAACTCTTTTTTTTTTAAAAAAAATATCCATTTTAATCAACTTTTCTTTGTTTCGAGAGTATTTATTGGGAGCCCGATGGTGCTTTTTTTTTTCAAGAGGCAACTGGACTTTTCTTGTTTTTTTGTTTGAAGATGTTTCGCTTCTCCTCCAAGAAGCTTCTTCGGCTCTGGCTGGATAGAGGGGAAGGGAAGGATTGATACTCCTTGCAGACGGCTGGTCATTTGCATCATTTTAGAGAGCCGTTGAGGCCACTTGGAGGTTGGTCCTCGGGGTCACCTATCTCCAGTCTACAACACAGTCCTTTCAACAGTTCCAAAAAGGCTCCACATCTATTAGCACCACTCAGGTGACCTTGAAGTCACAGATGAACCTCCAAGTGGCCTCAACGACTCTCTTAAAGGATACAAATGACCAGCTGTCTGCAAGGAGTATGAATCCTTCCCTTCCCCACCATCCTCCAGTCAGAGGTGAAGAAGCTTCTTGGATGAGAAGCAAAATGCCTTCGAAGGAAAAACCAGAAAGTCCATTTGTCTCTTGAAAAAGCACCTTTGGGACAGTCATGACTTGGATGATGGAGAATCTCCATAGACATAGACCAGGGGTCAGCAACCTGTGGCTCTGGAGCCACATGCAGCACTTTGGGCCTTCTGCTGTGGCTCCCTGTCAGATGAACCAACCACTGGGTGGTCCCGCCCCTCACCCTCGCCTCCCAGTCACTCCTCACTTGGCCTGAGAATGTAAGGGCGACGATGAGGGATGGAGAAGCAGCCGGGGCCGAAACAGAGAGATACAGAGAGAGGGGGAGAGACAGACAGAGAGATACAGAGAGAGGGGGAGAGACATAGAGAGATACAGGGAGCGGGAGAGAGAGATATAGAGAGATACAGAGAGGGGGAGAGAGAGACATAGAGAGATACAGAGGGGGAGAGAGAGACAGAGAGATACAGAGAGAGGGGGAGAGAGAGACATAGAGAGATACAGAGAGCGGGAGAGAGAGACATAGAGATACAGAGAGAGAGGGAGAGATATATAGAGAGATACAGAGAGAGGGGAAGAGGGAGACATAGAGAGATACAGAGAGAGGGGGAGAGAGATATAGAGAGATACAGAGAGAGGGGGAGAGACATAGAGAGATACAGGGAGCGGGAGAGAGAGATATAGAGAGATACAGAGAGGGGGAGAGAGACATAGAGAGATACAGAGGGGGAGAGAGAGACAGAGAGATACAGAGAGAGGGGGAGAGAGAGACATAGAGAGATACAGAGAGCGGGAGAGAGAGACATAGAGATACAGAGAGAGAGGGAGAGATATATAGAAAGATACAGAGAGAGGGGAAGAGGGAGACATAGAGAGATACAGAGAGAGGGGGAGAGAGATATAGAGAGATACAGAGAGAGGGGGAGAGATATATAGAGAGATACAGAGAGAGGGGAAGAGGGAGACATAGAGAGATACAGAGAGAGGGGGAGAGACATAGAGAGATACAGAGAGCAAGAGACATAGATACAGAGAGAGGGGGAGAGAGAGATATAGAGAGATACAGAGAGAGGGGGAGAGAGAGACATAGATACAGAGAGAGGGGGAGAGACAGAGAGAGCGGGAGAGAGAGACATAGAGAGATACAGAGAGAGGGGGAGAGAGAGACAGATACAGAGAGAGGGGGAGAGAGAGACATAGATACGGAGAGGGGGAGAGACATAGAGAGATACAGAGAGAGAGAGATATAGAGAGATACAGAGAGAGGGGGAGAAAGAGACATATAAAGATACAGAGAGAGGGGGAGAGAGAGACATAGATACAGAGAGAGGGGGAGAGAGAGACATAGATACAGAGAGAGGGGGAGAGAGGGAGGGAGTGGAGAGAGAGAGATGTCAAAAGGATTTTGTGGTTCCCAGTGTTTTTTAACAACTGGTTCTCTGCCCTAATGACCGGCTGGGTAGGCGTGGCTAGGGGGGGTCATGTGACTGGTGGAAGTGAGTGACATTGAGTTGGCCACACCCACCCAGGTTTTGTGGCTCCCGGTGTTTTTTTTTTCCTGTGGGAAACAGGTCCAAATGGCTCTTTTGAGTGTTTAAGGTTGCAGACCCCTGACATAGACATTGGGAACATTCACTAATATGTCTTTTTGCCCAAATCCGTATCAATTCCAGTGTGTGTGTGTGTGTTTTGAAAAAGGCAATTCTTTAAAAGCACAAACCAACAGTTTTGGATCTTGGCTAATCTGCAGGGGCATCAGGTTGATGAAAGGGCTTGTGCAAAAACACACTCACTTACGCACACACACACTTGAATGAAGCTTTCATACCAGTATGACAGATTTGCACTATTCTGAGACATTCATTCCTGTGACATTCCTAGCAGTTTCCTCCAAACTCAGCAACAAAAAATGTGCCTTAACTATTTCACACATTTATTTTATGTGGAAAAGGACTTGCAAACCCTAATTTGTTTTATGCTGTGTATAAAATTGACCTCAAGCCTAATGAACTCAGTGGTCAATTCCAATTTTATTCTAGAATGTTTCATTGGATATTTATTGAGTGCTTTTTATTTGTTCTATAATGGTAATAAATTGAATTGACTGAGCTCAATGAACTATTTTGGTCAGGGGTGAAATCCAGCAGGTTCTGACAGGTTCTGGAGAATCGGTAGCAGAAATTTTGAGCAGTTCGGAGAACCAGTAGAGGAAATTTTGAGCAGTTTAGAGAACCGGTAGAGGAAATTATGAGCAGTTCAGAGAACCGGTAGCGGAAATTTTGAGCAGTTCAGAGAACCGGTAGAGGAAATTATGAGCAGTTCAGAGAACCGGTAGAGGAAATTTTGAGCAGTTCAGAGAACCGGTAGAGGAAATTATGAGCAGTTCAGAGAACCGGTAGAGGAAATTTTGAGCAGTTCAGAGAACCGGTAGAGGAAATTATGAGCAGTTCAGAGAACCGGTAGCGGAAATTTTGAGCAGTTCAGAGAACCAGTAGTGGAAATTTTGAGCAGTTCAGAGAACAAGTAGAGGAAATTTTGAGCAGTTTAGAGAACCGATAGTGGAAATTTTGAGCAGTTCAGAGAACCGGTAGCGGAAATTTTGAGCAGTTTAGAGAACCGGTAGTGGAAATTTTGAGCAGTTCAGAGAACAAGTAGAGGAAATTTTGAGCAGTTTAGAGAACCGATAGTGGAAATTATGAGCAGTTCAGAGAACTGATAGTGGAAATTTTGAGCAGTTCAGAGAACCAGTAGTGGAAATTTTGAGCAGTTCAGAGAACAAGTAGAGGAAATTATGAGCAGTTCAGAGAACCGGTAGCGGAAATTTTGAGCAGTTCAGAGAACCGGTAGCGGAAATTTTGAGCAGTTCAGAGAACAAGTAGAGGAAATTATGAGCAGTTCAGAGAACCGGTAGCGGAAATTTTGAGCAGTTCAGAGAACCAGTAGTGGAAATTTTGAGCAGTTCAGAGAACCGGTAGCGGAAATTTTGAGCAGTTCAGAGAACAAGTAGAGGAAATTTTGAGCAGTTTAGAGAACCGATAGTGGAAATTTTGAGCAGTTCAGAGAACCGGCAAATACCACCTCTGGCTGGCCCCAGAGTGGGATGGGAATGGAGATTTTGCAGTATCCTTCCCCCAAAAGTGGGGAGGGAATGGGACTTTTGCAGTATCCTTGCCCTGCCCCGCCCACCAAGCCACACCCAGAGGCTTGGTAGTAAAAAAAAAATGAATTTCACCACTGATCTCGGTTATGGTGGTGAGGAATTCCTCGAAAACCAAAAAGCAGGAAGTTTGTCTCTTGATCCCGCATGAGCAAGCAAGCAACAATGCCAATATTATTCATTTTTTTTAAAAAAATAAATTTTTCACCTGTCACATGTTCTCCACGGCTGGCTCTGAGGCAGTTTTTTTAAAAAAACACACACGCACACAAAATGTGACACAATTAGTCATGCATGCCGCGAGATTGCAGATCCAGCAAAGATGAAAACATCTGGGCAGGAACATTAAACTAGGAATTTAAAAAAAACAAACAATTCGAGATCCAGAGCGCAGTTTCATCTAAGCCTGGGGCCTAATCACACTGGTTTGTATTTCCAGAATCACAAAAAGCTACCGAAAAAACCCGAATAAATCAACATTGTGCCTTAAGATTCAGGAATAATAAATCAGTTGGACAGCTCTAGATGAGCACATCTGGAAAAACGTGAAAGCTAGAGAGAGATAAATCCTAAACACAGCCGCATCTTCTGTAAATAATAATAATATCTGCAGAAGTGAATCCGCTTTTTTAAAAAAAAAAAACATGCTTACTTCCTAAAATTCCACCAGGCCCTTAAAAACCACAAGTCTCTCTTTTTATGCCAAATTCCCCCCCAAATGTCTTCCTTCCTGCTGTCAAATCTACATTGAAACACCTTTCACTTTCTCTTCTTCAACAATTTGCCCAGCTCAAATGCTGGGATTTGCTAATAGATGGTTAATTTTATTCCCCCTGATGCAGCAAAGTTCTTGTTTTCTTAAAAAACACTTTTGAGCCAGCCTCAAAACAGCTTTTCTTTTACTTCTAAACTGCTCCTATCAAAAATCCTGAGTTGTAGCCTGGAAATCAACGTTCCTAAATTCGTTTCTGAAGGACTTTCATCAGCTTTTTTTAGTTGCAGCTAAAATGTCTGCTCCGAAGATAGAAATTTTTATTTGAATGTTGCTATGTGATAATGGCTGATTCCATGGAAGGGAGGAAGGGAGGGAGGGAGGGAGGGAGAGGGAGGGGTAGTGAGAAAGGGAGAAGGAGGGAAAGAGTGGTAAGTGAGAGGGAGGGAGAGGGAGACAGACGGAGGGGTAATGAGAAAGGGAGAGGGAGGGAAAGAGGGAGAGGGAGAGAGGGAGACAGAGGGAGAGAGGGAAAGAGGTGGAGGGGATGAGAGGGAGGGAGAGAGAGAAAGGGAGAGGGAGGGAAAGAGAAGGAGGGAGAGAGGGTAAGTGAGAGGGAGGGAGACGGGAAGAGGGGGAGGGAGGGAGAAAGGGAGGAAGAGGGAGGGAGAGAGGGAGGGGTATTGAGAAAGGGAGAAGGAGGGAAAGGGAGAGGGGGTGAGGGAGAGGGAGAGGGAGAGAGTTGGAGGGAATGAGAGAAGAAGGGAGACGGACGGGAAGGGAGAGGGAGGGAAAGGGAGAGGGAGGGAAAGAGGGAGAGGGAGTTGAGAGAGAGGGAGGGAGGGAGACAGAGGGAGAGAGGGAAAGAGGGAGGGGATGAGAGGGAGGGAGAGAGAGAGAAAGGGAGAGGGAGGGAAAAAGAAGGGAGAGAGAGTAAGTAAGAGGAAGGGAGATGGGGAGAGGGGGAGGGAATGAGAGGGAGGGAGGGAGGAAGAGAGAGGGAGGGAGAGAGGGAGGGGTATTGAGAAAGGGAGAAGGAGGGAAAGAGGGAGAGTGGGAGAGAGGGAGAGAGTTGGAGGGAATGAGAGAGGAAGGGAGACAGAGAGGGAGGGGAAGTGAGAGGGAGAGGGAGGGAGAGGGGTGACTGAGAGAAAGAGGGAGACGGAGAGAGGGAATGAGAAAGAGGGAGGGAGGGGAAAGGGAGGGAGGGAGAGAGGAAGGGAGAGAGGGAGGGAGGGGGGGAAGAGAGATAGAGAGTGCACTCTGCACAACCTCAGAGGCTCACCGCAGGATAAATTGACAATGCTTCCGAGCCAACGACCAGCTGTTAATTGTCCTTCAAAAATCCTAATTTAAACAGGAGAGAAACTGTAGTGTGATGTATTTATCATTTATTTCGTCTTGGGGGTGTGTGTGGAATCTGATTATATGAGCAGCAAAGCTTTTAAAATGTTTTTTTTAAAAAATTAAATCAAGTTTTTATTATTTTTTTTAAAAAAATTATACACATCATTGTGTGAATGGCATGATGTTTGAGTATCATACATTTCAACACATATAAACACATTCCTAATTATTACATTCCATTTTCCTTATTTCATATTATTTACTCCCTATCTTTTACACAACATTTTAATTTTCATATAAATATTAACTAGTACGCAATAACATCTAAACCGATGAGCATTTAGCATTTGTGTTATCTTCCATTATAGTTTCAATAGTATAACCAAGGGGGAAAAAAACGAAATTGTCCCTCTGTTTTCTTTTCTCCTGTACACCATATTTGACCCATTTTTACAACAATCCCTCTCCTTTCCTCTTCTTTCTCCTCTCCTCTCCTTCTCCCTCCTTCCCTTTCTCCTTCTCTCCTTCTTCTGTCCCCTATTTTCCCTCTCTTCTTCTCCACTTCTATCTCCTTCCCTTTCTACTCTTCTCCTACCCTCCCCTCTCTCCTTTCCCCTCTCTCCCCTTCCTCTTTCTCCCCTCCTCTCCTACCCCCTTCCACTCCATTTCCCTCTCTCTTTTTGTGGTTGCATGTAATATTCCCAATACCTGTAGAATATGGTGTATTTTCGGGGGGGAAAAAAAGCTTTTCTTTTTCGAGGGCTCTCGCAGAAGATACACCCATAAAAAAAGAAGCTCAGCTAATTAAAATCCACACCGGGTGTTTCGAGGGGCAGCGTGATTAAAATGAAAAGCCTCGGTGCACACACAGTCCACAGCCGACAAATTTAATTGCCCCCTTGCGTCTTCCAAAATTAAAATAGGAGCGGAAGGGCTACGTGTGACTCGAGGGAAGAAAATAAATGTTTCATAATCCTTAATTGCGTTTTTCCCATAAAAAAACCCACAACATTAAAAAACAAAACAAAAAACGACGGAGACGGCAGCTTTTACAAACATTAAGATCGCTTTGCAAGCGTTCCAAATCGCTTAGTATCATTTTTACGGGATGTTTTCCACGCCTCTCCCACACCCTGGAGGCTCTGCAGTTCTGGATTTTATTATTTATTGCACGCATGTACAGATGAAACTCGAAAAATTAGAATCTTGTGCAAAAGTTCATTTATTTCAGTGATGTAACTTAAAAGGAGAAACTAATATATGAGATAGACTCATTACACGCAAAGCGAGATCGTTCAAGCTTTGATTTGTCATAATTTTGAGGATTATGGCTTACAGCTCATGAAAACCCCAAATTCACAATCTCAGAAAATTAGAATATTACATGAAATCAATAAAACAAGGATTGCACATAGATCAATATCGGACCTCTGAAAAATATAAGCATGCATATGTACTCAGTACTTGGTTTGGGTCCCTTTTGCAACAATTACTGCCTCAATGCGGCGTGGCATGGATGCTATCAGCCTGTGGCACTGCTGAGGTGTTATGGAGGACCAGGATGCTTCAATAGCGGCCTTCAGCTCTTCTGCATTGTCCGGTCTCATGTCTCTCATCTTTCTCTTGGCAATGCCCCAAAGATTCTCTATGGGATTCAGGTCAGGCCAGTTTGCTGGCCAATCAAGCACAGTAATGCCATGGTCATTGAACCAGGTTTTGGTACTTTTGGCAGTGTGGGCAGGTGCCAAGTCCTGCTGGAAAATGAAGTCAGCATCCCCATAAAGCTCGTCTGCGGAAGGAAGCATGAAGTGCTCCAAAATCTCCTCTGGTAGACGGCTGCGTTGACCCTGGACTTAATGAAGCACAGTGGACCAACACCAGCAGATGACGTGGCTCCCCAAATCAACACAGACTGTGGGAAACTTCACACTGGACTTCAAGCATCTTGCAGTGTGTGCGCCTCTCCATTCTTCCTCCAGACTCTGGGTCCTTGGTTTCCAAATGAGATGCAAAAGTTGCTCTCATCGGAAAAGAGGACTTTGGACCACTGAGCAAAAGACCAGTTCTTTTCGTCTTTAGCCCAGATATGATGCTTCTGACGTTGTTCAGGAGTGGCTTGACAAGAGGAATATAACATTTGAAGCCCATGTCCAGGATCCGTCTGTGTGTGGTGGCTCTTGATGCACTGACTCCAGCCTCGGTCCACTCCTTGTGAAAGTCCCCAACACTTTTGAATGGCCTTTTCCTGACAATCCTCTCCAGGCTGCATTCATCCTTGCTGCTTGTGCACCATTTTCTTCCACACATTCCCTTCCACATAACTTTCTATTAATGTGCTTTGATATAGCACGTTGGGAACATCCAACTTCTTTTGCAATTACCTTTTGAGGCTTTCCCTCCTTATGGAGTGTGTCAAGGATGGTGTTCTGCACAACTGTCAGATCAGCAATCTTTCCCATGATTGTGATTCCTACTGAACCAGACTGAGAGACCATTTAAAGGCTCGGGAACCGTTTGCAAGTGTTATGGCTTAATTAGCTGATTAGAGTGGGACACTCTGAGCCTAGAATATTGAACCTTTTCACAATATTCTAATTTTCTGAGATTGTGAATTTGGGGTTTTCATGAGCTGTAAGCCATAATCATCAAAATTATGACAAATCAAGGCTCGAAGTATCTCACTTTGCATGTAATGAGTCTATCTCATATATGAGTTTCACCTTTTAAGTTGCATTACTGAAATAAATGAACTTTTGCACGATATTCTAATTTTTCGAGTTTCACCTGTATATGGCCTCCCAACCCGCACACGGGCTGCTTACCCAGATAGTGTCCGTTTGCCATCCCATGTGCCAATCAGTGGTGAGTTGCTCCAGGTCCTGTCCGGTTCTTTAGAACCGGTAGTAAAAGCGGACCGTCCGGACGTCATAACTGATGACGTCAATTCTGCATGGGCAGAAGCACGCGAGCAAAACAAACACACCCACGCATTCCCGTTGCGAGTCGGTATTAAAGGTAAGTAGACCCACCCCTGGTGCCAATTGTCTCCTTTTCCTAGATCCAGACCTGTGGTGGGTTGCTCGTGGTTCGTACGAACCGGTAGTAAAAATCTGTAGTTCGGAGAACCGGTAATAACATTGGCTGGCCACGCCCCCCCAAACCAGTCCCCGCTCGCTTACCCCGCCCGCCTCATCAGAGGCTTTTTTTTTTAACTTTTAAAAGCATTTTTTCTACAATCTCTTCGGCCGAAAAAATGCTTTTAAAAGTAAAAAAAAAAAAGCCACTGATGATCGTGTGGTTCAACTGGGATCGTCAGAGGCTTTTTTAAAATAACTTTTAAAAGCTTTTTTTCTACAATCTCTTCGGCCGAAAAAATGCTTTTAAAAGTAAAAAAAAAAAGCCTCTGATGATTGTGCGGTTCAGCTGGGATCATCAGAGGCTTTTTTTTAAACTTTTAAAAGTATTTTTTCTACAATCTCTCTCTTCGGCCGAAAAAATGCTTTTAAAAGTAAAAAAAAAAAAAGCCTCTGATGATTGTGCGGTTCAGCTGGGATCATCAGAGGCTTTTTTTTAAACTTTTAAAAGTATTTTTTCTACAATCTCTTCGGCCAAAAAAATGCTTTTAAAAGTAAAAAAGTAAAAAAAAGCCTCTGATGATTGTGCGGTTCAGCTGGGATCATCAGAGGCTTTTTTTTAAACTTTTAAAAGTATTTTTTCTACAATCTCTTCGGCCAAAAAAATGCTTTTAAAAGTAAAAAAGTAAAAAAAAGCCTCTGATGATCGTGCGGTTCAGCTGGGATCGTCAGAGGCTTCTAAAAGCATTTTTTTTCTACAACCTCTTAAGGTTGCTTTTAAAAGTAAAAATAAAAAAAGAAGTTGGCCAGGCCCACTGTCAATTACCCCCACCACCAAACCACGCCCACAAAATAAGCCACGCCCACAGAACCGGTAGTAAAAAAAATTAGAATGTGTTGCAGTAATCAAGTCACGAGGCGATTAAGACACGAGTGACCATCTGGATACAGACGGTCACTCGTGTCTTAATCGCCTCGTGACTTGATTACTGCAATACATTCCACCTGGGGCTGCCCTTGAAGACCATCGGACGGCTTCAACGGGTCTGTTCTGGCACCTGCCCTCTGGAATGAGGGTATCCTGATGATGGGAGTGGCTCCCAGCGGGCCAAGAGTGGGTTGCTGGTTGTGTTTATATACGTTTCTCCTCTCTCTGTGTGTGGTTCACTAGAGTCACAATCCTGTTTATTTGTCAGTGGCCTGTGCAGATTGTAGTTGATTCTGACAGTGAGGTGGCTGGTGTGGTGTTGCGCCAGCAGCCTGTGCAATGAGGAGGCTGGAGAAGATGGGGTGCCAGAGGCGGGGATTCAGCCAGGGCTTTCAGAACCTCCAGAAGCTTCTATGGGTGAAGAAGAAGAAGAGGAGGAGCCTTTTCTCGATGCATGGGTGCGCAGGGCTGCCAAAAGGCAGGAGTGGCTCCTCAGGGGGAATTCGCCTCGAGAGTAAGGCTTGAGAGGCTAATTGGCCACTCCCTTAGCCTATTTAAGGAGGAACACCGACTGAAGCAATTTGTAAGGAACAACTTTAGTTCGCGTCTGGATTCTCTGCAAATTGCTTCTCAGTTTTCTGCCAACCATAGTAAGATTGTGATTCCTTTTATCTTTGGTTTCTTGTAGGCGGTTAAGAAAGCTTATTAACAGCCCTTGTTTGGAAAAGACTGAGTTATTTTAGTAAATTTAAGTTTTGAACGGACTTTGTGTGTGCTGCGTTCTTTGGGGTCCGTAGCTGGGACAGAACATTACTGTTATAGCCTAGCGCAGTCTTGGCAAACCTTTTCGGCAACGAGTACCGAAACAGGAACCTGGGAGAGCAACAGTCGACGGCTTGTGTGCCCAGGGAGATGGCTCTGTGTGCCACTTCCAACACGCGTGCCATAGGTTTGCCAACACGAGTGTAGCCTCTGTTTTTGATAGTATACTCATCTTGTGTTTATGCTGCAAGTAATCAAGGATTGGTTTGAGGAAGGGAGGGAGGGAGGGAGGAAGGGAGGAAGGAAGGAGTACTTTATTGTCATACAACGAAATTAAATGCCATGTTCGGTGTAGGAAGGAAGGAAGTGATATGATGGATGGATAGGTGGAAGGAAGGAAGAGATAGGATGGATGGATGGAAGGAAGAAGAGGGAGGAAAGAAAGAAGAAGGAAGGAGGGAAGGAAGGAGGGAGGGGGGAAGGGATATGATGGATAGATGGCTGGAAGGAAGGAAGGAAGAGATAGGATGGATGGAAGGAAGAAGAGGGAGGAAGGAGAGAGGAAGGAAAGAAAGAAAAAGGAAAGACAGAAGGTAGGAAGGAGGGAGGGGGGAAGGGATATGATGGAGAGATGGCTGGAAGGAAGGAAGAAGGAAGGAAGAGATAGGATGAACGGAAGGAAGAAGAGGGAGGAAGGAGAGAGAAGAAGGAAAGAAAGAAAAAGGAAGGACGGAAGAAAGGACGGAAGGAGGGGGAAGGGATATGATGGCTGGCAGGAAGGAAGGAATAGATAGATCGAATGGAAGATAGAAGAGGGAGGAAGGAGAGAGGAAGGAAAGAAAGAAAAAGGAAGGACGGAAGGAAGGAAGGACGGAGAGGGGAAGGGATATGATTGATAGATGGCTGGAAGAAAGGAAGGAAGGAAGAAGGTAGGGTGAATGGAAGGAAGAAGAGAGAGGAAGGAGAGGAAGGAAGGAAAGAAAGAAAAAAGAAGGATGGATGGATGGACAAAAGGAAGGAAGGAAGGAAGGAAGGAAGAGATAGGATGAATAGAAGGAAGAAGAGGGAGGAAGGAGAGGAAGGAAGGAAAGAAAGAAAAAAAAGGATGGATGGACAAAAGGAAGAAAGGAAGGAAGGAAGAGATAGGATGAATGGAAGTAAGAAAGGAAGGAAGGAAGAGAGGATGAATAGAAGGAAGAAGAGGGAGGAAGGAGAGGAAGGAAGGAAAGAAAGAAAAAAAAGGATGGATGGACAAAAGGAAGAAAGGAAGGAAGGAAGAGATAGGATGAATGGAAGGAAGAAAGGAAGGAAGGAAGGAAGAGATAGGATGAATGGAAGGAAGGAAGGAAGGAAGAAAGGAAGGAAGGAAGGAAGAGATAGGATGAATGGAAGGAAGGAAGGAAGGAAGGAAAGAAGAAAGGAAGGAAGGAAGGAAGAGATAGGATGAATGGAAGGAAGGAAGGAAGGAAGGAAGGGAAGGAAGGAAGGCCTTCAAAGCAAATCTTTAGAGAAATTCAAGACGCTTATCCCAATCCTAAAGAGCAGCTTTTTCAAATCATCATCACTGCCTCCGGGCTTCATCATGCCCAAACAAAATTTTAAACCAGGAAACAGGAGCATCACAAAACATACACGCCTAGAATGAGGAAGGGAAGGAAATTTGAGCAACGCTCAGAGAATCATCACTCTGGCTATTCTGTTTTGGGGTTCCCCCCCTCCCCCCTTTGCCCGCTTTGCGTTTCCCTTGCTTTTTGGCGTCATGCCTTACTCATGTGGCATCTGAACCACCTGCCTGACAACGAATGACTCAAGTTCTTATTTCTACACACCGGGAAGAAACGGCCCGGCCTGGGTGGGGGAACTCCGTGGCTTTTCTCTGTCATTTTCGACAATTGTGAAATTTGGCCGGATGCACAAACGGGCTGCTGACTTAACAATTTCTTCAAGGCCAGTTTCTGGTGACAGTCTCGACGAAGCCAACCGAGCAGAAAACAAAAACTCCTTCGGCCCTTGCGCAATAACTCTTCCAACGGTTTCAAGGGAGACTGCTTCCGAACAAGGAGGCTCTACTAGCGTCTGTGGAGGTTTTTCTCAAGTCATCCAGGTCACAGTGGACCCAAACATTCTTTTTTTCCCCCCCAAAAAAAGATGTTTTTGAAAGACGCACCCGAGAAGCTTCGTTTCGGTTCCGACGGACTTTCCGTTCCGTCGGAACTGAGGAAGCTCCTTGGATGAGAAGCAAAACATTTTCAAAGAAGAAACAAACAAACAACCCGTATGGAAGTCCAGTTTGCCTTTTGGAAAAACACGTTTGGCTCTATTAATTCACTTTTTATCTCCAAACTGGTTGAATTTGGGAGCCAAATGCCCCGATGTTTACCAGCCTTAGAGTCTTCTCTAAATTATCTTGTTGTTGTTAGTTGCAAAGTTGTGTCCGACTCATCTGGACCCCATGGACAACGTTCCTCCAGGCTTTCCTGTCCTCTACCATCCTCTGGAGTCCATTTAAGATCACGCCAATTCCTTCGGTGACTCCAGCCAGCCACCTCCTTCTCTGCCGTCCCCTTCTTCTTTTGCCCTCCATCGTTCCCAGCATGAGGCTCTTTTCCAGGGAGTCCTTCCTTCTCATTAGGCGGCCAAAGGATTTGAGTTTCCTCTTCAGGATCTGGCCTTCTAGAGAGCAGTCAGGGTTGATCTCCTCTAGGACCGATCGGTTGGATGGCCTTGCCGTCCAAGGGACTCGCGGGAGTCTTCTCCAGCACCAGAGTTCAAAGGCCTCCATTCTTTGGCGCTCAGCCTTCCTTATGGTCCAACTTTCACAGCCACCCATTGTAACTGGGAAAACCGTAGCCTTGACTATACACATTTTTGTTGATACTAAATGATCTATAAAACCCGAAAACCCAATGAAAGTTTTGAAACAATTATGGAACATATCATCCCCTCTGGTGGACGTGTCCAGCAGCAAAAAAAAGTTTGGGCCAAAAATCAAAAAGCAGCTAGAGAAAATAATACAACAACCGATAAATGGAAAAGCTGAGATGTTCCTACTAGGGATATTCACAGAAAAATTGACGGAGGAAGTAAAATATTTAATATTAGATATTTTAACTGCCGCTCGTATAATCTATGCCCAGAATTGGAAGAAAGAAAATGTATCATATGAAGACGAGTTAATAAAAAAAAATCTTGGAATGTGCCAAGACGGACAAACTGACAAAAGAACTTAAAGCCTGGTGGCTCAGCAGACTAAAGCATTGTGATTAACACCAGATGTCTGCAATTACTGTAAGTTCGAATCTCACCAGGCTCAAGGTTGACTCAGCCTTCCATCCTTTCTAAGGCGGGTAAATTGAGGACCCAGTTTGTGGGGGCAATAAGCTGACTTTGTATAAATATACAAAAGTATGAAGGCTATTGCTTAACGCATTGTAAGCCGCCCTGAGTCTTCGGAGAAGGGTGGCTTATAAATCTAATTTAAGAAAAAAGAAAAAAGGATACAGAATATTATAGGACTTGGCATAGTGGTATAAGTGGTTGGAGGGAAGGAAAAATGAAGAAGAAAATTAGGGGGGGAAAGATAGAAATGTTAAAAAAGACAGAAAGGATATGTTAAAGTATAAAAAATAGGAGATACATATGCATGAGAGAAACATATTATATATATAGTAATTAAAATGTCGGGGACAAGTAATAAATTGGAATAATACAAAGGGAAAGAAGGGGAAATTGTAAATAACAAAGAAGATCACCATACAATAGCTGTAAAGAGAGTGCGTTTATAAATGTTGTATGTCTCGTATTGTTATATTGTGTTATAATAATAATAATAATAATAATAATAAGTTTTGAAAGTATTTCTTTTTTTAATCCGAAAAAAATGCCTACCAATTTGTTTGCAGAAGTGTTAATTAATAGCCAGGCCAAGCAGAGAATTAAGGCATCAAATCATATTCCTCCCACTCCCCATATATTATAAAGTTAATCATTGTTAGTCTGTTAAGACCAGTCTGTGCCTCAACGCCAGGACTACACCGTGGGGGGGGGGGGGGGGGAGAAAATGTAATTTCTCACCAAACAAAGACCCATTTTATTCATAAGCGCACAAACTGATTTCTCCCAAGGTTTTTGTGATTTCGGAAATACAGTGTAACGACAACACAACACTGGGATATCAGATTGTCCTATCCGCAAGGTTACGCTTTCTTTCACAGCCTCCCTGCATTTAAAAAGTTAACCCGTCAAGAACCCGGAATGCGATCCTGCCTTGCAGCGTTGATTTTCTATCCACAGGACCGAAAAGTCCTGTGGCTCCATAGGAAGGAGCCTTGGTGGAGCAGCGGACTAAAGCGCTGTTAAATAGCACATAGCTGCCAGCTGCCTGCAATTACTGCGAGTTCGAATCTCACCAGGCTCCAAGTTGACTCAGCCTTCCATCCTTCCGAGGTCGGTAAAATGAGGACCCGGATTGTGGGGGCAATAAGCTGACTTTGTATATTTAAAAAAACCGCTTGTGGGGGGGGGGACGAAAGCCCTACTAAGCAGGTATATACAAAAGTATGAAGGCTATTGCTTAACACATTGTAAGCCGCCCTGAGTCTCCGGAGAAGGACGGCATATAAATCGAACCAATCAATCAATCAATAAGAAATTGTACGACCTCTCCCCAAAACAGGGAGAGAAGATTTTAAGTCCCCCGTTTCTCAAGTTTGACAACTTTGTCAAGAGGCTCGGGACTTCCAACTCCCAGAATTCCCCAGCTCTGGGGAATTCTGCGGTGGTTCTCCTCCTATCTCTCCGACCGGTCGCAATCCGTGTTGACAGGGGGGCAGCGGTCGACCGCGAGGCGCCTAGTGTGTGGGGTGCCACAAGGGTCGGTACTCTCGCCCCTCCTGTTCGACATTTATGTAAAGCCGCTGGGTGAGATCATCCGTGGTTTTGGGGTGGAGTTCCATCAGTACGCTGATGATACTCAGCTGTACATCTCCACCCCAGACCACCCCAACGATGCCATGGAAGTGATGTCCCAGTGCCTTGAAGCCATGCGGGTCTGGATGGGGAGAAACAGGCTTCGACTCAACCCCTCCAAGACCGAGTGGCTGTGGCTGCCGGCGTCCCGATATAGCCAGCTGACACCATCGCTGGTTATTGGGGGCGAATCATTGGCCCCCACAGAAAGGGTGCGCAACTTGGGCGTCCTCCTGGACCCACGGCTGTCCTTAGAGGATCACACAACAGCTGTGGCCAGGGGGGCTTTCTATCAGGTCCGCCTGATACGCCAGTTGCGGCCCTTTCTAGATCGGGACTCCCTACGCACGGTCACTCAGGCTCTCGTCACTTCTCGCCTGGACTACTGTAATGCTCTCTACATGGGGCTCCCCTTGGAATGCACCCGGAGGCTCCAACTGGGTGCAAAATGCGGCCGCGCGGGGGATTACGGGAGCGACTGGGCGCTCCCATGTGACACCTCTCCTGCGCGAGCTGCACTGGCTACCGGTGGACTACTGGGTGCGTTTCAAGGTGTTGGTAATCACCTTTAAAACGCTCCATGGCTTAGGACCAGGGTACTTACGGGACCGCCTTCTGCCACCAATTGCCTCCCATCCGCCGGTTCGCTCCCACAGAGAGGGCCTCCTCAGGGTGCCGTCAGCCAGACAATGCCGGCTGGCGACCCCCAGGGGGAGAGCCTTCTGTGTGGTAGCCCCCACCCTCTGGAATGACCTTCCTCCAGAGTTACGAACGACCTCTGACCTCCGGACTTTCCAGCGGGCTTTAAAAACTCATCTTTTTCAGCTTGCCGGCTTAGCCTGATTCCTGTCCAATATTTTATTATTTTTAGAGTTTTTAATATCTTTTAAATTAATTTGTGTTAATCTCCGGCTATTTATATTGGTTCTTTTTATGAAATTTTAACTTTTGTGTACTTGCTTTTTAATTTGGCTGTGCACCACCCTGAGTCCGTAAGGAGAAGGGCGGTATATAAATCTAAGAAAACTTAAACTTAAACTTAAACACCTCCTCTCCAAGCTGCCCAGGGCAAGAAACCATGTTTAATGATAACCACCATTCAGAGACCACAAAAGTTTGTTTTGCGGCTACAGTTGAGTGCCAAACCCTGGAAAGCGACACAAGGTAGTGTGTGCTCCTTTCTCACTGGGGGACTTACTTTGACACACCTGTGTTACACCAGAGAGGCCCCGTGGAGGTGGGCCAAGAGAGAGCTGAAGTCAACCTACTCGAATTTTGAGCCTCGGTTGCCTTCACACACACACACACACAGAGGAGTTCCTCACTCAGTTTCCCCCTCCCCCCCCTCTTATCGCACAGTCGCTTCCTGCAGTTGTGCGTCTGCTGGGGAGCACGCGCCAGGAAACTTGTGGCTCGGAGCCCACCCATGCCTGACCAGGCATTCATTCTGACCCAGGCAGGAGCCCTGGTGGCGCAGCAGACTAAAGCACTGTTATTAACAGTTATTAACGCCAGCTGCCTGCAATTACTGCAAGTTCGAATCTCCCCAGGCTCAAGATTAACTCAGCCTTCCATCCTTTCTAAGGTGCCAAGATGGGCAAACTGACAAACTGAACTTAAAGCCTGGTGGCTCAGCAGACTAAAAGCATTGTGATTAAAGACCAGCTGTCTGCGATTACTGTAAGTTCGAATCCCACCAAGCTCAAGGTGGACTCAGCCTTCCATCCTTTCTAAGCTAGGTAAATTGAGTTTGTGGGGGCAATAAGCTGATTTTGTATAAAATATACAAAAGTGTGAAGGCTATTGCTTAACGCATTGTAAGCCGCCCTGAGTCTCCGGAGAAGGGCGGCATATAAATCAAATTAAATAAAAATAAATTCACAAGACTCCTTCCCTTCTTCCCCCACAAACCCAGGAGGGAGGCGGCGTGCCCACCTTGCAGGGGTGTCAGGTGGATGTTCCCACAAGCCTCCCACCCAGCGAGCTGAACCCCCTCAACCGCGCCCAGCTCTTTCTTGCGCCTTTGCCTTCTGGACTTTGTAGTCCCCCGTCTTTTTGCACGCCTGAATGTGTGTTTGGTGTGTTGTTGGTGTGTGTGTTCCTCTTTCTTGGCTCTCCTCGTCCCTTTCCTCCCCACCCCCCTCCCTTGGCTGACTTGGCAAACCCGGGGCTCCTGCGCCCCTCCCCACATTTTGGGGAGGCTCTGGGGGCTCTGGGGAGGTGGGGTGGGGCTCCAGGCATCCCCCCAGCCCATCTTCCGCGTTCCTCCGACCCCGCGGTCCCCTCCCCAAGCTCAGATCCCCTCCCCAGGTATAAAGGGGTCGTGGGAAGGGGCTCCGCGCCTGACCAGGGGGTTGGACTAGAAGACCTCTGAGGGTCCCTCTTCCACCTCTTGTTGCATTCTGTTGACCCTGGCCGGGCGGTGTCAGGCAGTCGAGACCTACCTTCAGGTTAACGGCCGGGATCTCCATACCGACGGAGCTGCCTGCAGCTACCACCGCCGCCGCCGCCTTCCCCTTCTTCTTTCCCGGCCGCCCCGCCCCGCCCCGGCCTGCCTCCCTCCCTTCCTCCTCCTCCTCCGCCGGGAAGGGGCAGCCCCAAAGTCCGGCCCGCCTGCCAAAGGGGAGCCGCTCCGGAGCGACGCGTTTCCGAAGCGGTGAGCCTCTGAGCTTGTGCAGAGGGCTCTCTTTCCCTCTCCTTCTCTCACTTACTCCCCCTCTCTCCCTCCCTCTTCATCTCTGTCTCCCTCCCTCTCTCACTGATTCCCTGTCTCCCTCCCTCCCCCTCTCCCTCCCTCTTTCCCTGTCTCCCTCCCTTTCTGACTCCCTCCCCCCTCTCTCTGCATCCCTCTCTCTCTCACTCCCTCTATCTCTGTCTCCCTCCCCCACTCCCTCCCTCTACCTCTGTCTCCCTCCCTCTCTCACTGATTCCATCTCCCTCCCTCTCTGACTCCCTCCCCCCTCTCCCCCCTCTCCCTCTCTCCCTCTCTCTGCATCCCTCTCTCTCTCACTCCCCTCTCACTCCCTCTATCTGTCTCCCTCCCACTCTCACTGATTCCCTGTCTCCCTCCCTCCACTCTCTCCCTCCCTCTTTCCCTGTCTCCCTCCTCTCTCCCTGTCTCCCCCTTCCCTCCCTCCCTCACTGCCTCCCTCCCTCCCTCCCTCTACCTCTCTCCCTCCCTCTCTCACTGATTCCGTCTCCCTCCCTCTCTGACTCCCTCCCTCCCTCCCTCTCCCTCTCTCCCTCCCTCTACCTCTCCCTCCCTCTACCTCTGTCTCCCTCTACCTCTGTCTCCCTCCCTCTCTCACTGATTCCGTCTCCCTCCCTCTCTGACTCCCTCCCTCTCCCTGTCTCCCCCTCCCTCCCCCCTCTCCATCTCTCCCTCTCTCTGCATCCCTCACTCTCACCCCTCTCTCACTCCCTCTACCTCTGTCTCCCTCTCTCACTCACTCACTCCCTCTCCTTCACTCCTTCTACCTCTCTGTCACCCTCCCTCTCTCTCTCCCTCCTCTCTCCCTGTCTCCCCCTTCCCTCCCTCCTTCTCACTGCCTCCCTCCCTCCCTCCCCCTCCTCTCTTCCTGTCTCTCCCTTCCCTCCCTCCCTCTACCTCTGTCTCCCACTCTCACTCACTCATTCCCTCTCCCTCACTCCTTCTACCTCTCTGTCACCCTCCCTCTCTCTCTCCCTCCTCTCTCCCTGTCTCCCCCTTCCCTCCCTCCCTCTCACTGCCTCCCTCCCTCCCTCTCCCTCCTCTCTTCCTGTCTCTCCCTTCCCTCCCTCCCTCTACCTCTGTCTCCCACTCTCACTCACTCATTCCCTCTCCCTCACTCCTTCTACCTCTCTGTCGCCCTCCCCCTCTCTCTCTCCCTCCTCTCTCCCTGTCTCCTCCTTCCCTCCCTGCCTCCCTCTCTCTCCTTCCCTCCCTTCTCTCTCCGTCTCCCTCCCTCTCAATGCCTCCCTCTCTCTCAAACTCCCTCCCTCCCCCTCTCCCTCCCCCTCCCTCTCTTTTTCTGCCTCCTTCCCTCCCTTCCTTCCTGGGAATCAGCTATTGTGTCAGTATTGTATTGTGTTGTGTATAATAACATTCAGATAAACAACACCGCAACATAACCACGGCCCATTCATTGCAGCACCTGTTACTAATCATTTTTACTATCCTTTTTACTAAATGGTACGGGGGTACTCCTCGAATTGCAACCTACAATTGAGCCCAACGTATATGTCGGTAAGAGAGACAGTCAGTCAGTGAGGTTTGCCACATTTTATGACCTTTTATTTTTTTTGGCTGCAGTTGTTAAGTGAATCACTGGGGTTCTTCAAGCAGTCACATGGTCGTTAAGTGGATCGGGCTTCCCCCACTGACTTCTAGGTTGCAAAAAAGAGATTCCGTGACCCCGACATACCATAACCGTCATAAGTAGATGCCGGCGGCAAGCGTCTGAAATGTGATCACGTGGCCACGGGGATGCCACGAGGGTCGTCAGTGTGAAACACGGTCATAGGTCAAAGTCACTTTTTTCAGTGCCGTTGCAACATCAAATCAACGGTTGTAAGTTGAGGACTATACTGGGAAGAGGTGGGGGGGGGGAGGAAATTGTGTTATACCAAGTCCTAATTGTGGTGCTGAAAAATATTTACAGAATACTGTAATAATCTGCAAGTCTGTATTTACACACAGATTCACCCACAACGTTCGTCTCCCTTGGAGGAATCTGCAGGGCGATAAACAGGGGTGAAATGCTCCCGGTTCGGACCGGATCGCCCGATCCGGTAACGATGGAGGCGGGTGGTTTGGAGAACCGGTAGCAAAAATCCCTGCCTCCCACCATACCCAGCTGAGCCGCACGATCATCAGTGGCTTTAAAAAAAAAAAACCTTTTAAAAGCATTTTTTCTGCAACCTTTTCCGACGAAAAAATGCTTTTAAAAGTTAAAAAAAAAAGCCTCTGATGATCGTGCGGCTCAGCTGGAATTGTCGAAGGCTTTTAAAAGCATTTTTTCTACAACCTCTTCGGCCGAAGAGGTTATAGAAAAAATGTTTTGTTAAAAAACTTTTTTATTGAACAAACAAACATATTTGAAAAAATGTTTTTAAAAGGAAAAAAAGTCTCTGCTGATCAGGCAGGTCAGCTGGGATCGTCAGAGGCTTTTAAAAGCATTTTTTCTACAACTTCTTCGGCTGAAAAAATGCTTTTAAAAGTTAAAAAAAAAAGCCTCTGATGATCGTGCGGCTCAGCTGGAATTGTCGAAGGCTTTTAAAAGCATTTTTTCTACAACCTCTTCGGCCGAAGAGGTTATAGAAAAAATGTTTTTTTAAAAAACTTTTTTATTGAACAAACAAACATATTTGAAAAAATGTTTTTAAAAGGAAAAAAAGCCTCTGCCGATCAGGCAAGTCAGCTGGGATCGTCAGAGGCTTTTAAAAGCATTTTTTTACAACCTCTTCAGCCGAAGAGGTTGTAGAAAAAATGGTTTTAAAAGTTAAAAAAAAAAAGTTGGCCACGCCCACTCAGTCATATTATCCCCCCCCAAGCCACGCCCACAGAACCAGTAGTACGAATTTTACATTTCTCTACTGCCCCCAAGGTAATGTTTTCAACCCACCCAGCAGGCTTATGGAAGTGCATCGAGGAAAGGAGACCCAGAGGCGATGTTTCGAGAGGCGAAAACTATTTAATTTGAAACCGAAACACGCAAAGCCGGACGACAAGGGTTGGTCTCAGGCAGGAGCTTTCCAAAGGAAGGGGTGCAAAAAAAGGAATCTGCAGCATGAAGGCATTCCCCACCCCCCCAAATAAAGGGGAGTTTCCTTTCACTCGTGTGCTGTGAGTCAAGTTTCTAGACCTGGTGTTGTTGGTTTTTTTAACACAGCTAAAACACTACAGCCGTAACGGTGAACCTATGGCACGGGTGCCCCTGGTGGCACGCGGAACCATATTGGTGGGCACGCGAGGGTTTGCCTTAGCTCGGCTCCAACTGATTTTCAGGCCTTCCAGTCCCACCGAAAGTCAGGAAATTGGCTGTTTCTGGCCTCCGGGGAGATGGGGAAGGCTGTTTTTGCCCTCCCCAGGCTCCTAGAAAGCCCCTGGAGCCTGGGGAGGGGGAAAAACAGGCCCACCGGGCCATCACGTGCCAAAAGCCGGGGGAAGTGGGAGGGATCACGTACGCATGCGCGGGAGGGCGGGGCGCATTGAATTATGGATGTGGGCACATGTACCCGTGACCCACCACGCTCCCCCCGCTTTTGGCACGCGACGGCAAAAAGATTAGCCGTCACTGCCCTACAAAAAACAAAAAATAGTCAGCGCTTGGTGATTTTTTTCCCAAGAGGTTTAAGTTTAAGTTTATTCAGATTTATATCCCGCCCTACTCCCCGAAGGGACTCAGGGCGGCGAACAGCCAATTAAAATACAATATAATGCAAAAGTTAAAAATTTAAAATAAATTAGACCATTAGGCTGAAATAATTAAAATCCAATTTTAAAAACATTTAAAACCCAATATAAAACCCATTTATAAAGGGAGGTTTAAGCCAGGCCAGCCTGATAAAATAGGAACGTTTTCAGGGCCCGGCGGAAGGTACGTAGGTCCTGTATCCTCCTTATCTCAGGGGGGAGCTCGTTCCAGATGGCCGGTGCCCCCACAGGGAAGGCTCTCCCCCTGGGGGCCGCCAGTCGACACTGTTTGACTGACGGCACCCTGAGGAGCCCCTCTCTGTGGGAACGGACTGGTCGGTGAGAGGCTATTGGTGGCAGAAGGCGGTCCCGAAGATACCCTGGTCCCAAGCCATGGAGCGCTTTGAAGATAGTAACCAGAACCTTGAAGCGCATCCGGAAGACCACTGGGAGCCAGTGCTGCTCGTGCAGGAGGGGAGTCACATGGGAGCGCCACGTCGCTCCCATCACCACCCGCGCGGCCGCATTCTGGACCAGTTGGAGCCTCCAGGAGTTCCTCAAGGGGAGCCCCATGTAGAGAGCATTACAGTAGTCCAGGCGTGAGGTGACGAGGGCGTGAGTGACTGTGCGTAACGAATCCCGATCCAGAAAGGGACGCAACGGGCGAATCAGGCGAACCTGATAAAAACTCCTCCCGGCCACGACCGTCATATGCCCTTCTAAAGACAGCCGCGAGTCCAGGAGGACGCCCAAGTTGCGAGCCCTATCTGTGGGGGACGAGGACTCGTCCCCAATAGTCAGAGATGGCGTCAACTGACTATATCGGGATGTCGGAAACCATAGCCACTTGGTCTTGGAAGGGTTGAGCCTGAGTCTGTTCCTCCCCATCCAGATCCGTACGGCCTTCCGTGAAACACCTTCCTTTAGTTTGCGCTTGCCTTTCGTAGCAATTCAGTTTTACAGCTTTTCGAGGAGTACTCGGCAGGGAGAGGGGGCCTGTTGCATCTCTGGATGAGACACTGGCTGAACCCCAATCTTTTTTTATTTTTATTTTTATTTTTGTAAATCCTGCCACGCTCAGCTCTCCCTTCTCCGCCTCCAGTCTCTCCCAGAGCAGGGAAGGAGATAACTGCCGGAACGCTGACTCGCAAAGAGCTACAGCAGTCAACCTCCAACAAATTCGGGAAGAATTTATTTCAGAAAGTTTTGTTTTTGTTCCCCTCCTTGGATTCCTCCTTGTGTGCCTTTGAGGCCAGTCCACACCCAAAGTTATAAATTAACCGTGCCCACTTTGAAGTCCCTCTCATTAGTCTCTTTCTCTCTCTCTCTCTCTCTCTCTCTCTAGATATTAAGGAAAGACCCTTGATCGGTATCCGCAGAATCTGGCTCCACGCAGCGGCCTCTTCGTCGGACGACCCTGCGGTTCCGGTGGAATTTGGCGTAACAACGGAAACCTAGCGTGGGAGGAGAAAAAACATGGAGCAAAGTTTAAGGGGAAAATGTGTTGCAGCCGAATCAGAGGAGGAGGAGGAGGAGGAGGCGTGGGAGTTGGGGTCAGCATCAAGGCAACCCGGGATCTCCGAGGGGGAAGAGGGAATGGAGCGGTCAGCGATAGAGACAGAGGTGGAGCTTAGGCCGTCCGTCAGCCCTCAGATGGAGAGTCAACAGACCCCCAAGTCTGGAGGTGGCTGATGAGGAAGAGGAGGAACAGCTGGGTCCAGTGCCTGATGCACGGATGCACAGAAGGCAGAGGAGAGGAGAGCAGTGGAAATCAATGGGCCGGTCCTTGGGATGGAAGAGCCATCGCTGCTAACAAAGCCCCACCCTAGCTCTGGGGATAAAAGGTAGGGGGCGGAGATGAATAGGTGTGGCAGACAACTATTCATCTCCCTGCCGGATGGATTTGTTAGTCTGCATTGAGGGAGAAACTTTTTGCCGGGTTTGCCGGCACTCCTAATTAAAGGAATCTTTTGTGTTCAGAGGGGTAGTCGTGTTTGGGGAACTTGGTCAGAACAAAAGGTCTTCAAACGAGGAGGACAACACCACAAACCCCGGTTCTTTGTACACCCCCCTCCTCCTGAGAGATAGACCATCCATCCCCCCTTGCCAAGAAACTTCTCCATGTACCTTCAGTGCACATACAGTCGTCGTAACATTTGTTGTTAAGCCCACGGTTGTGCAGCTTGCAGAGGTGTTCGCGCAAATCACAACAGCTACCTGTGTTGTGACAAACAACAGGTTTTAACACACAACCCAAAGCAGCATCGAACCAGCCCTGTGAGCAAATCCTGCCCTCTCGTATCTTTCTCCTTTCTGGGGAGGCTAGTCCTCATGAAATGCAGCGGCACCCACCTGACAGGCAGTCCAAGTGATGATCGCAGGGCTCCCCTTCGGCCGACGTGGTCTCGTTGCCGCTTTTGTGAGTCCGCCCTGGCAGGGCAACGGAGAGAAAGGAGAGGGAAAACGGGTGAAAAAAAGGGGTAGATGCTTACTAACCAAGGAGGCTCCTGTTGTGGTCCGCCAGCAGCCTGCAAAGCTGGCAGCGGAGTCAGACGGCGATGAGGCTGAGGAGGAACAGGGGCCAATCCTGGGGAATGCCCGGATGAGGGGTCTGCGTCAGAGGCAGAGATGGGGCCAGGGCCATCGGGAAGTGATGTGCGGACTCCGGAACCTCCAGAGGCTGACAGTAGAGAGGTAGAGGAACAGGAGAAGCCTGTTCCTAGTGCACAAATGAGAAGAGCTGCCAGAAGGCAGGAGCAGATAAAGCAGAGAGGACGACTCGGGAGTAAGGCCAAGAGATGATTGGCCCCTCCTATAAGGCCTAAAAGACCAGCAATGGCTCTTGGCCTCTTTTCCGGAAAACAACATTGAGAGAATTGCTTCTTGTTTCACTGTATTCATTTCTTGTCGGCGTCTTCTGCTTCTGAACTTTTGCCAAGAAAAGCCTTTGGCAGGTTGCCTAATTATACCAAGATCGGTGATAAACTGAGGAATGGTGTTTTGAAGAATTTGCTTTAATTTAGTTTGGACTGCGCTGAGAATGAGTTCATTCTCAGCTGTTCTAATAAAGTCTGTTTGTTTTCAAACTGTTTGCATTTAATACTAACTACTCGAGCCTCGGTCACAACAGGTCTGTCTAATCTTTAGGCCCGTCGGCCGTCTCTTTTCTGTGGATTTCCCCAACCCAGCCAGGTGTTTACCTTTTTTCCTGTCAGAAGTCCACATGTCCAGCCGCAGGTCTTCGTAGTCCGTCCAGTCAAAGAGAGCCATGTCCAGGGTGGGCATAACGTCGCCCTCTTGCCACTCACGGAGTTGGGGCTGGGAGGAGATGGCCCGGACAGGAAGGGAATCCTCCATCAATGTCTGAGGCATGGGGCTGGGGAGAGAGGTGGGGGCTGAAGCAGCCCCAGCCCCTTCCCCTTGGAAGGGCCGAAAATGTTCCCCAAGGCCGGCTGGCTTCTTCACCAAGGCCCGTGGTCTCAGCTTGGAGCCTTTTCCTAAAAGAGGCAAGAACCAGAGCAGGAGAATCTCGCCACTCTGCCCTTCAGAGAGAGTGCTCCTGTCTGTGGAGGCTTTGCAAAGCCCTACAAGGATCACCTGGCAATTAGACCCAGGAAGGACTTTGAATTTCCGCTAACCAAAGCGCCTTAGCTTCAGGGGTCCAGTTCCTCTGGGCAGGAAGACTGCTCCTTACACTGGAGGGTCTCTCTCTCTCTCTCAGTGGAGGACTCATGTCAGCCGTCGTCGTACAGCAGACCGCCATTTTAA
>CM075974.1:5007500-5020000 GCA_038048745.1 Coluber constrictor foxii | reverse complement strand
CAGTATTCTTTCCCCAGGAGTGAGGAGGGAATGGGGATTTTGCAGTATCCTTCCCCTGGCGTGGGGAGGGAATGGGGATTTGGCAGTATCCTTCCCCTGCCACGCCTAGAGAACCGGTAGGGGAAAATTTTGAATGTCACCCCTGCCTTAAACCAGTTTTTATGAACCTTGGCAACTTGAAGAGGTGCGGACTTCAACTCCCAGAATTCCCCAGCTGGTCATGGGGAATTCTGGGAGTTGAAGTCCACACCTCTTCAAGTTGCCAAGGTTGAGAAACACTGACATGAGTGAAGATTGTGTGGATTAATTAAAACAAATCACAATAAGCCCCAAAAAATTGCAGCAGCCCCGTGGTCACATGATCAATTCGAATGCTTGGCAACTGGCATGTACTTATGACTGTTGAGGGGGGTCTATTGTTTGGAAAGGGAAGACGTGACCCATTTAGAAACAGAGGGGAAGGCGCCGACTTGCTCAAAGCGTTGCCTGGAAACGTTTTGCGGCCTTTTCGGAAATAAATTCTGCTAGAAATCTCTATAGCCACGTGATCAGACTCCGGACTCTTGTCAACCGGCTCATATTTATTTAAAACGCGGCAAAACTGACTGAACGTTTGGACTCAGTCGCGGTCATATATTAAGGACTTCCTGGTCTTCCTTGAAGCATTTCGAGGGCCAAAGCTAAAAACAAACCGGCTCCTTCAAGGCTGCTCGCTCTCTAAGGCCAAAAAATGAGTTAAAAAATCCACAAAGGCAGGTTGGAATAATGTCAATGCGACCAGCGGTGGGTTTCAGAAATGCTTACCACCGGTTCGCCCCATGCGTGTGCATGTTCGCTTCACGCACAAGCATGCCTTCCACGCATGTTCTTTGCTCACACACGTGCCTTCCGCGCATGCGCCCAGCCTCAAAGACATGGCTAAATAGGACGGCATTATGCCAGGGTGAGCCAACCCACAGTCGCCGCTACCAATTTGCCCGAACAGTACGAACCGGCTAAATACCACTTCTGAATTTAACCGCCTGAAATTTCCAATGAGCTGAAAACCTGGTAGACCAGATGGGAAAAACAACGGTTTTCCAATCCTTGAGGAAACACAACTTTGTTTTGTTCGAACCAGCTGAATACCACTTCTGAATGTGACCGCCTGAAATTCCCAAGGAGCTGCAAACCCGGTAGACCAGATGGGAAAAACAATGGTTTTCCAGGCCTTGAGGAAACACAACCTTGTTTTGTTCGAACCGGCTGAATACCACTTCTGAATGTAACCACCTGAAATTCCCAACGAGTTGCAAACCCGGTAGACCAGATGGGAGAAAAAACGGTTTTCCAATCCTTGAGGAAACACAACGTTGTTTTCTTCGAACCGGCTGAATACCACTTCTGAATGTGACCTCCTGAAATTCCCAACGAGTTGCAAACCCGGTAGACCAGATGGGAAAAACAACGGTTTTCCTAATCCTTGAGGAAACACAACATAGTTTTGTTCGAACCGGCTGAATACCACTTCTGAATGTGACCGTCTGAAATTCCCAACGAGTTGCAAACCCGGTAGACCAGATGGGAAAAACAACTGTTTTCCAATCCTTGAGAAAACACAACATAGTTTTGTTCGAACCGGCTGAATACCACTTCTGAATGTGACCGTCTGAAATTCCCAACGAGTTGCAAACCTGGTAGACCAGATGGGAAAAACAACTGTTTTCCAATCCTTGAGAAAACACAACATAGTTTTGTTCGAACCGGCTGAATACCACTTCTGAATGTGACCGTCTGAAATTCCCAACGAGCTGAAAACCCGGTAGACCAGATGGGAAAAACAACGGTTTTCCAAGCCTTGAGGAAATACAACGTTGTTTTGTTCGAACCGGCTGAATACCACTTCTGAATGTGACCGCCTGAAATTCCCAATACAATGCGTACAATGCCAAAAGCATTCATCCTGTTGAGGGAAGCTTTCACACATTCACAAATGCATCCCATCAAGCAAGATATTTTTTGCCAGGAGTCCAGCGTCCTTTTGAATTCCACACACACACCCCGCCAGGGCATCGCGTCGAAGAAAATCGTCCTTCTTGCCAAGCCACAAAACAGGTGCGGCATTCACACCGTGACACCCCCACCCACCCCACTCGCCCTCTTGATACTCCCTATCTGGATGACGACTCCGCGGAAAAAAGGATGCTGAGAGGATAATAACATACCCACAGCTCCGGGGACAAGCCATTATTGTCTTGTGTTTCCAAGCTGACGGACTGGATGTTCCAGAAAGGAGCACATCGTCAGGACTTGGCAAGGGGTCAGGATGGCCTTCGAGTTCATGCGAAACCAAGCCGGGCACGCCAGCCACCATGCCATGAGCGATGGAGAGGAGGGGGAGAAAGAGGGAAAACCCCCATTGTTGGCAAAATTGAGTTTTTCCCGCCCCGCTGAGCCAGCCTCCATCTGCTGTCCCCGAAATTCCGGTGGCGGAGGCCGTTTGGACCACAGCCACAAGCGCTTGTGTTAAATGACAGCCCTGTTTCCTTCTTCCCAAAATCCCCCCCCCTCCACATGCCCACAGCACACACACACCCCCCCCCAAAGATGCATTTGGCACCCCCTTCTCCTGCAATTACTCTTGATTATTTCCGGGGTGTTGAATCGGGTTTATAAAGAGTTTTCTTTCTCCCCCCCCACCATCTTTCAGTCTCTTTTGTTTTCCAAGCAGACCCCTGCTTTGATTTTAGTAAAATCGCCCCCCCCGGGTCCTCCCGCTCCTTGCAACCGCCTCAAATTCAGAAGCTGCGGACTATTGAAATTTGGCTCTTTTTAAAATCCATTTCAGGATTGAGGGAGGGGGGGGGGCGGCCTGCATTCAGCTCTAAGCAGCCCCCTCCTCACCTTGCACCCACCCCGGGAGATGAACTCATGAAGTATTTCAGTCTTCTACAGTTTCAAGGCTCGAATACAGAGAGTCCTCAACGTACGGCTTACAAGGGAAGTCAAAATAGCCACTGTTAAACAAGACAGTTGTTAAGCAGAATAGGACTGAAAGGGACCTGTGGAGGTCTTCTAGTCCACCCCCTTGCTCAAACAGGAAACACTATCCCATTTCAGACAGGAAGCTGCCTGGTTTCTTCTTAAATCCCCCCCCCACTCCCCCAGTGATGGAGCGTCCCGCGACTTCTGGTGGCCAGCTGTTCCACTGGCTAATTGTCCTCACTTTTAGAAAGTCTCTGCTTAATTCCAGGTTGTTTCTCTCTTTGATCGGTTTCCATCCATTGTTTCTTGTCCTGCCTTCTTTGGTGCTTCTGGGAAGCGATATACAAGTCTAAGTGCTATTCCTTCCTTCCTTCCTTCCTTCCTTCCTTCCTTCCTTCCTTCCTTCCTTCCTTCCTTCCTTCCTTCCTTCCTCTCATTCACCCACCCATCTTCCTTCCTTCCTTCCTTCCTTCCTTCCTTCCTTCCTTCCTTCCTCCCTCCCTCCCTCCCTCCCTCCCAGTGGTTAGAATACAGTATTGCAGGCTAACTCTTCCCACAGCCAGGAGTTCGATCCTGACCGGCTCAAGGTTGACTCAGCCTTCCATCCTTCCGAGGTGGGTAAAATGAGGAGCCAGATTGTTCTGGGGACAAGAGGCTGACTCTGTAAACTGCTCAGAGAGGGCTGTGAAGCAGTATATAAGTCTAAGTGCCCTTTCCTTCCTTCCTTCCTTCCTTCCTTCCTTCCTTCCTTCCTTCCTTCCTTCCTTCCTTCCTTCCTTCCTTCCTTCCTTCCCAATGATTAGAATGCAGGATTGCAGGCTAATTCTGCCGACTGCCAGCAGTTCAATCCTGACCGGCTCAAAGTTGACTCAGCCTTCCGTCCTTCCGAGGTGGGTAAAATGAGGACCCAGATTGTTGGGGGCAAGAGGCTGACTCTGTAAACCGGTTAGAGAGGGCTGTAAAAGCATGGTGAAGCGGTATGTAAGTCTAAATGCTATTGCTACCTTCCTTCCTTCCTTCCTTCCTTCCTTCCTTCCTTCCTTCCTTCCTTCCTTCCTTCCTTCCTTCCTTCCTTCCTTCCTTCCTTCCTTCCTTCCTTCCCTCCCCCCCCCTCGCTTCCTCCCTCCCTCCCTCCCAGTGGTTAGAATACAGTATTGCAGGCTAACTCTGCCCCACTACCAGCAGTTCGATCCTGACCGGCTCAAAGTTGACTCAGCCTTCCATCTTTCTGAGGTGGGTAAAATGAGGACCCAGATTGTTGGGGGCAAGAGGCTGACTCTGTAAACCGCTTAGAGAGGGCTGTAAAAGCATGGTGAAGCGGTATGTAAGTCTAAATGCTATTCCTTCCTTCCTTCCTTCCTTCCTTCCTTCCTTCCCTCCCTCCCTCCCTCCCTCCCTCCCTCCCTCCCTCCTAGTGGTTAGAATACAGTATTGCAGGCTAACTCTGCCCCACTGCCAGCAGTTCGATCCTGACCGGCTCAAAGTTGACTCAGCCTTCCGTCCTTCCGAGGTGGGTAAAATGAGGAGCCAGATTGTTGGAGGTCAAGAGGCTGACTCTGTCAACCGCTTCGAGAGGGCTGTAAAAACAACTGTAAAGTGGTATATAAAGTCTAAGGGCTATTGCTAAGTGAATCCGGCTTCCCCGTTGATTTTGCTTCTCAGAGAGTCGCAAAAGGGGATCCTGTGACCCCCAGGACACCGCAACCCGTCATAAATATGAGTCAGTTGCCAAGCGGTCGGATTTTGATCACGTGACCACGGGGAGGCTGCGACAACGGTAAAAAAAGGTCCTAGATCTCTTTTTTTTTCAATGCCGTCGTAACTTCGAAGATCACTAAACGAATGTCTGTAAGTAGGGGATTATCTATATTGCAACCTGGTCTTATATTGTAAACGCAAATAACTTTGTTGTTGTCCGTTAAACCATACAGGTCGTCCAGTGATGGGTTGCCCCCAGTGGTGAAATGTAAAATTTGTTACTACCGGTTCTGTGGGCGTGGCTTGGTGTGTGTGTGGGTAATACGACTGAGTGGGCGTGGCCAACTTTTTTTTTTAACTTTTAAAACTATTTTTCTACAACCTCCTTGGCTTTTAAAATGCTTTTAAAAGCCTCTGACGATCCCAGCTGACTTGCCTGAACGGCAGAGGCTTTTCTTTTTTTTTAAAGCCTCTGACGATCCTGGTTGACTTGTCTGATCGGCAGAGGCTTTTATTCTTTTTTAAAAGCCTCTGACGATCCCAGTTGACTTGCCTGATCATCAGAGACTTTTCTTTTTTTTAAAAGCCTTTGACGATCCCAGTTGACTTGCCTGATTGGCAGAGACTTTTCTTTTTTTTAAAAAGCCTCTGCCGATCCCAGCTGACTTGCCTGATCGGCAGAGGCTTTTCTTTTTTTTAAAAGCCTCTGATGATCCCAGCTGACTTGTCTGATCAGCAGAGGCTTTTATTCTTTTTTAAAAGCCTCTGACGATCCCAGCTGACTTGCCTGATTGGCAGATGCTTTTCTTTTTTTTTAAAAGCCTCTGCCGATCCCAGCTGACTTGCCTGAACGGCAGAGACTCTTCTTTTTTTAAAAAGCCTCTGACGATCCCAGCTGATCGGCAGAGGCTTTTCTTTTTTTTTAAAAGCCTCTGACGATCCCAGCTGACTTGCCTGAGGTTTTGCTTTTACTTTTAAAAGAGGTTGTAGAAAAAATGCTTTTAAAAATAAAATAAAAAGCCTCTGATGATTGCGCGGCTCAGCTGGGCATGGGGGTGGGGAGGAATTTTTGCTACTGGTTCTCCGAACCAACCGCCGCCATCGCTACCGGATCAGGCGATCCGGTCCGAACCAGGAGCATTTCACCCCTGTTGGGGGAAGCTCCCCAGTTTGGACCAATTCGTAAGAACCGGTAGTAAAGGTAAGTAGAACCCACCCCTGAGGTAGTCCTCGACTTACAACTGTTCATTTAATGACCATTTGAAGTTACAACAAGACTTATGACCATTTTTCACACTTACAACCGTTGCAGCATCCCCGGGGTCCTGTGATCAAAATTCAGACGCTTGGCAACTGCTTCGTATTTATGACCGTTCATGTTTCCCGTGGGGGGGTGGGATGTCCCGGGATTCCCTTCTGCGACCTTCCTGACCAGCAAAATCAACGGGGAGTCCAGATTCACTCAACAACCACGTTACTTATTTAACAAATGCAAGGGTTCACTTAACAACGGTGGCAAGAAAAGTCATAAACCGGGACAAACTCCCTTAAAGAAATGTTTCGCTTAGTGACATAAATTTTTGGGCTCAATGGTGGTCGTAACCTGAGGACTACCCGTAATTCTAAATATTTTTCAATGTCTTCTTCGGTTAACTCAGTAGGATCCTCCGTGGAGATTTTTTTGGGTTTACAGAACTCAAATCTCATCCGGAATTAGCTTTGAGAGTCCTCAAACCTTCCTTCCTTCCCTTTCCTTTGGTGATGCCCCATCCAGGGGTGAAATCCAGCAGGTTCTGGAGAACCCGTAGCGGAAATTTTGAGTAGTTTGGAGAACCGGCAAATACCACCTCTGGCTGGTCTCAGAGTGGGGTGGAAATGGGGATTTTGCAATATCTTTCCCCCAGGAGTGGAGGGGGAATGGGGATTTTGCGGTATCCTTTCCCTGCCACGCCCACCAAGCCACCAACCACGCCCACCAAGCCACACTCACAGAACAGGTAGTAAAAATTTCTGAATTTCATTCATGGTATGGATGGGCTCACTGCGCCCATCCATACCAAAACTAGGCCTGACCCCCCACTTAGCTTCCTGAAATCAGCCAAATAAAACCCATCTGGGAAAAAAAATCAAGAAAATAACTTCCTTTCTGAACATCACTGGGGCATATTTTCCAAAAAGTATTTGATTTTCAGTTTAAAATATTTTAAATAATTTAGGCGGTAACCCGAAGGCGGCTGGAGAAAACACCCCCTCTATTAAGCAACTGCCGGTGAGAATTGCAAAAATGGTCTTGAAATTCTGTCAGAGGTTAAAGAGCCACAAAGTTTCAGAAAGTCATCAGCCTTTAAATTAACTTTTTTTCCCCCCAACCTTGGTTACTTTTAAGAGGTGTGGACTTCAACTCCCAGAATTCCCCAGCCAACATGGCTGACTGGGGAATTCTGGGAATTGAAGTCCACACCTCTTAAAAGTGGCCAAGGTTGGGAAACACGAGTAAATATTGGGTGGTTTATTTAAGACAAATCACAATCATAACCACCAAATAACCAAGCGGATTTTTAAAAAATGTACCCAATGCTTACAAACTACACCTTCCAGTTAACTGAAGCTGCAAAGATGCAGTTTAGCAGTAACAGGACCCTGGAGGTCATCTAGCCGAACCCCCTTGCTCACGCAGGAGATCTGTACTAGGGATTCAAACTGCCGAACTGCCGACTTTTCTGATCAACAAGCTCAGTGCCTTAGCCACTGAGCCACCTAGTTTTATTTTTATTTATTTATTTATTTATTTTTTAAATTTGATTTATATGCCGCCCTTCTCCGGAGACTCAGGGCGGCTTACAATGCGTTAAGCAATAGCCTTCATACTTTTTGTATATTTATACAAAGTCAGCTTATTGCCCCCACAAACTGGGTCCTCAATTTACCCACCTTAGAAAGGATGGAAGGCTGAGTCGACCTTGAGCCTGGCTAGGATTGAACTCAGAGAAATTACAGGCAGCTGGTGTTAATTGCTGCCTTTAGTAGGAGGCATTAGCCCCCTACGCTACACAGGCTCCTGTGTAGCGTAGCAAATCCACAAACTCGGGGTAAATAAACCCAGAAAAAATCAGAATTAGAAAATGTAGAGTCTGGGAATGAAAAGCTGGCAGGAAAATAAAAGATTGATTGATTGATTGATTTGATTTATATGCCGCCCTTCTCCGGAGACTCAGGGCGGCTTACAATACATTAAGCAATAGTCTTCATACTTTCGATTGGACTAACGGCATGCCAAACCAAGCATGGACATGTCTCGCGAAGCTCGAAGCAAAGAGAGATATTCCCGCTTGGCAAATTTAACCCACATTTGTGGAGTTAAAAACCCTTGTTACTCTAACTTGTTTTTAAAAACTCAGTTTTAAAACCTGAGATCCCAAGCAGCCCTCTTCTCTGAAAGCCGGTCAGCCTTGATCACAATAGGGGAGCGGGATAAAATTGGCAATCGACCCTACTCAGTGGGGTGTGTTTATGGGGACGGTGAAAGAGCTGGCTTGTGCAAACTTGTCCAAAGAAAAGATAAAACCCTCTAAAGAGATATTTAACCACAACACACACAAAAAAATGTGGGAGAGTAGGGAGATAAAAGAAACTGCCAGAATTCTCGCTAGTGGACAACGTAAATTTTATCTGCAATTTCAAACCGCAACTCACCCTTCATTTGGGACATTTAAAAAAAATATATCTAAATGCATTTAAAAAAAAATATAGTTTTTTTCTGAGTGTATCCTTTGGAGGCAAAAGGAGAGGGGGGGAAAATGGTGGATTTTGTTTGCATTCTGCAGGGAGAAGATAATTGCTAGAATGTAGAAGTTATAATGTTTGGGGAATTATTGATTAATGGGCTTAAATCCCACATCCCCCACCCCACCACCAGCCAAAGGCTTCAGCATTTTAGTCCCTTTGTTATAACTACAGCACAGTTTTTTAAAAGGCGATCAAGAGGGACGCCACTAAAACCAGTCCCATGCCAATCAAATACACACATCGAATGCAATGATTAAAATGAAGTTTTTAATGTCGTCCCTAACTGCACAGGCCCAACAAAATCCTGAATTATATCCACAGCGTGTTCCTATCCCAGCTCACCTTGGCTGAGGAGGGCCCAGGTAGAGGGCAGAGAAAGAAAGAATTTTGAAAATGCAGTTAATTAATTAATTAATTAATTAGTTACTTACCTAATTAATTAATTAATTTAAATTTGTATACCGCCCTTCTCCTATTGGACTCAGGGCGGTGCACAGCCAAGAATAAAAAAAAATTCCAATCCAAAATTTAAAATTATTAAAAGAATTATATAAATTTGGCCCAAAATTTAAAACAACCCACATTACAATTTAAAATATCCAAGGGTGGGTGGGTGGGGGTGTTACGCCAGCCCAGCTTGATGAAACAAAAGAGTTTTTAGAGTTAATAAAATACACCCCCCCAAAAAAATCAGAAGATTCGAGGAGTTTCACCCCCCTTCCCACACAACTTCTGGAAAATATAGATCCTGCTTTTTAATTTCTTCAGCCGAACACAGATTTCGTAGGTCTGGAGGAGATGGAACATTTTTAATTTTCTGGGTTTTTTTTTTAACTTAAAATCTGGGATTGAAGGCAGGGTTGGACGGGTGCAGAGGGCACCCCCTGCCTGTCCTCTGCCCCCCACTTCCCCCCCCGCCCCAATGACCCTCCCCATCACTGCCCAAAGCTACTCACCCACTCAGAGCGACAGAGAGGGATTTACCAGCTGGCTAACTCTGCCTTCTTTGACAGACTGGTCCAGCTAGCGGCAAAGCAGAGGGTTGGAGTGGGGTGGGGATGGGGGGGAAGCTGGGCCTGGGGTCCTCCCTTGCCTCCTGGGAGGGAGGGAGGGAGGGGGGCCTGGAGGAAGAGAAGTGGAGGGTGTGAAGAGGGGGTGTGTTTTGGCCGGCTTTATTTATTAATTTTTAGCGGGAGGAGGTGGTGATGGAATAAGAAGTGATTGCTGGTGGGCATTGCAAAGAGGGGAGGGGCGCTCTGTCTCTCTCTCTCTCTCTCTCTTTCTTTTCCCCCCTCCCCAAATCAGGACCCAGCTCAACAAAGGGAACAAAGAGCTGGGATGCAGCCAGTGGATCATCGCAGCCCCAGAGAAGAAAAGGGCACCATGGGGAAATGGCAGATGAGGAGGAGTGGATCTATACTCCCCCACCCTCCGAGGGGATAGGAGGATTGGGGGGGGGCGGCATTTAACCGCCTGCCAGGCACAGTCTCTCACCCCCACCCCAATTCATTTCTGCCTACCTCGCAGCCCCTCTTTCTCTCCCCAGCCTCCAGCCTCCATCCCCTTCCCAGGTGCATTGTGGGAAACTCCCCAAAGTAAGAAAGGATGCTTAACAAGAGGAGGTGGGGGGGAAATCGGCCGGTCGGAAGAGCCTCGAGGGAGGGGGGGGGATGCCAAGCAGGGGAAAAGCCTCCTCCCCCACCATATAAAGGAGGAGAACCTCACCTGTCTAGCTGAAACTCCAGCCTAGCCATTTGCAACGGGGAGTCCATCTGTGGTCCGCGTGGGGTGGGTGGGTGGTGGGCTGGTGGTACCGTGTTTTAGCCCCCCTGGCTTTGAGATCGTTCCCCACACAAAAGGGGGCGGGGTCAGACCCTCCCCCTTTTCCTGCTTACTCGGGAGTAAAAAGCTCGCAAGGGAAGAAGGAGCGTGGGCGCAGCTCCTGCAGCTGGGTGGCTCCTCTCCTCCGCCACCTCCTGTGACCCCGGCCCCCCGACCCCCGTTGCTTGCATTCCAGAGTCCATCAGCCCCAGCCCAGAGAAAGAAAGAAAGAAAGAAAAAAAAGGAGGAAGGAAGGGGAGAAAGGGAAGGAAGGAGAAAAGGGAGGGGGGGGAAATGAATGAATAAATGAATGAAGGAGGGAGGGAGGAAAGGAAGGAAGGAAGGAAGGGAAATGAATGAAGGAGGGAGGGAGGGAAGTAGGAAGGAAGAGGAGAAAGGGAAGAAGAAGAAAAGGGAGGGAAGGAGGAGGGAAGGAAGGAGAATGAGAGAGGGAGGGAGGAAGAGGAGAAAGGGAGGGAGGGAGGAGGGAAGGAAGGAAAATGAATGAAGGAGGGAGGGAGGAAGGAAGGAAGAGGAGAAAGGGAAGGAGAAAAGGGAGGAAGGGAGGAAGGAAAATGAATGAGGGAGGGAGGGAGGGAGGGAGGAGGGAAAATGAATGAATACATAAATGGAGGGAGGGAGGGAGGGAGGAAGGAAAATGAATGAGGGAGGGAGGGAGGAAGGAAGGAAGAGGAGAAAGGGAAGGAAGGAGAAAAGGGAGGGAGGAGGGAAGGAAGGAAGGAAAATGAATGAGGGCGGGAGGGAGAAAGAGGAGAAAGGGAGGGAGGGAGGAGGGAAGGAAGGAAGGAAAATGAATGAAAGGGAGGAAGGAAGGAAGGAAGGAAGGAAGAGGAGAAAGGAAAGGAGAAAAGGGAGGAAGGGAGGAAGGAAAATGAATGAGGAAGGAAGGGAGGGAGGAGGGAAGAGGAGAAAGGGAAGGAAGAAGAAGAGGGAGGGAGGGAGGAAGGAAAATGAATGAATAAATGAATGGAGGGAGGGAAGGAGGGAGGGAGGGAGGAGGGAAGGAAAATGAATAAATGAGGGAGGGAGGGAGGGAGGAAGGAAGGAAAAGGGGAGGGAGGAAGGAAGGAAGGAAGGAAGGAAGGAAAATGAATGAGGGAGGGAGGAAGAGGAGAAAGGGAGGGAGGGAGGAAGGAAGGAAGGAAGGAAGGAAGAGGAGAAAGGGAAGGAGAAAAGGGAGGAAGGGAGGAAGGAAAATGAATGAGGAAGGAAGGGAGGGAGGAGGGAAGAGGAGAAAGGGAAGGAAGAAGAAAAGGGAGGGAGGGAGGAAGGAAAATGAATGAATAAATGAATGGAGGGAAGGAAGGAGGGAGGGAGGAGGGAAGGAAAATGAATAAATGAGGGAGGGAGGGAGGAAGGAAGGAAGGAAAAGGGGAGGGAGGAAGGAGGGAAGGAAGGAAGGAAAATGAATGAAGGAGGGAGGGAGGAAGGAAGGAAGGAAGGAAGAGGAGAAAGAGAAGGAGAAAAGGGAGGGAGGAAGGAAGGAAAATGAATGAAGGAGGGAGGGAGGGAGGGAGGAAGGAAGGAAGAGGAGAAAGAGAAGGAGAAAAGGGAGAGAGGGAGGAAGGAAGGAAAATGAATGAAGGAGGGAGGGAGGAAGGAAGGAAGGAAGGAAGAGGAGAAAGAGAAGGAGAAAAGGGAGAGAGGGAGGGGGGAAGGAAAATGAATGAATGAATGAATGAATGAATGAATGAATGAATGAATGAATGAGGAAGGAAGGAAAGAAGGAAGGAAAGGCAGCCGGGTCTCCACGAAGCCCGGGCGCTAAGACCGCGGGCGGGCGGCCGAGCGAGCGAGCGAGAGCCGGGCTGGGCGCGTCCAACAGCCGCTCCGCCTTCCGCCGCCATCAGCCCCGAGCAGCCTCCGCCGGGAAGGTAAGCGCCCAGCCGGTCCTGCGCTGCGCCTTTGTCCCAGGAGCCCCGCCAGCCGAAGCAGCCGCGGGATGCAGCGAGGGCGCCAGGTTGGAGAAGGGCGGCCGCTGCACAGCTGGCCCGGGGGTGGGAGGGGGTGGGAGGAGGGATCCAGCGGTTTAACCCCCCCCATCTCTCCTTTTCCTATTATACTGAGGATGCTTTGTCTTTTTTCTTGGCCAAAAAGCCCCTCCGGGAAAGATGACCACGCTAACGCGCCAGGACCTCAATTTTGGACAAGGTACCACCAGGAGATCTCGGGTTTCTTACTCAGGCTGGGATCGGGGTGCAGGCAAAGCC